>OZ036003.1:2075260-2550260 GCA_964035015.1 Corallium rubrum
GTTCTGACTACAAATTAGTGAGTATAAAAGTACATATAATATAACTGTATATAAACCGTTCTAAAGTAAATGCTAAAAATCCAGTAAATATGGTGATTTTTACATGAATTTATTTTTTAGGTTTACACTGGTCCTTACAGGAAATCAGTAGCAATTTTAGTGGGTGATATTTGGGAGCATGTCAAAATTGGTGAATTTGTGGCGGTAAGACTTGAAAATTATGACAATGTTCCTGTCATTGGGAAAGTTGTTGAGAAAGAAACCACTATATTTAAAACTCATTATTGGAAAGGGAGTTGGAACAAAAGGCGGGTACCATGGCTTCATGAAAGTGGTAATCCTTGGATAGATGAACTACCAAAAAAGTGTGTTTTACTTGCAGCATTTCGGCCAAATGATAGTGATAAGCTCCAGGCCAGCACAAAAAAACGGATTAGGAAATTCTATGCTCAATATCAATAAATTGATTAGGAATTATAAAATGATAGGTGTCCTACGCTCACTCTAATTGGACAAGGCCAATTTCAATCAGAGTACAGAGACCTGTTTGACTTAATTTTCATCTTATATTGTACAATGCATGCTTTGTTTGGTTAAATATGTCTTAGATAATCACTTGGCACAATTATTTGATCACGCCATCATTTTTCATTTGAGTCTTGATCACTTTGGTGGCTTCTCCTTGCGTTTTATGCTGTAAAATGGTTATTTTATAAAACAAATAGAAAATAGCTTTTGTGACTCTTCACTGTGATACAAACACAGACGATGCAATTTCAACTGGAAAAAATACATGAAAACACTTGGCTGCACCTCTTGTTTCCACTAAGCATTTTTTCCAGTGGAAGTAACATCACCTGTGCATGTTTGTACCACATTACAGAGACATGCAAGAAATTTTCTATTTGTTAAATAATACCAAATGGTTTTCCGTGTTTGGATACTCTGATCCAAACACGCGGGAAATTGCGAGACTGGAGAAAAGCATAACAAAACACGAGCAGTAGGCGAGTGTTTTTAACTTTTCGAAAGTCAAGCAATTTCCTAAGTGTTTGGATAAGAGTCTCCAAATACGGAAAAAAAATATTGGTATTTCTTTTATAAAATAATCACAAGTGAATATGATATAGTGTCCAACTTTTCGAACAATCGTTTTGGCGGGAATTTTCCATGTTTGGATACTCTGATCCAAACACAGCAATTGACCAATCTGGACTCGCGTAGTATACATGTTATTTTATAATTTATAATAGTCAATGGTAAGCTACAGTACAACAGTGTAAGCTTGCTGTCATATTAACTTATTCCTGTCCAGTTAACCTTTTACATTGGGTATTATAACATAGCTTTGATATAGCAACGTTTTTGATTGGCTGTCGTGCGTGCTCCATAACTCGATGGAGCACGGCAAAAAAAGCGCGGGAAAAAATTTCAAAACAAAAACTGAATTTTAAATTGACTTTTTATGGCCTTTTATATAATCAAAATACTGAGTCACTTAATTTTATTGAGTAATAAAGAACAACGACCCAGATGACATAAACTGGGCCTGGGCAACCGAGTTTAAACTGTCCTTTTGGTTGGATTTTAGTGAACAAAAAAGACTTGGCTACGAAAGTAGAAAAACACAACAACCAAAACGATTCGCCGGCTTGTGAAAGGATTTAATGCTATGTTATAAAAGAAATGGCTCATGGTTTAGTGTGCTCCATCGAGTTAAGGATGCATTTTTTCATGCTCTCACAATTTCCCCCGTGCATCCATAACTCGATGGAGCACGCTAAACCATGATCCATTTCTTAATTATCATCTAGGCAGGTTTCAGTAATTAACTTGAGTTCCTTTTTAATTTTGCTCTAGTTAATGCATAGAGATTTTATTTGCATTTTGCAATGTTGGGAAGAAGTTGTCTAGTAGGTAAGAATGGATTAAAGTATCTTAATAAATCTATTGTTTAGTGTGTTCCTGTACTGCTTGTCAAGGACATGTGGTCTGTACAGGAGTGAGTCCATTCACTCCACATGCAATTTAACTTTAAAGCGAAAATGCATGAAAACAACTATAATTATGAATTACAAAAACTACATGTATATATACTGTACTTGTGATGCCACTTGGAGACAAAAGCAATGGCATTGCTGTTGTGCCAAATTTGGGACTTACTATTTTTGCTGTTACAGTATGATCTAGGCTTTCCTGAATTGGGTCAAATTAGCTAGAAGAGTGTAACCATGGAAGACTGTCTGAGCAGAAACAAGTTAATTTACAGTATATAGTTCAGATTAGCTTTTATCACTTTATTTTCATAAGTGTTCAATTAAATTTAGTACAGTGTGTCATAGCAATGCAAGAATTATGGCTTGAAGCATGTTAAAAAATGCAAACCAATGCTTTTCAAAGCTTTATACTAAAGTGTTTAAGTGTGTGGCAATTGCTTGACAAACTAGAATTAAGTGTTTGTTTTGTATACTGTAGAACTAAGCTATGACTTGAATAACTTCAAGCTATATTAGGCATAGCTGTTTTTGACAGACAATATTTCTTTATATAGTTGACTTGTAATGAATAAGTCCAAGTCATTTTTTATATGTGTATGAGGTACTATATATGTGTATGAGGTACTATATATATTAAACTAAAATGTGCTGTTTCGCTGGAGAAATGTGTACTGTATATTGTTGCGTCAGTCTAGAATTATAATTACGTTACTAATCTTGACGAGGTCTGGGCCGAGTTTATATGCGTTCATAAACTCGATTCTTAGGATTTCGTGGGCGATGATTGTTTAAATTGTTTAAATCACTTTGTTATACCAAAGGTAAAAGTGGTAGGTACAACAGGTTACCCCAGTTACTGTACCCCAACTAAAATTTTGAAATGTTGAATTACAATGTTTAAAAATGTTAGAAATATCAAAAAGTTAAAAACAAGTTAACAAACGTGCGGATTTACATTTTATACAAATTGACTTCCACGTTCTGCAGTCATCAATGTCATAAACAGTTCTTAGCGCGTCTTTATAATAACTGTTCCATTTACGTTCAAAACCAGAATGTGTCTGATCTTCTAGTGTTAGTTCGCATGGTAAAATATTCCACAATTTAGCCATTCTTACGAAATAACTATTTTGATCAGTCGTGGTTCTACATTTCCTTACAACCAACTGTCTCCCTTTGCTTGTACTGCTACGTGTACGTCTTGCCCCAACATAAAATGCTGGACAGACGCCTAAACGTAAGGACACCAAGCCGTTGACAACTTTAAACAAGAAAAGCAGATCATGTAGTTCTAGCCAATAGGATACAGGTAAAATATCTAAAGACAATAGTCTTTCTTGATAAGGCATCACTAAAAAGTAGTTCAGGTTCAAAATGAATTTAGTCGCCCGTCGTTGAATTTTCTCCATCTCTTGGATAGGGTTGCCATTTTGCGGAGCCCACAGTTGGCTAGCATAAGAAAAGTGGGATCTTACAAGTGTGAGGTAGAGTATACGTCTTGTTTCAGGGCGTTGAAAAGCTATGGTACAACGTCTAAGTAGTCCCAACATTTTTTCGCTTTTTTACTGGTGTTGTGTGCATGTTCGCTCCAGTCCAGATTTGATGTCACATGTACTCCAAGATCTTTGATTTTATTGACCGAGGTCAATACCAATTCGTTGATTTGATAAAGATGTTCGACTCGGTTTATTTTGCGGGAGATTCGTAAAACCGAGCATTTATATTCGTTGAAATCTAGTTGACAGCTTTGTGTTGCACGACATACCGAATTAATTTCAGATTGAAAGGATTTCGCGTCATCATAAGAGGTATATAACTGATTTATAGCACTTGAGGTTACCGGCGTACATGACTCCCTTATCGCAGGATGACAGAATATCATTTGAGTATATCAAAAGTAGAATCGGACCGAGTATGGAGCCTTGGGAGACACCAGAGACAACTGTAAGAGACTGCGAGGTTGCTCCTGGAACTATTACTTGTGGCTGCCTGTTCGAGATGTACGATGACATCCATTTCAGAAATGAGGAGGGAGGACCAGCATGCTTTAGTTTTGCTAGTAGCAAGTTGTGATTTACTCCGTCGAATGCCTTAGACATATCTGTATACAAGATATCTATTTCTTCACCCGTATCAAGTCTCATGCCAATATCATTAAACGTTGTCAATAGGTGCGTTGTGCAGGACTTTCCTGGTAAGAAGCCATGTTGATTATTATGTATTAAATGCGTTACCTTTGACAGCAGCTGTTTAAGTATACAGCGTTCCAACAACTTTGAAACGAGTGATAGTAATGAAATTGGCCTATAGTTTTCAATGTGCCTTTTCACACCATGCTTGTACAGAGGGATGATATTTGCAAGGGACCACTCCTGTGCGTAATGATTTGTTGAATAATTTGGTTAAAGAATCGTATATTTCATCAGCGCATTCTTTCAGCAGCCGACCAGAAATACCATCAGGACCTGTGGCTTTATTTACATCTATGGTATTTAAATAATGCTTTACTTCGGCGTTAGTAAGTTCAAGAGATGGCAGGTCCGAGGTAGTAATAACATCGCGGTTGTCTTCAAAACAATTGTCTGTAGATGAAAGTTCTTGGACTGATTGAAAGTAAGTGTTAAACAAGTAGCAATAACTTGTGGTTTATCTGCGGTTACAGTGGGTGTGTCAGGGTTGTTTGCATGGAAAGATACAGAGCTTGGAATAGTGCGATTTGATGATTTAGTAAATGTCTTAATCAGTGACCAGAATCTTTAGGATTAGTGTGGATTTCAAAGCCAACTTTATCAAAATACGCAGATCGACTTTCCTGAATGAGTTGCCTTATCTGTGCTCTGAGGTCACGATAAGATTGCTTCAAAAGAGGGCTTGAGTTGGACCTTAGTTTCCTATGTATAGTGTCCTTTTGATTAAGTAAGTGTCTAATGTTGGCGTTGATCCAGGGGGGAGAATTTCTATCTTTTAATTTGCGCTTCGGAACAAACTGATCGACATGTGATAGAAAGGATTCTTTCCAAAGAGACCAAGCGTTATCTAAGTTTTCATTGTCGTCCGAAATGCATGACAATAGACAGGCATTGGCGAGGCTGACTTTTAAACCAGGCAAGTTCCCCTTGGGAAAATCGTACACATACCTGAGAAATTTTGGCGGCGCTTTCAGGACCACTTGAACGTTGAACAACAGGCCATTGTGGTCGGTGTATATACCCATTTGGTTTGGAGAAAGAACATCAGTAATACACAACAATTCTGGAGTATTTGTAATCAACAAGTCCAATATGTTGTTATTTCGCGTAGGGTAATTGTTGATCTGATGCAAGAAATTATCATTCAATAAATCACTGAAGCGGTGATTGTTCGAAGTTGAAGTCTCGGGGGAGTCGTGGTTGTAAACTTGTGGTAAATTGAAATCTCCTACGATGACAACTTTATAGCCTAATGAACCAACAATATTCAAAACGTCGGCAAAATTGTCGAACTAGGCTATGTCGGAGTCAGGTGGTCTGTAGCAACAGCAAATACAAATTTCTAATCTAAATGAGTCGTGCATAGCAATGACATCAGTTCTAGGTTATCACATTCGTTTGAAATGACAGAAATATCCTTAAAGCTTGTAGATTTCAATGATATAAGGGACTCCACCGCCAATTCTATGATCGTTTCTGTCTTTTCTAAATATACTATAATTGTATGGAAGTAACTCAGAGTCGAATACCGTATCGTTTAGCCACGTTTCTGTCACACATACAATGTCTAGGTCCTCGCGATACACAAAGTCTTGAAAGGCATTTAAATTTGATATTACTTCACTTGAAGTAGGACAACGTTTCTGAATACTTTTTAGGCTACGAGCATTAACCAAAGCACTAGAAAACGACTTACTTTGTCCGTCCGATGTCACTGTCGAAGGACCGAGATTAAGGTTCACGTCCCAAGCGATGAAAAACTTCAAAGTGACGACTGAGGTATTGTAGGAAGCTAAATTCCCCACGCTGTAAGACACACGACATTTAAAATACTTGTTGCTGTATCTAATCGCAACATGTCGGTAGCAGATAGTTGGCAACGTTGTCTGGCGTAAAACTTTCTGGTTCAATTGTAAATTCCACACTTTTAGGTTCGCACAGATGATCTTCGGTATACGCAATGTCTACCGATCAGCGGCAGGCATTATTAAAGATGGCAACATTAAAGATGGCAATAGTATTATATCCTCACTGCTCGCCTCACCGCACAATGCCTTTAGCCGATGGGGTGATTAAGATTGGGGAAAATAATTTTCAGCTAAAGGTAGAATGTGGCGAGGTCGCGGTGTCGCAGCCGAGGGGAGGACGGGGGGACTAAACAATTCTTCCTCTCAGTGTATGCCTGTCTTCGTGGCAAATGTGAAGAAACGCCGTTTTGCCGCTACTTATATGCAAACCCAGGCTCCCCTGGGGTTATCTGGGTATGGCTTAGCCATCCGAATAATCATAATCGCCTAATGTTGGCTTTGCGTGGTCGAACTCCGAGTGAGAATAGACATGTCTATTGTACTATTTGAATTAAATGACAAGTGGACCGCTATTGTTTGACCAAAAGCGGCAAGCGAATTATTGATATGCATAGCTGGTCGAAAAAAACCATGAACGATTTACATTAATAATGAATTTACTGCTATTGCAGTTTACCAAGGGACAAACATGAAGGATATTAGAACTTCGCTTCAGCAAAAGCGGTTGATTATATCCCAATCTGCAAGCATGCTTACCTAAAGTAAAGAGAGGATTCCTTGCTAGTTGGTTCGCCAAACGGTATAAATACGTAGCCTACTTCCGCCTCGGAATTAAAAGGTAGCACTGCGTAGGTAATAAGAATTCCCTGATGGCCTGATATCGCCTCGTCAAAGCAACCTTGGAAAACGATGTCATGCACTTTAAATTCCCCCGACTCTAGCAAAGGTATGGCGGGTTAGTCAAACACAAATACCGAAAGATAAAACATGTAACCAGTGGTGATGCCTAATGGGTAAGGGTACATGTAATAATAGCCAACCCGGCTAGAGTACGACCCCAAACGCAGCTGAACACGAGAACTCCGTCGTAGACAGTGTATAAGGCGTACTAAGAGTGCCCCTCTCGATGATCAGATAGCGATATAGGAAACGCACAACACCCGAGCTAGCTAAATGTATGTATGAAATCCCAAATACAGTTGTAATAAATGTGACTGTTTCCCAAATAGATCAAAACGTGTATGCCCAAAGTAGCGAGTGAGATCTGAAGAACGGTTGTATATGCATGCCATTAAGCCGTGGGCTTGAGGATAGCTAATGAGGCGGAACTTGACTGAACAAGATCAACGCCTTAATAAGATTTCCATATCTCGATATGTTAAATTAAAAAGGTACATGGTATAATATCTGGTCGATCGCTTAGTGAAACTGTGAAGGCTTACTGATTTCGTTGCGATTTATATACACAACGCAGCGTCTATATGTTACAAGATCCACACAAGCGTTTCGGATGTATGCCGAAGCAACGAGCCGTTGCCACGAGCCAGAAACGAATAGAAAGCTAGAGGGTGAACAACAAGAATAACGTCGGAGAAAACATATTATCATAGGCCGTATTGCAAGATTAGATACTGAGTTCGAATCCGAGGGTTTAGGAGGCAAGATTATATACTGTGTTCGAAACCAAGGGTTTAGGAGGCCAAACTAATCAGAGGGGAGACTATACACGTACACCAGATCTGACAATAAAAGAATCGCACAACGGTCAGACTAACCTGTACTTGTGGCGGTGGGTCCGGCGCTTCGTTTGGTGGAGCGATTGGCTCTGGCTGGTGTTGTGGCTGAAGTTCTGCCAACACGGCTTCTACATCGATTTGCTCAGGTTGTACGGGGTCTGCCATGGTGAACAGCTCGGCTGCGACACGAACCCAACGTAAAAATTCTTCCTCTCAGTGTATGCCTGTTTTCGTGGCAAATGTGAAGAAACACCGTTTTGCCGCTACTTATATGCAAACCTAGGCTCCCCTGGGGTTATCTGGGTATGGCTTAGCCATCCGAATAATCATAATCGCCTAATGTTGGCATGGTGTGGCCGAACTCCCAGTGAGAATAGCCGTTATTGCTGCAAATCAACAACCTAAAACTGCATAGATTGCCGTTCTTCACTTCAAGCAAGAGTGCTGACGCCATCACTCTTTAATGGCTCGATTTTATACGCGTGACGTCCATGTTGAGGAAAACGTCGCATGCTTAAGCTCTTTAATTGAAAATGCTTCGGACGATAACAAGTATTTTACTACTAAATAGTAAATGGTATCAACTCGCAGCTCTTCACTTTTGATAAAAACTTCTAGTATATACACAATAATTTTTGTTGTTTTGCTAAACAAAATTACTTTTGATTCTTTGAATAGAATTATGGCTTGAAATATTAAAGCCATTAAGGCGTTATTTCCTGGTTTTTGTAAACTAGTTAGATAACCAGTAATTTTTATTACCAGGCATAAATTTATATTAATATTGAATTGCCTTGAAAAAATTCACACCAAGGAAGTGTTGCAAACGACTAAGGCAGGTTGTTGCATTTTGGCATGAATAATTTCAAGCCACAGTGACTAGTGTGAGGACATGGAACTTCACAATTTACCCAATTTTCCAAAAGCGAAATATGGCTGACTATTTTTGAAATGATAATGGTTATTAATCAAAAAAATATTATATCTGGATTATTATGCTAAAAAAAGTATTTTTCCGCCGGTTTATCAGTAAATAGAATATCCCACTTAACAATATTTCGTGTTTTATATATATATATATATATATATATATATATATATATATATATATATATATCATCGCCACTCAACCAAGCCATATTTCCAGTTTTCCACGGCGACCACGCCGTCGAGTAACCGAGTTGTTGACAATCTTCAGACTTCCGTGAGAATGTGAGATCAGTCAGGCGCTTTTTGAACTGCCTTTAAGTTTTCCAAACAGACGTCGTACAGTTTCACTGTTTCGGGAGTTCACTACTTTTGAACTTTCTTAAATTCAGAGACTCAGGAGACTTGCATTTGGTGCGGCCCGGAATTGGTCTTCAGCGGTCCGTGGTTGATGCTGTCGTTGGCTCATGGCGGGATCGCCGGGACTTTGGTGGAGGCCCGGAAGGGAAAGCTTCGCCATTTGTTGGCCGTTGGATATTTGCAAGAAAATTTTTATATTCAAAATGCATGCCTCTAGACCTTTCATGGAAGGTGATAAATAAGAGGATTTATATGGCAAAAACCTAAAGTCGTTGCGGCGAAATAGCCTCGTGTTTGTGCGGGGCGTGGCGAATTTATAATATAGCGAGAATTGTGCAATGAGTGTGCTAATGAAGGTGTTCAAGTGCGCCGGCAAGTTTTTTTGCCCGAGTGGAGCAAACTTTCCAGTCTGGAACACAGCACCATGTGAGATAGTTTTACCGACAAAAAGAGCTTGCAATCTCACCTAAGCTTGCGGAATGAGGCGTGATACTCAACAAGATCATGGAGTATAACGCTGTCTGGGAAAAGTGGAAATGAAGAGTATTTACAAGCCAAAAGGAAACGTTTATCTTCCAACTTCAGAGGAAAAATCTTGTGAGCTGATTGCGAGGGAATTAAAATTCCACCTTTCATTTTGGCAAATTACAAAGCAATTCTAGAATCTCGGGAATGGATCTATAAAGTTTGACATTAGCATGCTTTGCTGCTTTGTTGTGGGTAAATCGCATAGCGTCGATAGACTCATACGCTATAATAGTTGATATATCAAATGGAAAGGTAAGTTGAAGTCTTCGAGGTTTTATTTTTTGATTGGACTGTTAACAAATAATAATAGAACTGTCTTCTATATTGGAAAATTTGAAAATATCAATACGTTCTGCTCTGTTGGGTGTCTTTTGTCTATTCTTAGTTAATTGTATAGTAATTACTCGGGCTACCTGTGGTAGCCGAGTCTAGGTTTCGGTCAGGAGGCCGGACAGCTGTCACGTGATTGTCACGTGAATTTCTCGACCAATGAATTGGCTTCATTTTCTCATCGTTCTCGAAATGAAAATTTTGCATTGGACTTGGAAATGTCGAATATTACGCTATTGTTATTCAATTTTTTCTTTAAAAAAGCAATTAAATTATTATTGAGCATATTTTAGCTCTTCGGACGCCCACTTATTCCTTGTGTTTCTTGCTGAAAAATCGTGAAGTAGCAAACTTTCACCGCATCTGAGCGTGTTGTCGTTAGTTTGACTGATTTTTCCAAGTTCATCTCTGAAAGTCCACATCATGTACTACAGGCTTTCAGACTCGGTTGGAAACTGAGAATAGTAGCTAAACAGTTTTGTTGGTCAGCGCTCTAAACAGTAGGTAGTTTTACTTCCGGCGGATTTTCCAGCCTAATGTTTCGCGCGCTGACCAACAAAACTGTTTAGCTACTATTCCCAGTTTCCAACGAGTTTGAAAGCCTTGTTTCTAAGCTTTATTTTGATACCAAACATGGTGGATGAAACGAAGCAGAAAGTAAGTTTTTTGTCGTGAAAAACCGCGGTATCATTAGCTTACTTCACGGTTAAATGTTTCTAAGTTTGTATTTACATTCTGGGTTGTTTTAGTGTCGAAATGGACGCTGTTAATCGTATTCAATACAACTAAAAATCTTTGTGTTTGTAGTACACGATGTGGACTTTCAGAGATGAACTTGGAAAAGTCAGTCAAACTAACAACAACACGCTCAGATGGTGAAAGTTTGCTACTTCACGATTTTTCAGCCAGAAACACAGGGAATAAGTGGGCGTCCGAAGAGCTTAAATATTCTCAAAAAGGACGGTGTTAATGGTTTGGTGTAGACACGATTTTCATACAGCGGGATTACGGATACTTTTCCTTAACGATTTCGACTTGGAAACTTTTACAGGTACATCAAGAATTGCTTTATCCTTAAATGTAATTTTTACGCCATACATTTCTTGATTAACTTTAGTTGTCATGTTTGCTTTGGTATTTCGGGGAAACCGCTAGGCATATGCGGGCTCAAGTCCGCAATTTCTGGCCATGAGGATTTCGGATTTTTTGTTAAGTAAAGTGGGTTTTTCGGATTTCATAATGTAAAGTTTTTCTTCCAAACATAAATTACATCGGTTAGACCCCCCTGAGTATGCTGCTGACCGTTTTAAAATTGACCAATTATTGTTAAAATTTTGTTTTTTGTTTTTTGTTTTTCAAATTCCATATATGTTTGGAGAGTTCGGTTTGATTTGAATATTTTTTGTTTTGAAAAGATGTGGTGTGGTTTCTGTATCGCTCCTTAAAACTGTTTGCTGTCATGCCTATGTAATGCTTAGTTTCATTAGTGTTGTTTGTCGAAATAGTTGCTTTATATATGATGTTGTTTGTCAAAGATCGCCTAACGAGTGGACACTGATCTTTATTTCTGCAGTTACAACCGCTTGTGCTATTGTTTTTTTCTTCATTTTTCCTAAGGGTGTATGCGTTGTGTTTCGTGATTGTGGATTTAATGTTGTTCATTGTTGATCATGCAGCCATAACTAACTGTTCATAATGTTATTCATGCAGCTATAACTGACTTTTACTGTGTTTCAACAGAAACACAGTAAAAGTTAGTTATAGCTGTATGAACAACATTAAATCCACAATCACGAAACACAACGCATACATCCTTAGGAAAAATGAAGGAAAAAACAATAGCTCAAGTGGTTGTAACTGCAGAAATAAAGGTCAGCGCCCACTCGGTGGGCGATTTTTAACAAACAACATCATATATAAAGCAACTATTTCGACAAACAACACTAATGAAACTAAGCATTACATAGGCATGACAGCAAACAGTTTTAAAGAGCGATACAGAAACCACACCAAATCTTTTCAAAACAACAAAATATTCAAATGAAACCGAACTCTCCATATGATATGGAATTTGAAAAACAAAAAACAAAATTTTAACATTAATTGGTCAATTTTAAAACGGTCAGCAGCATACTCGGGGGAGTCTAACCGATGTAATTTATGTTTGGAAGAAAAACTTTACATTATGAAATCCGAAAACGCCACTTTACTTAACAAGAAATCAGAAATCCTTTCAACATGTCGGCACAAAAACAAGTTTAAGATAAGCAATGTAGGCGTAGGCAAGAACAAAGGTAGGAATGCAGGAAGTGCGCCATCAACCCACACACACACTGGCATTGACGTAAGCATCTCAACCTATTTAAGACAGCGCCGAATCGAAAATCTTCATCCGCCTGAAGATCGCCCAGCGTGAAACTGACAGCAGCGACCATCAAGATTTGAGGTAAACCCACTTATTGTATTTTCACTCTATCTTTACGGTATTAAGCACTTTTCGACATTTCGCGAACAACACTTTGTTTGGTTGAATATATATATATATATATATATATATATATATATATATATATATATATATATATAGTCAAAAAGAACTCTTAGAACTTTTTAAACAAAAAATAAAATACATTTCAGGGCACAGCCTTTCTTCATTTTCTGAAGATGGGGCTGTGCCTTGAAACGTATTTTATTTTTGTTTAAAAAGTTCTTTTTGATTTAAATATATGTACTCTTATAAAGGCACGTTTGACGTCATTTGAACATGAAAGAATTTGAACATTCAAAGGTTGCCAACGTTTTTTCTGTCGTTAGGTTCCTACCAATTATGAACAAGCAAAAGAAAAACAGAAGAAATACTACAAATTAAAAAAAATATGAAAGGGTTCAAGTCCTATAAATTCCATGTTGGCCAAGCTGTCACGAAGGCTAATCCCAAGAAGCTTGGAGGCCGAAAGGGTGACCGCATGTCCCCTGAATGGCCGAGTGGCTATGTTGTAGTTGAGCTGACAGATCATCAGGCAGTCTTGCGTAACACCAAGACCAATAAAGTGCTTAAAGGGGAAAGCTTGGCCCACATCAAGCCATTTAGAGAAAGGGAAATCAAGAATGAAGATGACTCTGACTCCCTTCTTAATTTGATCCCACCTGCTACTTCGCCACCTGCCACCTCACCACCCCATATCTCGGCGTCCGCTATCTCACCACCTGCTACCTGTACCTCGCCACCTGGTACCTGTACGTCACCACCTAGTGTACCTGTACCTCACCACCTAGTGCTACCTGTACCTCGCCACCTGGTACCTGTACCTCACCACCTAGTGCTACCTGTACCTCACCACCTAGTGCTACCTGTACCTCATCACCTGCTACCTGTACCTCACCACCTAGTGTTACCTGTACCTCACCACGTAGTGTTACCTGTATCTCACCACCTAGTGCTACCTGTACCTCACCACCTAGTGTTACCTGTACCTCACCACCTAATGTTACCTGTACCTCACCACCTAGTGCTACCTGTACCTCGCCACCTGGTACCTGTACCTCACCACCTAGTGTTACCTGTACCTCACCACCTAGTGCTACCTATACCTCGCCACCTAGTGCTACCTGTACCTCATCACCTAGTGCTACCTGTATCTCACCACCTAGTGCTACCTGTACCTCACCACCTAGTGTTACCTGTACCTCACCACCTAGTGTTACCTGTACCTCACCACCTAGTGCTACCTGTACCTCATCACCTGCTACCTGTACCTCACCACCTAGTGTTGTACCTCACCACCTAGTGCTACCTGTATCTCACCACCTAGTGCTACCTGTACCTCACCACCTAGTGTTACCTGTACCTCACCACCTAGTGTTACCTGTACCTCACCACCTAGTGCTACCTGTACCTCGCCACCTGGTACCTGTACCTCACCACCTAGTGTTACCTGTACCTCACCACCTAGTGCTACCTGTACCTCACCACCTAATGTTACCTGTACCTCACCACCTAGTGCTACCTGTACCTCGCCATCTAGTGCTACCTGTACCAAACCACCTAGTGTTACCTGTACCTCACCACCTAGTGCTACCTTATACCTCACCACCTATAGTGATGCCTGTACCTCACCACATGCTACTTGTACATCACCACCTGCTATCTCATCACCAAAGTGTGCGGGAAAGGTAGAACAGTTTAAGCAAATCGTTATCGAGGAAATGTCGCTACAGGATTCATTTCTTGATTTTGGACCCGTTAAGTTGTCAATGAAAGATTTATGGTCCCTTATTCCACCACAAGATGTGAATCCAACAGGTGAATTAAAACTGTTAAAAAGGAGGTTCCTGATTTTACATCTGGTTGGTTAACTGATGCGGTAAGAAAAATGAAAAATGTCATAAAATAATTGGGTGTAACTGAAAATTAGGAGGTTTTAGCGTTTGCAACATAATGTATGTAACTGTCTTTACAATGATGTTATATTATATCATTTATCACATGTAGGTCATTGACGCTTTTGTGGAGTTTGGTAGAGCAAAGCAATGGATCTGTTCTTGCTGCAGAGTCCTATATCTCACACGTTGTCCGAAGTGATAGCAGCACGGCGTACATGGGCCAATATAACCTTCACCTTGACCGCAATGATTCTTTTCCCCATCAACTTCACGGGAAACCACTGGACATTATTGGTCAGTATATAATGGGAGGATTTTTCTTAATTTTTGGGGGATGCATATCATATTTTGTGCCCATATTCCAAGATCAAACCTGTTTATTAAAAAAAACCGTGATGTATAGCATAGCATAACATAAATAATATTAATCACACCTTGATTTATTCTTCATAGGTTTTAGACAAAAATTAAAAAAACAACTTTATATTGACCCAGTGAAAAGTGGACAGATGTCATCCCCAAAACAGCAAGCATATTAATGAAACTTCTTTTTTTATTAGTCGTGAGCGGGCGGGATCCTAGGCTTTCCTGCAATTTGATTGGCTACGTGAGCGGGCTGGTATTTCACGATATCTTGGACCGCGGTCCAAAAAGTTATTTTTTTACATTCTGTCATTTAAAATTGATCGATTTTCATAACTATTTCGCTTGCCACAGAAAAAATATATTCAGCAGAGAGCTACGGGGATGCAAATGAGTTTTAATAACTTCATGTGTAAACAGCGAATTTTAAAAGAAACGCTGGCGGAAAACTGTGACAAAACAAAATTTACGAGCGATATTTATAAACAAAACAGTTTAAAACGGTAGGAAAAACATACATTAACTTGTGAACACAGTATTTTGAATCACTAAATGAACTGACTATATAGAAGTATATATATAAAATATCATACCACGAGAAGATAGAAAAACTGAAACCTTTTGACATGTCTTTGAAAAAAGTTTCAAATGGCTTACTACAAGCATTTTCGTCTTCAAACTCGAACGACCCACTTTCAACTTCCATGCAGTCAGCCGAGTATATATTGAAAGCGATTTTCCAAGCGAACAGCCAAAACAAGCAAGCGACGAAGAAGAACAACGAAGAATCTTTATCAACTAAACTTTAAAAACACTAGATCTTCAAGTTTTGACTGTTTTTCTAATCACAAAAGAGGTTCCAAGCTTCCCTGTCAGACTGTATGTCGGCAGTTGTTTAAGCCTGGTTTTCATTTGTCGCATTTCATCGCCGATCATCGCCGATGCTCACATTTGCGACGATCGGGGATTGTCTGGGATGGTCGCCGATCATCCCAGACAGTCGCCGTCGATAACCGACCAATGCGGGAAAATAATATTTTTTTGTCAAAATGGGCGCCCCCTAAACAACAGATTATTACTCTGTACGAAGCTTTCACTCGTCATAGCGCTGGTACTGTGTAAGAAATGTAGAAAGAAGAGTTTCTGGGTGCGAAAAATATTTGAGACAAAGGAAGAACCGAAGAATCATGGCAATTTCATGCATGTTTGAAGTGCTTGGTTTTCTTCCAGAGACTGCGTCGGGGTTCTAATTTGTCTTATTTCATCGGATTTCGGTTTTCATTTGTTTTGCTTGTCTTAATTCATCGACGACAGTCGGCGATCATCGGGGGAAACATTTTTTTGGTTCTTGCGATGATCGCCGATGATCGCCGATAATCGGGGATTGACCCTCGGGAAACATTTCTCTATTCGGACCTCCCAGCCGGTAAATAACATATTTATCGCTTCCTTTAATTAACACTATATCTGGGGGATATCTTGTCACGATGAGCTCTGTTTTCTGTGCATAAGCTTTACGCAATAAGCGAGTCAGACACCACTTGGAATAATTATGGCAATGTGCGTATTGCATAATACGGTGGCCGACAAGGGCAACACAAATATATTATCAAACATAAAAATATACACTCAAATACAAAAATATTAGCCGAACAATTTGATTATGTAACACAAATCTTATTATTAGCGAACACAAATTTATTAATAGCGAGCACAAATTTATTAGTGAACACAAATTTATTAGCGAACACAAATTTATTAGCGAACACAAATTTATTAGCGAACACAAATTTATTAATAGCGAGCACAAATTTATTAGTGAACACAAATTTATTAGCGAGCACAAATTTATTTGCGAACACAAATTTATTAGCGAGCACAAATTTATTAGTGAACACAAATTTATTAGCGAACACAAATTTATTAGCGAACACAAATTTATTAGCGAACACAAATTTATTAGCGAACACAAATTTATTTAGAATATCCCCCCCTGATCTGAACCACTACTAATAATATTAACCAGTACAGTACTACGTGGCCTGGAAAAGGAGCATAATGGCCCTGGGTGTGTGCCAAATAGAGCGGTATCCTCCCACACACTCAAGCTGGAAGGGATGCAAGTTCCAAGGGATGTTGTTGAACAAATAGTTAGGGAGCTCGACCCTGATGGCTGTGAAGAACGGAAGGCCAAACGGCTGAAAAGAAGAAGATTTGTATCACCTGGGCCCAACTATTCCTGGCATGTAGATGGATACGACAAGTTGAAACCATATGGTTTCCCAATCCATGGCGCAATTGATGGCTGGAGCAGAAAGATCATGTGGTTAAAGGTGTGCAGGTCAAACAATTTTCCAGAGATTCCTGCTTCTTTTTATCTGGAATGTGTTAATAAGCACAAAGGTTGTCCGGAAAAAGTGAGGACAGACAATGGGACTGAGAACGGTACCATTGCAGTAATGCAATGTTATTTCAGAAATGATGTGAAAGCTCACGCATATGGCAAATCTACAGCCAATCAAAGAATTGAAGGCTGGTGGTCTCACTTCGCCGGAATCGTTCCACTTGGTGGATGAATCTTTTCAAAGATCTTGTTGAGACTGAAGAATTTTCTCCTGGAAATGAAGTGCAAACAGAGTGTTTGTGGTTCTGTTTCTCAGGCATACTCCAACAAGACCTAGATTTTGTGAGAGAACATTGGAACACCCACACAATTCGGGCTTCATCTTATAACACTATTGCTGGAAAACCTGATGAATTATATTTGCTTCCAGGTGGGGAAGACAGACTTCATCCAGTTTCAGCAGAAGAAGTAGAATTTGTTGCAGAAAATTTGCTACAATTTGAAGAGGTCCCAAACTGGTATCAACATTACTTTGAACATATTCTTACAAACATGAACTTAGAAAGAGCTACTAACTGGATGGATGCTCTCAATCTGTACAGAGAACTGTTGCATATATTTGATGAAAACAATTGAAAAATTCTCCTCTAGTATAAACACAGTAAATTACAGGACTCAAAGTAGAAAAATAGAAACAAGTAGACCTTATTCATAAATGGTTTAAAATTCTTTACATAATAATGAGGTCATAGAGGCTATAATGCTATATGCATAAAATTAATTTGCGAGCCATTTATGAATAACGTCTATGCAATGTTTGCATTTCCCAATAGTGCACTTGTCACTGGAAACCCCCACCTTCACCACCCTGGGGAAACATGGGACATTAGACTCTTAGAGAAAAATCAAAGAAAATCCCCTATACCCTGGGGACTAATATTAATTCTAACTCAGAGCCCCTACTAACAGTTTTAAACATTTTTGGGCAGTAAGAAAATATCAAAACCACTGGCATGCAAAACATGATTTATCGACAGCTTTGTGGTTTAAAACTTAACACTAATATCAACTCTAAGTCAGCTTTTTTAGCAACAGGGTGCAAATTGTAGTCAAGCATGGACGTTTGCTGATTTACGATAAAATTATGTATTCTTTGCCAGCATTTGCCACCATTTTCAAATATATATTTCATGCTTC
The DNA here is from genome assembly GCA_964035015.1 of Corallium rubrum. Lineage (NCBI taxonomy): Eukaryota > Metazoa > Cnidaria > Anthozoa > Scleralcyonacea > Coralliidae > Corallium > Corallium rubrum. The sequence goes on from OZ036003.1 coordinate 2,093,423, forward strand.
AGTACTAGGTACCAGTGTCTCTCTGCAAATAAGATATTACTAAAATATACTTAGCCCCTCCAGGGTAAGATAATCCCCCCAGGGGAAGATAATTCATCAAAGCACCCACTAAGGGGTGGGTGAAGGTTTCCAGTGAGGAGTGCATAACCAGCAACGGACTTAAATGTTTCACATAACGGTCAAGCAATACTAACTTTTTATTTACTTATTAACTGAGAGAGTCATCATTACAGAAATTAATCAGATTAACCTTTTAGGGGGCAAAGGAGCTTTTGCCAGATGATTTTATTCAACCAAGTGAAGAGGCACGTACCCCTTAACTTGTTAATGAAGTCCTTTTCCTCTGTTGGTTTGCATTTTAGAATGTAAATGTAATCTGCATAATGCTGGACACTTTTAATCATTTTATTCACCCAGGTGAAGAACTCAAAACCACACCACTTGTAAAAATAGATATTTTCACACCATTTCATATTGTTTTTTTACATCTTACTGAGTTACTATGCATGTACTGTACTGTACAGCACATACAAAATGAATACGGTAATTATTATTTAAATCAACAAAACAGAAGGTTACACTCATTACAATATTGAGTCCATGCTCTACTTTCCAAGAGCATCTTACTTTCTAACTTCCTAATGAAGTGCCTTTTCTATGACCACAGAGAGATGGCCTTGAATTACAATGACTATGTCCCCAAAACAAAAGGCATAATAGTCTATGCAAAAGTAGAGAACAAGGATATCAAATAAAATTAGATGAGTGCATTGACTAATATGTACTGTATAGAGAGCAACCTTAATTAATAGCTGTGACATCATGCGTGTTCAGTGTAATAGAACAAAATTATGAATAGTTAACAGAAACTTTGTTAAAACAGAGACTGCACATGATAATAATTATCAAGGTCTTCACAGCTACAACAACCCAAAGTCAATGCAATCGATAAGGGCAGATTCCATTATCTCCTTCATGTTGTCCTCTGTGTTTAGATGGACTGGTAAAGCAATCACTAGATCGCATGTTGAGGTTGTAGGTCTGCACTTGCAACCAGACTGACAACCATGGAGAAATCGACACTGTATTTTCTTTGGAAATCCAAGTGGTGGTACACGTTTTGCTCCTGTTAACCACTTCAATATTTGTTCTACACTCATATTGGGAATTTCTATATCAATAGAGAAGATATAGAAAATTAGCTAATTATTGGAAATCTCTTTAGATTCACATATGCACTAATTCACATAAAACTAACCTTTCATGTCTACACTGTGTATGAAGTCACAAAAATATGTATATGTGTCAGCTTCAGACTCGCGTTTAACCTGGCTCTCACTGTGTAGGACATCAAATGAATCAATCAGAGAACTGGCTGTAACTTGATGGACCTTGCCAACAACAAAAACAGTTTCCCAAACTGCTGGGTATGAACGAATGGAGTCGAGTAACCCATACGTCTGAAGCCCTTCCTCCAACTGCAACAACTGGGGCAAGATATTTCCAACTTGGTCTTTTAAGCAAATTGAACTAGACAGAAACAAAATATAAATAAACCCATTAAAGGCTGAGGCAAACCTGGTATTTTATTCGGCAGTATGTAACGTGTTACAGTTTCAATATTTTCCAACATCCTCCCCCTCACCAAAATCCTGGGTATACTACTGACTATATGTGCATTCTCATATAATTTATTGTATACAGGTACTGTACTTACTCAATCAGGTTTTTAATTGATGATTTGGTTTCTCGTCCAGGTACTCCCTGATAACCAACCTCTTCAAGCAGAGGGTATACATCATCTTGGAGAAGTATATGCTGAATATCACAATCAGCAGCATCAATGAGCTAATAGAAATAGAAAGTTCTATTAAAATAATTATATAATTTCTTGTTGTAAGTAGACTTTTCAGGATAGATTCGATTTGAACAATGTTATTGAAAATTATATAAGGCTCCTCTGGACACCAGCCTTGTAGCCGAATGGGCTACCCTGTTTAAATAAATAAACTTTTCTCTCACTAAGACAATGATTACTCCATAAAGTTTTTACATGTACTTGTAACTCAAGAATAAATTACATGCTACATTATGACCTAACCTTTTCACAAATTTCTCTACTATAGAAACTGAATTCATCTGACTGATCAAGAGCTTTCCACACAAATAATCAAATATTTGCGATGCCATCAAATTAGGTGCCTGACCACCTTGCATAATGGACATTGCAATTATTTCTCCTGCAATTTTTAAATCCTTTCTTGTGAGAGACATAGTTGATTCAACAGGCTTTCCATCAGGGAAAATCCGTCTCTCCACATAATCAAGCATTTCTAAAAAAACAGAAAAAATTGACATGTAGCAAAACAGCAAAATAGGCAAGTCTTAAGGTGGGTCAATGCTGTTTTAAATTGCAAGAATGTTCGTGTCTGAGCTAGGCAAATCTACAATAATTATGATCCACTATTTAGTATATAGATACATAATGGATCATACAGCTGGTAATGAAATTGCAAAATTGGTCCCCCTTCGAACATTGTAGTGCATTTAACTATTATCAGAAGTACATGTACTGTACCTAATTACAATTTTTACCCCCCTTCCTGGATGGCACAAATTTCCTTTGTAGGGGTGTGGATCTTCTGTGGAGATATATATTTTTTATACCTGTATATCAAATTTACCTTTGTTGAAAAATTTGATAACTTCCCTGGCAAATTCTATTTGAGCCTGGTTATTATAATTCTGCCACTACTTCCTCCAATGACATAATATCATCTTTACAGAAGACATATTTCATAATTTTCATTGCCTGCTAACCTTCCACTGACTTTACATCTAAAAAAACCTGTCCCACCCAATGGAGACTTTCAACTAGAAAAATAGTGCACTACAAATATCCTACCTGCAAAAAATTCCCTTTTTGGGCCACCGTCATCAACTGCTGGCTCACCAGCAAATGTAACTTTCAAAACTCTATCAGGTTGGTAGTATCTATATCTTGCTCTTTTAAAATCTTCCCATACCATATTTCTTCTCACAGTAATTCTGACCATTTCCATTTCTGTTAGTCACCACACTAGAAGTTGAAGGACCTGACGTTGCAGGTGAAGCTGACACTTGGTGTTGGACCAACTCTTCTTCAGTAAGTGCACTTGGTAACATACTTTCATCATCCGAAAGGCTTTCCGAATCTGATTCTTCTACAGCAGATCGCAAATCGTTTAACCTTTTGTTTACCAGAGGAACAAGGCATAATCTAATCTGTGAATAGCCGAAACCAGAAATCTCCTTGTACCTACACAGGGTAAATGGCTCCGGGGGATCAGTTCCAGGAACAGTGTTGACTTCAGTGCCATCTTTGAATACAAGTGAGTATTTAAGTTTTGAGTTGAAACGTTTATTAAAAGTTGCATGCTTCTCTACTGCAGCATTTAGAATATCGTTTGCGGTAGATGAGGCAGGCACTTTCAGCAGGAGTGAGTCGCCTCGTTTAATCTTCTTCATGTCTTCCATTACGGCGATTGTAATTTTGACGTCGTTGTTAGCTACCTTCGATCGTTTGGACCCTTTTTTGCGCACAAAAAAGGAGCTTCTTTCCTTTTCTTTCGCATTCTTAAACGCACTGAAACGTCCCAGTGATGTTGTGACCAATTTTTTGGCAGGCGCAACACGTGTTGCCGTCGGGTCCAACGGTGAAGTCGAAGCATTTGCAACTGTTGTCTGGTTGTCATTCGAACGAGGAGCAACTGCCACAGAGCTTTGATCTTCGTTCCGCGTTACTACTACTTCTCCGCATTGTGGACAGAACTTGAAATTTCTTTGAAGAGCTGAGCCACAACAATGGCAAAACTTAGTCAGCCGTGAAGTTTCCATATTCATTTACCAGCAGAATGTGTGCGCCCGCAATGACATCATGACATCTTATGGAGTACTTTATGTAATAAACAAACTTGTTGTGTTCGCTAATAAATTTGTGTTCGCTAATAAATTTGTGTTCACTAATAAATTTGTGTTCACTAATAAATTTGTGCTCGCTAATAAATTTGTGTTCACTAATAAATTTGTGCTCGCTATTAATAAATTTGTGTTCACTAATAAATTTGTGCTCGCTTTTAATAAATTTGTGTTCGCTAATAAATTTGTGCTCGCTATTAATAAATTTGTGTTCGCTAATCATATAAGATTTGTGTTACATAATCAAATTGTTCGGCTAATATTTTTGTATTTGAGTGTATATTTTTATGTTTGATAATATATTTGTGTTGCCCTTGTCGGCCACCGTAGCATAACGCACATGCCGGTTTATTAATTTTGTAATCAATGACATAATTATTAACGTAACAAATTATTAACCAAAGTAATTAATTAACAGTTAGCACAGAAAAGGTGGGGGTAATAAAAGCGCCCACAACTAACAGTAAACTACTAATAAACTAATATACAAGTAGAATAACATTGCGTTCAGAAAAACGGGGAGGAGGGTGGGAAAAACTTGACTTCAAAATAGAGACGACTTTGCGCCACCAAGCGAAGAGCAGAGTGAACCAGATTTGCATTCTGCTATAGATATGTATCACCAATCCCTTCCGTTTTCCCGCACGCATTATATTCATGTGATTCATGTGATCAGAAAATTACGGGGAAATTACCCATGTGTCCCATATTAAGTTTGTCTATTTATATATCCTAAGCTCAGGAAGCAATAAAATCTTTATTGGTATGCCAATAATTCCTTTATCGCTTCCTTTAATTAACACTATATCTGGGGGTTATCTTGTCACGATGAGCTCTGTTTTCTGTGCATAAGCTTTACGCAATAAGCGAGTCAGACACCACTTGGAATAATTATGGCAATGTGCGTATTGCATAACGCACATGCCGGTTTATTAATTTTGTAATCAATGACATAATTATTAACGTAACAAATTATTAACCAAAGTAATTAATTAACAGTTAGCACAGAAAAGGTGGGGGTAATAAAAGCGCCACAAGTCTACTTGGGTAAAGGAGACATACCCCACCCCATCGTGACAAGGGATCGACAGATAAAGTGATTACAAACCGATAAAACAAGCAAGCAGCAATCCTACAAAATTGAGTGATAGTATTGGCAAATGTGTATTAAACTGCTCATGGAAAAATGGTGTTGGCTACCCAAACAATTCGTGCCCCTGCTTTGAACTGCGAGGCATAGCCGCCACCGCCTGCGTCAGCATCACAGAACACTCGAAAGCAGTATGTCAAATATGTGTCACTCCACCCCAGGCAAATGCAGTGGTGATAAGATAAGTCACAATAGCGTCTAGCGCTTATAATACAAAACTTTCAAAATATCTCTCCAGTGTAATCAAGATTTCTGGCGCTAATCAACCTTGTAAAGCATTTCCACTGATACGGAGACACGAGGTTGTTAGCGCAATTCGCGTTGCTCTAATGAATATATCTTCGTGCGATGAATGTTTAGAGGAAATCACAGTAACCAAATATACAACCAGACAATAACGCATCAACGAATCAACGAACATGACAGATTGCCATCGTTGGCAAACAAAATTACTCGTACTAAAATAGTAACCTAAATGGATCTGTGACACTTCAATAAGACAGCTCTTTCAGCATGGCTTAGCCTAGCTCGGTTTGTTTCAAGGAGGCAAAGGATTTCCGCCCCTGCTAGATAAATCCCGTTATCCAGTGAACACAAACCGCGAACTTTCAATAAAATTGGTCAAGCTAATTGATTCAAGGCCTTGGAAAGACTGCTGCCCCTGCTAGACAGTCTCCTAATTTACTACTAAATGGTTACGAGTATGCTATTACAGGTATTTATATACACCCCTTGCCCCTTACGTCAAAACGGTGGATCTGGAGGACAACATAAAAGTTCAACTTCAACCGAGAAACTAATCAATGAAGATTCTATAGTTTGTAGTTGTCATCCACCAAAGAAATAAGTGCAAGTGGTCTATACAAGCTGGTAAATCAGGGAAGCCAGGAAAAAACCTGCTGCTGGTAAAAACCCTTTGGGAAAAGCCAGTTGACAGGAAAATCTGAGTGGGGACAAGATAAAACCAGCAAGCTTCCCCACGAAGCGTTAATAAAATTAGAGTCCTTACGTCTGTTCCTGAAAATTGTTAAGTGCTATAAATAAGATTCTAAATGTAAGGTTAAGTTTACAAAGTTTGCTGAATATTCGTAATATTTGTTGTTCCGCTTGTCCCTCCGTCGTCAGTGACATACGAGATTATGTATATATTTGAAATCTGGTCCCCCAAGTGCTGAATCAACCATGTAGATCAACCATTTAGGCAATCGGAAAAATTGGAAATCAAGCTCTGGGTGAGATGAGTACTGAATTCTGTAAGGCAAAAGAAAACAAAAACGGCAGAATCTAATCCAAGGTACAGGATATTCACATATGTGCATGAGATGGTTCACAACCAGAAAATTAACTTGACATTCTCAAAGGCAAAGGCAAAAATAGGTACGCAATGCGTACATGCGGATACTGGTATTTATTTGGCCTACAGATAATGATTGAACAACGTAAAGTGTTCACTAAAACATACTGAAAATGCTTGATAACCTTGCGACATATCAGCATATGCTCTCATGACGTATCATCTAGAATCTACAATAATTATTAGTTTTTAAATGCCCTTAATCACTTAACAATATTGCTTAATTCTAGCCCTTACTTAAACTCCAACCCAATCCCTAACCCAAGCCCTGCCCCAACCCTAATCTTAACTCTAATCTTAAAATGACAATTTTATAGGTAAATTGGAAAAAACAGGAAACCCGATCGCTAATCGCATTGTTAAAAGAATGTGATAATATATCGCTTTCATTCTAATCTTTACTACGTTAGACTCTGGTAACACATGATTGAATTGATTTGTCTCAACAATAATCAACGCACTTTTTGAATAAGTATTTTATACGCCGACCTGTAACTCAGGCAGTACCAAGTACAGTTGATTTCTTTCTGCGTATATATACAGACAATCAGACATATAGCTAAGACATCTTGGCCAAGGGCCTAACATGTCAACAGTACACTTGAAACATTAGTTAAAACATGAAACTCGGTCCCCATAATCGCATTAAAAAATATGATACTTATATCGCTTTAATTTCGCTCGAGTGTAATGTTAGAACTCAACACAATAAGCGTGTGATCATGCCACACGTATATTCGAATTAAAGCATTAGAGCCGGCGCAAAGAACAGCCTGAAAATTTCTGCTTGTGAATTATAGTTAAACATCTCGGCCCAGCGCTTATCATAACGTTATAAATTGACTACACCCTTCAACATGTACTCTTACGTCTCACCTATAGAAATAACAATAATCGTTAATTTCTAACGATTAACCCCAATCCCCTATACTAAAATGTTTGAACACACGGTAAGGGTAGGTAAATCGGCAAAAACAGGAAACGCGGACGCTACTCGCATTGTTAAAGAATATGATATTTTTACGTTTTATATGTCTGTTTTAGACTCTGGTAATATATGCATTGATACGTCTCAATAAATCAATGTTCAACGCATTTTTTGAATAAGTATTGAACACGTCTACATGTAACATAAACAGTGCGAAGCACGGTGGATTTCTGCGTGTAAACCTATACTAAAACATCTTGGCTGAGCGCCTAACACGTAAACACTTCAAATTAATAGTTAAAAGGGCATTCAGATTTCAGAAAGATCTTTAATCCGAAGCCAAACAAGCGCTCACACTGTTTCTTCGTCCTTGGAAAGCTTGTCGTTTAGGCGACAAAGTCGAAATGCGTTTCAGAATTATTATAGTAACACCTTGTATGGTTTTATTACGTGATGCTGTATTGAACACGAGAAAGTATGGCATGTAAATGTGCAGTCACCGCGCGCTTGTATTTATAGTATAAAACAACAGTACATACATACATACACATACATACATGCATGCATAAAAATGTATTAAAATGCTGAAATACATATTGTTTCGAAACCAGACAAAATTCTCAAAAACGTTCAAATTTATCCCGACAGACCAGTAGCCCACTGTGAGCTATCGACTTGTCATCATATTTCTTGGCGTCTTGTGACTGCGTGCAAATGTTCATTACCTGAAACAAAACTCAACATTTATCTCCCATTCGTTGTTCGTGTTCACGTTCGTAAACCCTTCTGACATATAAATAAGACTTCTGAAGTATGCTGATTCGGACTATTGCTATTGGTCTGCGTTGATAACGTGATTGACGAAAACATTCTTACACACACACACACACACACACACACACACACACACACACACACACACACACACACACACACACACACAACCGCGCTCATGACATAGCGGATTATGGTTTAGCAACCAGTATCCGCAAAAATGAGGGTGCCATATATGTAGTTAGTGTAAAGAAAATAAACACCATAAAATTTTTAGGGTTAAGCCCTGGAATTCAAAATTTAATGAGATCACCCAACACATGTTGGGAGAATACAGCAACTCAAGTCAGGACCAAACTCTAAATAAATGGTTGCCAAATTGCTTAAAGGTTAAAACACAACAGCCAATAATAATAATAATAATAATAATAATAATAATAATAATAATAATAATAATAATAATAATAATAATAATAATAATAATAATAATAATAATAATAATAATAATAATGAAAACTTTATTGAATTTTTTTTATATACTTACAACTGCAAATCTCACTGTTAAAGGTAATTTACAATTGGCTACTTGATATACTATAATGGTTATATATTACACTACACATTTACATAAATATATGATATAAAAAAGTAAGATATTAGAAGTTCATTAAATCTGGATTCGTCCAATCCTTGTTTCTAGAACAGAAAACGTAGTATGTCGTCCTTATTGCAATATTAATGATTTTCCTAATGATATATTTAACATGAGCCTTGTCTGAGTTCAAACGTTCCAACATTTCTATAAAAACCGAAGATTCTTTTTCAAAAACACCGAGTGCACTGATTGAGAGATTTACGAACTTTACCGACTGGAATTTTTTCTTTTGTTCTATGATCATCTCTTTATATTTTGAGTGTTTGCGCTGTATATTTTTTCTTAGGTTAGTCTCATATCCGACGGTTAGTTCGAGTACATACAGAAAATTGTCTTTGGTCAAAATTAGTAGATCAGGACGATAGTCATCACCAGTAATAATAGAGGGATTAGAGAATGATGGCAAGTCAGCATAAATGGTTTGAATATATTCTGATGGGAGGTTATTAGCAATAAAATTTAGGATTGAGTCGTGTCTCCAAGTAAATCGATCAAGATAGGAACTGCAGCCAGCAACAACGTGCAACAAAGATTCAGGTTTAAGGCAGAATGAGCATTCAGAAGACGACGAGAGTCCCCACTTTTGAAGATTTTTACGGGTTGGTAGCGAATTGTTTATGTAACGAATGGTGAAGTTGAAAATATTTTTGGGTAGTTTGGATTGACAGGTTGGCCAAATCGAATTTACTTGGGGTAGAGAGAATTTTGAAATGCTGGAGAAGAATGAACCTTGACATTTTAACTGATTTTCCAATTTTTCTTCTTGAATTTCACGGAATGACTTAATTACTTCTTTTGTCGATGTATATTGATCATATTGAATGTTAGTATGGTTAGACGACGATTTCCATAGGTGGGTTATTGATTCATTAGGAGCTGATTTCAAAACACTGCGGATGATTGTTTGACACTGTATGAATTTAGTTGATGGGGGGATGATATTAAGACCAAATTTGTTACTGGTTAGGTAAATGTTGCTAAGTGATCCAGAAATAGGTACCTCAAGCCATTTTCGAATATATTGTTTGAAAACTGAATCCAGGTTTTCAGAAATCCAGGTCTTTTGAATTGTTGCTATAGTGAGATGCCATGAGAGTTTTGAAAGAACGTAACGACTGTATAGGAGAATCTTGTTTTTCGGATGTAACGGCTTCAGATCTATTTCTTTCATGAGGTCAGTCAGTTGGGAGACTAATTGCGATTTATGTTCATTATTTGTCATTTCGTAATTAAAGTACCGTCCTAAATAGCAGAATGATTTTCCAATTTCAACAGCCGGAATAAGAGTTTTGTCAATAATTAACTTAGGGATGTATTGAACTGATTTGGTGAGAGCTTTTTTTATGCCAAAGGTGCTACATTTATCTATTCGAATAATCATGTCCGACCATTGACACCAAATTGTAAAACGGTTTAGCAGGTGTTGATTTTCAGATTCTTGGCCAGTGATTACAGCTGCGTCGTCGGCGAATTGGAACCAATGAACTGGGTTGAGAAGTTTATATGAAAAACCAAACTGATGATATTTCTCAGATTTTATATGCTGGATAAAAGTATTGAAGCATAGGTTAAATAGCAATGGACTGAGGCAATCTCCCTGTAAAACTCCACGACCTACTTCTATAAATGGGGTGTTAAAATCAGATGTGATGATTGATGTTTTAAAGTTCGTGTAGAGACTTTTAATCATGAGTTGAATATGTTCAGGCATGTGATGATAGCCAAGAACAGATTGGATTAGATTATGATGTACTTCACCAAACGCGTTCTTGAGATCAAGGAGGGTTATAACGAGAGATCGCTGTCTTATTCGTGCTATAATAATAATAATAATAATAATAATCTTTATTAATTAATTTCTTTTCATAAAAATAATGTAATACATCTCAACTGGTAAACTAAAAACACCTAAAAAGTTCAAAAATAATTTGTCACTAATTTGGTCCCTAAAATGAGTGATGATTCAAAAACGCCATTAATAATAATAATAATAATAATAATAATAATAATAATAATAATAATAATAATAATAATAATAATAATAATAATAATAGCAATAACTATAATAATAATAATAATAATAATAATAATAATAATAATAATAATAATAATAATAATAATAATAATATCTATAGTAAACCAAAACGTTGAGTAAACCAAAACGTTGAGTAGATTCAGAAAAACGCGAAAGATAGATTGAGAGAAACGTGAAGGAATATAAATTTTATTTTGCAGAGACAGACAGGTTAATGTCATTAATGTCGCGACGTCACCAGCCTTAATTGGCCCTTGGGTGGACAAAATCTGTTCATAATTAAACCTCACTTTAGGACAAACCATAAAGTTAGAACAATACTTCAGCCAATTAAGGCCAACAAGTGCTGCACGATACCTCACATACAGTAAAGTGAGGAACGAGAACAACAGGTTATTATGGCGAATTAGGGACCATTAGGACTAAAAATTAATTATTCAGTCTCTTTGTTCTGCAAAAAGAATTATTATGTTTAAAGGACGTCGTCGTTGAGTTGACGGAGACAAAAGTATATAATAGAAAATTTCTATATTTAAAACTGATTATGACTTCATTAAAATTCCTGTGAAAATCTAGATTCCATTTATTAAGAACTAAATTAGTTCAAATGACGCGAAAAACATGGATCATAGATTGCTTTTGCTCTACCGCAATGAGAGAAAACAAACGCCTTCAAACTTCCGTAGTATAGAATAGCGTATGGCCGCTTTTTCCTTTAATAAGCATAAAATTAAAAGTGATATCGTGCAACCGTCTTGGCTAGTCAGTCCAGCCCTTCGTATAGAGATCCCTAGAGTGCTAATTGAAATCGAAAAGTGTTTTGAGGGCCGCTCTTGTATTCTTACCAGTTTCTGCCTGGCAATGATCTACAGAAATGCCAACCTGTTATTGTAATAGTAGATGTAGAGGTAGATTGTAGATGTAGATGTAATCTAATTTATCTCAAATATCCTGCCCGCCATGACACACAAGCGAGTAATCCTATCAGTAACCGGACATACCAAAAAGTGTAAAACATTGCGTGCAAAAAACAGATTAGTTCACAAGGTTTAACCATGCGGTATAAGCTTGAAAATTATATCGCTTGCAAATTACCATACGCCTGCAACACCAAATGGCTGAGCAATGCCAGGACGGATAGTATAGTTCCTAACACTAGAAGCAGAATCGTGGGAATCAACAGAGATATGATTATCAAAAGGTGATTACCCACGCCGAGTCAACGGCGCTTCTGGCGCGTTTCTAAAAGTCGAAAGGATGTGTTTATTAAACAACATGCACTTCGGATGAATACGGCGTGGTATTATACGATAAGGCATATTTTGTGGCGTTTAAGCGTTCAACCTCGTAGCCCCATACGTATGCAATCAAACCCCAAAATTGCGCACTGTAACTGGGATGAAGGAAATATAGCTAGGATATCAGACAACCAGATATTGGCGGTCATTTGTATGCTAACTTGATTATCGCGATATGTAGTTTGACGACACTATAATAGCCTCATACGAACTTACTTACTTACTCCATTAGCTTGTGACATCGTATAGAGCAGATAACTAATTTCTTGGCGCAAATAGCAATTATTTTTAAAAGCGAAGAGGTGCGAACAAATATAACCGAAACGCGTGTTGAGTACAGACAAAATGTAGATATTTGACTCTTAAGTAGTTTCATATCAGTGTAAACACGTCGCATATAATTCAGACGAATTTAATTCATAGTTAGCTTCGTCGACTAGTCGACGGAAACTTGAATTCGTTTCATGCGACGAATTGTAATTCAGTGACGAGCAAGGAAAAACCCCAACAATGTCGATGCATGACAGCATAAATGCCGTATTAAATATACCTAGATAAGTTTCACAGGTCAAGCTTGGCTGACAAAAATTGTCGCCGCAACACTAGCCCTGGTAGCCAATTAGTAAACTAACAGTACACCGCTCTGAACAAGCAGAGACCAAATGTACAAACAAACAAGACGCCGTCTTGAACAAGCAAGAACCAAACGTCATTAAAAAGCAGTACACCGCTCTGAACAAGCAGAGACCAAATGTACAAACAAACAAGACGCCGTCTTGAACAAGCAAGAACCAAACGTCATTAAAACAGTACACCGCTCTGAACAAGCAGAGACCAAATGTACAAACAAACAAGACGCCGTCTTGAACAAGCAAGAACCAAACGTCATTAAAAAACTGTACACCGCTCTGAACAAGCAGAGACCAAATGCACAAGCAAACGGGACGCCGATTCTTGAACAAGCAAGAACCGAACGTCATTAAAAAACAGTACACCGCTCTGAACAAGCAGAGACCAAATGCACAAGCAAACGAGACGCCGATTCTTGAACAAGCAAGAGCCAAACGTCATTAAAACAGTACACCGCTCTGAACAAGCAGAGACCAAATGCACAAGCAAACAAGACGCCGTCTTGAGCAAGCAAGAACCAAACGTCATTAAAAAACAGTACACCGCTCTGAACAAGCAGAGACCAAATGTACAAACAAACAAACAAACAAACAAACAAACAAACAAACAAACAAACAAACAAACAAACAAACAAACAAACAAACAAACAAACAAACAAACAAACAAACAAACAAACAAACAAACAAACAAACAAACAAACAAACAAACAAGACACCGATTCTCGAACAAGCAAGAACCAAACGTCATTAAAAAACAGTACACCGCTCTGAACAAGCAGAGACCAAATGCACAAGCAAACGAGACGCCGATTCTTGAACAAGCAAGAACCAAACGTCATTAAAACAGTACACCGCTCTGAACAAGTAACGCAACGAATGTTAGTTCACTGTCACTCAAAAGACAGAGAACCACAACAGGGACAATAGCCCATTAAATTGTAACGTCTGGAACTCTTACCTTGAAGACGAAGAGCACCAAAACCAACTTGAAGGTTTAAAATTAAATTGAAATCGTTCGTCTACCTGTCTTTGCGAAGAGCAGCAAAAACTTGACTTCAAAATAGAGACGACTTTGCGCCACCAAGCGAAGAGCAGAGTGAACCAGATTTGCATTCTGCTATAGATATGTATCACCAATCCCTTCCGTTTTCCCGCACGCATTATATTCATGTGATTCATGTGATCAGAAAATTACGGGGAAATTACCCATGTGTCCCATATTAAGTTTGTCTATTTATATATCCTAAGCTCAGGAAGCAATAAAATCTTTATTGGTATGCCAATAATTCCTATATATATATATTTGTTGTATTTAATAGCGATTTTGTTGATGTTATAAAACTGGTTGGAATGCAAAGAAATGGAAATGCCTCCAACGTGACCACAGTAAACAGAGTGATTGCTATAACTGTGCGTATATGTTTTTCCTACATTTGTTCTAGTTTGCAAGATTCCTGATTCAAGGTTTGGATATGACGTCAAAGCAAGCATATGTCAAGCATATGGATGCTGACATGATCAATAAAAACCATAAATATTAAATTTTCCGGACAGTCAAAAAATCAAACAAAACACAGAAGTACGAACCTACAGTGTTTTAAAGGCATCAAAGATAAAAATTATACGTGGTCTTATAATGATTCAAAAGGTATGAGGAGACTATTCATAAGACCAACGGCACAGCCTGACAGGGTTGCAAGAATACATAAACTAAAGACGAATAAATACTAAATAAAACCTGACTTAGCATTTCGCAACGCTATTCAGGCAAAACTCCCGGTTCGCTGGCGGCCATTTTTTATCTCCTAAAGGCCGGCATGGCCGAATCTTGTGCCGTGTGTTCAGAGACGATTGTTAAATCCTGTGATAAAAATTTGGCATGACGTTTTCTTTACCATCCCACTCACCACTAGACAGATTATACAATAACCCTTTTATTTCTGACGTATCAACGACAAACAGCGTGATACGCACGATATATTATACTATAACGAACCTGTTTACACCAAGCGCGAAATTCACCAATTTATAAAGCCGGCCACGGATGCCAGTACATTACGGACTACACCAAAACTACGCCGACATTCAGTAAGACTTTATTTTTATTTTTAACTTGTCTATTATACTTCAGTGTTACACGCGCCTTCTAATATCTGTATTTTCGTCTTAATATATTAATTTTACTAATTTCAACATTGACTCAAAATCCCTCCTGAAGAAGACTGGAATGTTGAAACGCGTCGAGGGTAAGCTAAAGAACACAGACCTCAATAAATCCTTCCACGCTTCATTCTTCTCCGAAACATACATCAAACCGCAAGAATATTTTATGACCTATCGACTGAAACTAGACACTTCACGTGAAACTTAACTTCTGTGGTCAAAAATGAGCGAAGAAAACTGGCAAATTTATGAAACATACCACTAATACAGTGGCGTGCTGGCAGGGAGGGGGGGGGGGGGCATGGCCCCGCCAGTGAAGATTTTTTAGGGGGCGCCAAAACTGAAAGGGGGCGCCAAAATTGCCCCAAAGGATACAAAAGCGTTAGTCAGTATTTGGTCATGTACCTACGAGCCAAGACTATTGCCGTATTGCGTTGTTGTTACTTGTCACACGCAATCGCTGAATAGCGCATCGAAGTTGAGCTTGGCACATTTGTCATTTGTGGCTTGCTAGCCAAATTAGGTAAGGTATACTGTGTTGTTCGATGGCTTCAGCCTCGCTCACTGCGGCAAAATTTACATTTGAAAATCAAATCCAAGACCTTTCAACTTACAATAAAAATCCCACTTATTTTCAATTCTCCTAATCTGATCATCTGCATTATGCTACTGTAGCCTGTAGATATGTCCGACAAACGACAAAAGTCCAGAGCTGAATCCAGAAAAGCAAAGAAAGCTAGGCAACATGAGAATAAGCAGCTTAGTTCTTTCATACTAAAGTACTTCCAACACGAAAATGAGACTCGTGAGAGTAAATCTAGAGCCTGAAGCAAAAACTGTTCAACGTTCAGATGCAGAAGGGGTGGAAGCTGTGAAGGTGAAAGACCTAGATCTCCAGCAGATTCTCCAGAGTCAGAAAAAGATTTGGATGTCAAGCAGTAAACCAAGGCGAGGAAATTTCAATAGTTGAAGTTCATCAACAATTCTGCACGGATCAGGATGTTGAGAACTTGCGCGAGGTTGAGGAAACGGCAGAGACGACACTGCAAGAAGAAGATGATGTCGAGGAACCAAGCCACTGGCATGAGAAATGTCACAGGGAACTGTCGATTGTCGATTCCAAGAATCGTTGTTGATGAAGTCAGTGGAACATCCGATCCTGCATCACTTGTTGGCTTAAAGCTAAGCACAGAAGATAAAGTAAAATTACTTTAAAAAAATGGATCCTTGCCAACCAAGTCAGTCGACATTAGAGTTGAGAAACAAGCAGTTTGGCGAACGTTCCAGATATTATTCACAGCAAGTATTTTTTCACGATGACGATACAAGACGGAAATGGATTTCCTATTCATCGAGCGCGGATAGCCTGTTTTGTGTACCTTGTCTCCTGTTCACAGATGCATTATCACGGGGGCGCGAGTTAACACGCGCAAATCAAGGAAACGCCTTTACGTTTGCTAGTGTTTGCTGGATTTCCAATTGGAATAAACAACACAGCGTTGTTGACAACCACGAGATGTCAGCAGCTCACGCAAACGTCGCAGAAGTTATTTTCCTGCAAGAGATAACTATTGCTTCATGCTTGGGATAACAAGAACAAGAAGAAGCTGCAAGAAGAAAGTTATTAGCAATAGGAATGTAATGACGCGCATCGTAGATCTATAATCTTCCTTGAGAAGCAAGTACTTCCAGAATCACTTGAAAGTGAATTATTAAACACGGGAAATTTCTTGGAAGTGTTGAAGCTCTTGTCTGTTACCATCCGCGATCATCTTAAAAAAGTTCGCACGCGCAGCATGAAGCACTCGTGGTAACGGTTGGACAGCGATCAGTAGCCAAGCAAAAGTTCTATACGACTGTTGTAGAAGCATTAAAGTCTGAAGGTGTCACCTTTGGTAAGGTACTTGCACAGACGTAGGATGGTGCTTCAAATATGAGTGGTTGCTGTAACGGGCTACACGCAATCATGAATGATGAAATCGGCAGTCATGTAGTATACACTCATTGCTATGCTCATGGGCTAAACTTTGTCTTTTCGGACTCAGCCGTGCCGCCATCAACGTAGATACGATGCTTACAAAGATGCATGGAAACTTGGGGGCTGGGGGCGCCAAATTCACTGTTGGCCTCCCCTGACGAACAAAGGCCAGCACGCCACTGCACTAACAACAGTGCATTGTAGCTGCTACGGTGGAACACAAAGTATTATGCTCCAAATTAGTCCTCACACAACGCCAGTGAACAACACCATTTATATAAAAAGTGCTTAAGCAATGCGCTTCATCAACAGCCACTCCAATTTACACAATGTATTCAACACAGCTTCGTTGATCCCACGTTCGTTCAAGTAGTTAACTTGATCAAACATTAGCGATTGTAATGGGCTAATCACCAGAAAAATGCTTGTCCCTGAAGCATTTTCTAGTAGAACATCGGCGATGATCGGGATTGATTGAAAGTGATTTGAAACACAAGCGATTTCCCATATTAGCCTGTCGGTGCGCTAAAGCAAATATTCTTCCCCTGAAAGAAATTATGCAACGCCTGGACTTGCTCTGGGTACATTTTACCAACATTGAAGTAATAGCACGCCAGTTTTAATACTTCCTGGAAGAAGTTTTCTTCGCTGAAGAATTCATTCAAACCACTGAGACCTCCGAACGCAAACGCCATTTTTGTGACTACAGCTGAGCTGTCAGCGGAAGCCTGCTTGCTTGCTTGCTTGAGTGTCTTGGCCTCACTTACGTCATACTCGTGCAGTCATCGACAGATATTCGACGCGATCGCCATATAATCGAGGAGATCGCCATTGATCGCCAGGTATTCGGGAAGTACTCGAGTTGTTTTAGTGGCCTCGCGGGGAATAAACTAAAATGAATCTCGTCTTTGCATTTTGGTTGCCCTCTCGGATGACAGTTTTGATTTTTCAGTGTTAATTATTACTTTGCAAATCTTTTCTTCTTGGAACGGTTTCTGTCATTGAACAGTTTTTACAAGGTAAGAAATAGTTTCAAAACTGTGACGTTGTTTATCTTATGCGAATTTAATATCTCAAAGCCAACTTCGTACTTCGGTACTAATAGCAGTACTAGAAATATTCAGCTTACTAGAAATACGTGAATGCAACAACCCCTCGCCCGCTTTTATTAAATGATTTTTTGAAACACCCCCCACATGGCGCGTTTTCTGGTTCAAAATTAAAAATCCATTCGGATCAAGTCTAATTCATTCCGATCAAGTCTAATTCATTCCGATCAAACTTCATTCCGATCAAGTCTACTTCATTCCGATCAAATTCATTCCGATCAACTCTAATTCATTCCGATCAAGTCTACTTCATTCCGATCAAATTCATTCCGATCAAGTCTGTCTAATTCATTCGGATCAAGTCAGGTCGCTATCTCGTCTATAACTCACGCCATAACACGCCGAAACAATACGTCGTTCCGAAGCTATAAACATGGCGGAAGGTAACGGTGAAAGTGCGAAAGAACTTCTTCGCAATTGTGCGAAGTATTTGGCAGTAGATAAGCCCCCCTCCCACCATATACTGTACAAAGGGATGCCGCCTCATTAAATATTCGGTGTGATGCACGGTGTGACGCACGGTGTGACGCATGGTGTGACGCATGGTGTGATGCACGGTGTGACGCACGGTGTGACGCACGGTGTGACGCACGGTGTGACGCACGGTGTGATGCACGGTTGCACGAAATTAATTAGCGCGTATGTGAATAGTGATATAAACCCAGCGTTGTCGTGCAATCAAGTACTTGCCTTCAGAGTTTCACTCGTATTTTCTGGAGTTCCATTGGATTGTTCTATCGCTTGTTTGGAGATTTTTTTATTGTCTTATTTTAAGGTAAGATGTGTACATTTTATATAGTGCTGTTATGCTCGTTATGTGTTTATATATTTTATCTGAGTCTAATAATACATGTTTTGTTTCTTTAACAGCAATGGATCTTATTGATGTGATCAAAGGATGTACATCCGTCGAGGAAATTGAGGCGCTAGAGTGGCTGTTTAATTTCGACGAAAGGTATAAGGAAGCGGCTTTCAACCAGCGCATTGTAATCTTGTCAAATGAATTGGTGCGAGATTTGGAGGTTGAGAGACGTGGGATACATCCTGATATGTTCACTGGTTGGTCGACTGAAGAATGCGCCTTGTTCAACGCCGATTGGAACGACGATTCCTTCATCAACGATCTACCATCAACCCCTGAAGTTATACCAGAGTGGTTCAACGCCGAATGGGACGACGATTCTTTTCTCGATAACCTAACACCAACGCCTGAAGTAATGTCCGAAGCTACCCAGACCGGAGAAGGAAGCCGTAAACGACCCATACAAGACGATGACGGAGCATCAACAAGTAAGAAATCTAAAACTGTTCCGCTTTTTGCTGTTAAGTCTGTTAAGCAAGTAAGGGTGAAGAAGTTTAAGACCACGGGCCTTGATTACCGTGTTCAATTCCATGATTTACAAGTGCGGGGTTTACCTGATGTCCTAAGGCGTCTACACCAAGTGTTCGATAGTTTGTTAGATCGTGTCACCGACAGTGTTGCTATGCATGATCAAGTTCGGTTTATTATGCATTCGCCTCAGCTAGAATACCCAATTTCATTACCGTTTATGCGGCGTGATAGATTGACCGCTGAAAGAATTTTGTCCGAAATCGAAAGAGTCATTCAGTTAAACGATACTTTTACGTTAGATGATTCGATCACTGTTAATATCGTTCATGTTGAGATGCCGAAGGGTGGAACTGGAAGAAAACGAAAAATTGCCAACCTCGATAAGTATTTAACGAACAAAAGAGCCATCGTTCGTATTCAAAATAAGGACAATTTATGTCTCGCTAGGGCCATTGTCGTCGCGAAAGCTAAAGCTGATGATAATGAACAGTACGCCTACATAAGTGATCCTCGCAGCCCCTTACAGGGTAACCTCGTCCATGAATTACACGAGAAAGCCAACGTCCCGCTAGGTCAGTGTGGCATTGAAGAAGTCAAAAAATTCCAAGCGTATTTGACCGACTATCAAATAAACATTGTCTCGAAAGAACACTTGAATTCGCTAATTTATTCTGGTCCCAAAGCATCGAAACATATTTACCTCTACGCCCACAATAATCATTATGATGTTATTTCAAGTATGCCAGCGTTCCTAGCCCGCAAGAAATACTGCCATGTGTGTAAAAAAGGTTACGATAAGATCGAAGACCATCTCTGCGGCGATACCTGTAAGTTACGCTATGCCCAAAACTGTACAATTACGAACTGGGTGTTTTGCGAAGACTGTAATCGGTTTTTTAAAAGCCAAGAATGTTTCGACCGACATCGGGCGAGAGTGGGCGAGAAACGACCAATTTGTACATCTGCGGTGAAATGTAAACATTGCAGTCATGTCGTAAAACGAGAGAACGAACTTCCTCAAAAACATAATTGCGGCCTTGTTCGGTGTATCGTATGTCAGCAATATGTAGGCCCAGAGAACCATCAATGTTATATGCAACCGACGAAAAAAAGAAAAGCTGACACCGAGGCGCGACTGGACACGGATCTAATAGATGAGGAGGCGGTCGAAGGGGAAGAAGCGAGTGAAGAGAAAGGGAGCGAGTACACCGAGTTGTTGTTTTTCGACTTTGAGTGCACGCAAGAAAGCCGAGATCATGTGCCTAATTTATGCGTCGCCCACAATGAGAACGGTGACGAGAAAGTATTTCGTGCTCCAAATACGCGAGATGACTTTTGCGAGTGGCTTTTCCAAGAACAAAACTTTGGTAGTATTGTGATGGCTCATAATTTTCAAGGCTGTGACGGCTATTTCATTCTTCAATACCTACACAAAAAAGTGATTATGTGTGGGGCGAAAATTTTAACATGGAATGTCCCAGACTTAAACATCAAATTTGTTGACTCATTATGTTTTATACCAATGAAACTCACAAACTTTCTAAAAACATTTGGTTTAAACGAACTTGTCAAAGGTTACTTTCCGCATCATTTCAACACCGAAGCCAACCAAAACTACGAGGGCCCACTTCCTAACGCAAGTTGTTACGATCCTAATGGTATGTTACCCGCAACCTCGTACTCAGGGTCTTATCTCCGCTGCTCCGCCCACCGCTGCGAAAAGACCCTGGTCTGGGCTGGGCACGTGTATCCCATATTCTGGGATATTTTTCAAATTTGTCGTTAGGGAGGGGTTGGAGAACTTAGGATTTGTCATCATTGTACGCGGAGACTATCGAGACTGGTGGAGGCAAGTCGCAAGAGAATCTTAAAATAAATACCGGTATGTGCCGACGATAATATAATATACCGACGAAAAAACATTGGCAAAACATTTGGTTAAAGACCCTCAGACACTTCGCTGTTCGGTAAGGCCAGGAAACGACAAGGCGCTTCGCAACAGTATGGCAACACTTTACTGAAAAGTTGTCAGTGATTGTGAATATTTTTCCTATATCTTTCTGAACTTCCGACGAACAGCGAATTTGAGGGGATTCTCTTCCTCCAAATGAATGTTTACTTCATCAGTTACGACGCCAAGCTGTTACGCCTGTCGCCTGCCGTTTGCCAAAAGAGAGGATTTGGAATGTCATCATTACTGTGAATAAATATATGGAAATCTGAAAGTCCTTGTGATTTAACATCGCCAAGATCGCCAGAACTCGACATCTATAGCTTTCAACAAAAGCTAAGGTTAGTGACATATTTTATTATTGTTTTAAAAGTGGTTTAAATTTGTAACGCAACAGTTCTGTGAATGCAGCGGAAGCAAATAATAATACCGCATGCAATCATGATCAGAGCTGAAAATCGATTCCTGTTTTGGAAGTGATGCCGTCATCTTGATCAAGAAAACACTGACCTTTTAACAACATATTAATATCACTAGTCTATATCAATTCCAATAACACATTGGAAGGTGCTATATATAAATCAACCAATAAAAGAAATTAACATTTCAAACATTGTCTCTGTGATTATTCCGGTGGTCTTCTTTATAGTTCCTACAAAAGTACAAATCCTACTAGCCCACTCCCAGTAAGTCTGCGTGACACGTGACCAGGGTCTTTTCGTAGCGGTGGGCGGGAGCGGGGGAGCGGAGATAAGACCCTGGGTACGAGGTTGTGTCACCCGATGACCGCACTAAATTTTACGTTTGGTACAACGAACTGAAAGCCAACACCTACGTCTTTAACTTTCAAGACGAAATCCTCAAGTACTGCCGATCAGACGTTGATATCCTCCGACGTTGTTGCCTCGAATTTAGAGAACTGTTTCGCTCCGTGACCAACATTGACCCCTTCTAGAAATGCCTGACCATTGCTTTCGGCCTGCAATCGTATTTCGAAAGAATTTCCTTAGGGAGAGATCCATTGCTATCATCCCACCCCATGGTTACAAGCCTCAAGATAAACAATCAGTTCTTGCTTTAAAAAATGGCTAGCATATACGGCTCAATCGAGCAACGTTTCCATTCGTCATTCCCGCAATTTCGGTGAACAGCGCATTGGAAAATATCGCGTTGATGGATACCATGAGGAGTCTAACACCGTATATGAAGTGCATGGTTGTTTCTGGCATGGTTGTATCCGTTGCTACGCGAGAGATACGATCAACCCGTAAGTCAGCAAACAATGCAGAATCTCCACCAACGCACCCTCGAGAAAACACGTTACCTGAAAAGGCGGGGTTACAATGTTGTTGAGATGTGGGAGTGTGATATAAAGAGAGAGCTTGATGTCAACCTTGACATGAAAACGTACTTCGAACGCTTTGAAATCGTAGAACCTCTGCAACCGAGAGAAACATTCTACGGCGGTCGCACCAATGCTACCAAATTATTCCATCAATGCTGCCCTGGCGAGGAAGTGCATTACGTGGATTTCACGAGTCTGTATCCGTGGTGTAATAAATACGGCTGCCAGATATCCCTTGGGTCATCCTGAGATTATCACCGAGAATTTTGGAGATATACCGCAGTATTTTGGTTTAGTGAAGTGTACCGTTCTGCCCCCACGCCAGCTTTACCACCCTGTCCTTCCTTACCGAGCTCACGGAAAATTAATGTTTCCACCATGTCGAGCTTGTGCTGACGACTTAAATCAAGAACCATGTAATCATACTGATTAAGAGCGTGCAATTCAAGGTTCATGGGTAACTTTGGAGTTGCAAAAGGCCTTGGAGAAAGGGTACCGTTTACTCACTATTCACGAGGTGTGGCATTTCCCACAACAGAGCAATGAACTCTTTAAAGATTACATTGACACGTTCTTAAAGATTAAGCAGGAATCGAGTGGCTTTAACACGGATGAGCAAAAGCAGATTTACATTGACGAGTATTTTGAACGAGAGGGTGTACTTCTGGACAGAAGCAAGATCGAGAAGAATCCTGGATTACGCGCCTTGGCAAAGTTGATGCTGAATTCATTTTGGGGTGAGTCATAGAAATAACATATCAAACAAAGTGAGTGGGGACCGAACGCGGGAAAGTTGCTGGTTTTGTTTACGAAACCTTACACGTGTTTTGTTTTGTTTTGTTTTGTCTATTTCTTAGGGAAGTTTGCACAAAAGCCAAACATGACCAAGGTGAAACTTGTATCAGAACCGCAAGAGTACTTTGACATGTTGACTGCTGATGAGATCGAAGTGTCCGATGCATCCTTCGTCAATGACGATGTCGTTGAACTCCGATATGAGACTAATGAGAACTTCGTTGAGCCGAATGCCAGAACAAATGGGGTGATCGCTGCTTTTACAACGGCGGAACAGCTGAAAGAAAGGGTACTTTACTACGACACCGACTCAGTGATTTAGATGAGTAAATTTGGAGAGCCAGAACCGGAGGCAGGCGTTTATTTCGGCGAATTAACAGACGAGTTAGATGGTGATCTTATTACAACTTTTGTCTCTTTGGGACCAAAGAAGTACGCGTACGAATTGAACAATGGCAAAACAACATGTAAGATACGAGGTATAAGTCTAAATTTCCAAACATTAGAAACAGTTAATTTTAATGTTATGTGTGATCTAGTGTATCTTAATGTTCTGTGTGATATGAAAAGCACAGGTCCACCGAAAGTTACTGTAGATATACCGTATAAAATTACCAAGGACACTAGTACGAAACAAGATGTGACAAAACAGCAAAATAAGGATTATAATACAATAAGCGTGTATTATTAGATAATTTTGATACTTTGCCTTACGGATTTTAGTTTGTTTGTAAATATTAGTGATAGAGTTTTCAATTTGTGTGTGTGTGCTTGTAAATGGGAAAATGAAATACAATCTAAAAAATAGGAAATAAAAATCTCTATTAAATTTAGGATCCACTATAAAATACGACACCTGTCTATCTATCGCTAATATGGTCTCGCTAGAGCAGAGAAGATTTGAACAATCACTTATATTATTCTTTAAATGTTTCAAGATGCAAGGTCCAAGTTATATTTCTGATCTTTTTACTCCTCGACTTACACCTTATAACCTACGTAGTTCCGGTCTCAATGTTAATCAACCTACTTATAATAATCTATATATGCATAACTCGTTTATTTATATTATATCACATATCTGGAACCAACTACCAACTGCTGCTAAATCTTCTACTTCTATGTCTGAATTTCGTTCCCAAATTAAGGGAATGAGTTTTTCCGGCTGCCAATGCAACAGGTGCTTATAGACCGTACTGTGTAATTGAATTACTATTATTATTGTAATATCTTCATAATTATCTATATTGCTCTGTATAACTTATTTTTAAGCCTAGTTTATAACTGTTATTGTTATACCTATTTATTACTTGTAATTTATTTATTTACATTTATTTTAATGGTCGAGCGTTTGTAACACGAGCCTCTGGCTCGGGAGAATGGGCAACCACTCCCCACGTCCATCGACAATAAATAAATATTGTATTATTTATTATCTTTATCTACTGTGTTTTTTTATGGTCAGATGCTATCAGTACATAAAAACGAATCTTTGAGCGTCGGCTCGTGGCTAGACCCATTGATCGCTTAATCACTGCCGCTAATGGGTTTTAAATTGAATCATTACATAGGAGAACACGGATTGACTGGGTTGTCACTGTTAGAGCTAGCGTTATTTTATATACACGGTTAAACCTACTGATCACTTAAACAATGCCGCTAATGTGTTTTAAATTGAATCATTACATAGGAGAACACCGATTGAGTGGGTTGTCACTGTTAGAGCTAGCGTTATTTTATACACCCGGTTAAACCTATTGATCACTTAATCACTATTTGAGTGTTTCGATCGAGTCTTTCGAAATTTTTAGGTGGTTCTTAAAAGAACCGTTTGTTGTTGGGTTTTGTTTGTTTGTTTTTGGGGGGTTTGTTTTGTCTTTTTTTGTTGTTTTTTTGGTTGTCATCACACGTAGCGACTTCTTAACCATTGGCCAAATGCTTCTACTTCGACTTTGGCACAATGGTGGTATGCGTTAGGAACCGTGTGATTACCACAGGTTTCTAACCATACCATTGCATCAAAGAGTTTCTCAGCTTTCGGACAACCAAAGTCCTCTAGATTGACGGAGGGGATCTGTAGTTCAGCCAACAGATCACGTTCGTAAGTGCCACCTTTGTACGCCAAAGTTGATCCGTTCTCCACTTTTACGTGGTTGTAAAAACCTACAACTATATCCGGTAGTTTTTTAATCGGGAAGGATTTGACACCAGGTGGTACGCCCAAGGGAAGCTTGTGAAGTGCTTTTTTAAGAAAAACAAAGTGTCTCTTATCCCGTTCTCCGAGTTCGCTCCATTTGACGTCAATGTCAAAAAAAAGGACGATGCTTCGTCCTCTCCGACTTTCAGCAAACCCAACTCCTTACAAAAGAATTTCTTCTGTATTTTAAAGCCGTCCATGTCGATAATACCTTTGATTCTGTCCATGATGGAGCGAATGCTTATCTGGTATGATTCACACCGAACTGAACGCTCTTTATAAACTCTAACACCCTAAGGCTTCAGACAATGTCAAACATTCAAAATTAGTCCGGTTCTTTTTTTGTGTGTTTTTAAAATTATCGTGCATCACGCTGTGCATCACATAATCTGTTTTGGGAGACAATAGCAATTATCGATCTTTTGTGAGCGTTCAATTCTTTTATTTACTACCTGAAATAAAAAAATGGAATATCGGTTCGGATAGCTACCTTTCAGTTCTCGCTGTAAACAAAGGAGAAGTGATGGAAGAAACAAGAAAGAGAATGGCTGACGACATCGAACAAGAAACAGAGAAACCCATGAAAACTACGATGACCTGATAGATTTTCTGAAACGCCGCTATCCACATGCCTTGGCAGAGTACGTGTTTTCCAAGTTATCACGACAGGACGAGCGACAACAGCTACCGAACGACTGTTTCAACTTGGTGGACCTAACCAGTCCAGTCATTCCCGAGTTTCCGGACGTTCTTCTCGATATCCTAGAACAAACACCACAGCAACAATCAGATTACATAGAGCACCCACCATTCACCTTTCAGGTGTTTGGACAAAACGTCAACGCCAATGTTGATCAAGAACCACAAGTCCAATTGCATCAATCTCCGACTCTTCCTCCAGACACGACTGAACAACAACCACCACAGGATGAACCATCAGAAGAATGCTCAGAGCACTCATTTCATTTCATCTGTTTGGTCGAAACGTCAAAGGTGCTCAGTCGCAAGCCCAAAATAAGGTGTCGGATATTCTACGCGAGTTCTTTTCGACAGAACAGCAAAACCAGGGAGAGCACGAAGAGCTTTGGCTCGACAATTGGTCGAGTGAACTTTGTAAATAGCTGTAATTAATTCCTCAATATATATATATTATATAAATATATTTTTTTATTATCATGATTGCCTCTGATTTTTGGTTTGAATGGGCTTTGAGGTGTTTTCATTAATTGGAGGTAAATTATTCGAAATAATTTTTTAGGAACCGCTCTAGCAAAGAGGGGATCAGCTGGGATAAAGGGTGTATTTTTGAAACGGGACTAATTATCAAATATAAGTCCCTCTGGGCACATAAGTCCCTGAAAATCTAACGTAATTTAAGTTGTCGCTAAATCTCTAAACGTTTAATGTACATCATGCCTCGGAAGCGTAAGGACTGCCCCATCTGTGGAAAGAAACGTTTACTCAAATTGTCCAACCATTTGGCTGACTTCCATCAATTGTCCTCAAAAGATAGACAATAGTATTTGATTCGCGCTAAAGCTTCTCCTATAGATTTAGAAACTTTGTTAAAGGAATTACACAGACTTATTCGAAATACTAAGTACACAATAAAACGGGTACAATGTACGAAGCGGCCAAAATGGTATAAATAAGATTTCACAAGAGTTCTGTTCAGTTTAACTATGTACTCCATACAGTTAACACATCCGTTTGGGCTCATGGTCTCTGGGGCGACCAAGACGGGGAAGACATCCTTTGTCAAGGAATTGTTAGCCAACGCCCAAATCATGATCGACCCTGCTCCCGAAAATATCACGTATTTCTACTCGGAATATCAAGATACATTTGCTGAAATAGAAACCCTAATTCCAGGTATTCAGTTTGTCCAAGGTTTGCCCCAACCGATGTTGGATAGCATTAACCTCAAAACAAGAAATCTATTTATAATTGATGATATAATTGATGATACGCTTATGGGTGTGGTGGCGAACAGTCGTGTTATTTTGATCTCCGGCTCGCTGTTGATTGATTATTGATTGCATAGTGTTTAAGTCACGGAATAAGTCACCAAATTTATAGCTATACACTTTAGTAATACCCTAGACAGGATTAAAATGCCTCCCAAAACGAAGAGCACAAAGACCAGCGATTTTAGCGTCGAAATGTTACAAGATTCAAGAGAAAAAGCAGGAGATGGCGTCCCTTCCCAGTGATTTGGAAAATTTTTTAGATCGACGTTTGAGGCAGCAAACAGAACAGATTAACATTCTTTTTCTAATGTATTCGGGAATGACCAAGACCGACCTAGACGAAATTAAGAAAAGTCAAGACTTTCTCGGTTCTAAGTTTGACGGTTTAGCTGCTTCGAAAAAATGAGCTCAAGGCAGAGAACAAAGAGCTTCGTGAAAAGAATGCTCAGTTAAGAAATCGAGTTGATGTTTTGGAGAAGCAGTCCTCTAAGTTAGAGCTTGAAGTGGAGAGTGTAAAGCAGTATTTACGACGAGATTTGCTCGAGATTCATGGGATTCCTGTCACTCGGGACGAAAACACTAACACTATCGTCCAGCATGTTGTTCAACTAATTGTCCCAGAATTGGATCTCAACGAGTCTGAGATATCTATAAGCCATCGCTTGCCCACAGGTGAGGGGAATATCCCGCCAATAATTGCTAAATTCACTAGACGTGACACAAGGGATGCCATTTACAACAATAAACGAAAACTCAGCTCGAAGAGCGCTTTGGATCTAGGCTTCTCACAGGATAATCGTCTGTATATTAACGAGAGCCTTACCGCCAAATGTCGTGCGATTCTTGCCGAAGTCAAGCAATTTAAGAGAAGATATCATTTCAAATTTGTGTGGACTGAACAGGGTAAAGTATTGCTTAAGAAGAATGATAACCAGTCATCGGAAGTTCATGCGTTTACCTCAATGAAGCAGTTTGAAGAATTCAACGCCAGTTATACACTCGAACACAGGGAGTGAACATTATTCGGCGTTAACTCAGATAAGTTTATTTAGTTTAAATTAAATTGTTTTAGATTCGCTTCATTTAATATTTCTCTTCCCTTAATCATCTTGATGATTATTCATTTAACTTAGTTATATACGAAATGTCAAACGGTCCAGTGAATTTTGAAGCAGAAAGACTTTCTTATTTAAAGTTTTAATCCACTACTTTTTGACAACCAAAAAAACATAGCTTTATCTAACGATTTGGATCCAGATTCTAATTTTTTTCACGATACGTTTAATTGCGATTATTATGTTGAGAATAGTTTAAATGAGATGTTGACAAAAAAGGTCCCACATTCATTTAAATATACGAAGCCTTTGCCGTAATTTTAATAGCTTAACAAATCTGTTGGCTACTATCAACAAAAAATTCTCGATAATTGGTATTTCTGAAACTTGGCTTTAATATTCGTCCCATACCGTTGATATTGATGGATATAACTTTGTACACAGTCACCGATCTGATAGACCGGGAGGTGGTGTTGGTTTGTATTTAACATCAGAGTTAGAATATAAACCTCGTAATGATTTAACCTTTTCTGAGGTATGTGCAGAATCTTTGTTTATTGAAATAAGCAATGTTAAAGGGAAAAACGTCATTGTTGGTATTATTTATAGGCCTCCCAGTCAAAACCTGGCTGATTTTATTGCCAATCTCAATCTAAAGATGGCAGAGATTTCTAAAGAAAAGAAAATCTGCTATTTAATTGGAGATTTTAATTTAAATCTAATGAATCATCATTGTCATCAATTCACTGGAGAATTTCTTGATATAATGTATGCTAATATGTTTTTCCCTCTAATAACACTTTCTACAAGAATAACTGCACTTATTTTTTCCCGGTCCGGAATTCCTTAAAATCCTGCTTTCTTATTGGCTAACGAGCGGTCCGGAATTTTAGAGTACGACCTCGCAGGCTAAAACTGCCCGACAAATGTTTTAAAGTTTGCTTTTGAAATTACTTTTTAATATAAAAGATATCGAAAAATGAATTGGGACGAAAGCGAGCATAGCGAAAGTGAATTTTATTACCCGTCAGATGATTGGACTGAAGAACAGCTTGTGAATAATGAATGCCCAACAACTCACTGCCCAACTAGCGACACTGCAGCAGTTGTAAAACAGAAGACGAAAGTAACGCCGACGATATAAACATAATTCAAAACTTTATTGAGAAACAACGACCTGAAGCTACGAAGAAGAAGACGGAATACGACCTAAATGTCCTCAAAAGGTACTTTTTATCAATTAAGGAAACAAGAGAAATTGAAATCATACCTGCTCGTGAATTAAATGTTCTGCTTTGTAAATTTATTATGAACGCACGAAAAAAAAATGGCGAAATGTATGAGCCGTCGTCCCTTACTTCATTCAAGAGAAGTTTGCAGAGATATTTGAATAACAAGAATTCAAGGGTAAATATATTCAAAGACCAAGAATTCTCCAAGTCCAGAGAAGTTCTCTTGGCGAAAAAACGAGAGCTTGTGCAGCAACACGCTAAAGGAAACAGGCCGCAGGCAGCTAGAGAGTTGACAACAGCTGAGGAAGATGGTGACCACGAACCCGAAGTGCTACAGAGAACCGTTTGGTGGGTTCTATCACTTCACTTTGGATTTAGAGCTCGTGACGAATCAAGAAGGCTGAAGTGGGGAGATTTGGCTCGTGGGAAGGATCCAGAAACAGGAGACGAAGTCTTGATATGGAAAGCCGAACGTGGATCCAAAACAAGACATGGCAACGGCGAAGACAGACGGGCGTTTAATCCAACAGCTCAAGCGACCAACAACGAGCGTTGCCCAGTTAAATTGTTTAAATCCTTTGCCAGCCATCGGTCCGAAGAAATGAAAAAGCCAGATTCACCGTTTTACCTGGCCATTAACCACCGACGAAAACCAGGCTCCAAAATTTGGTACACAAATGCTCCGTTGGGTAAAAACGAAATCGGAAGGCTGCTCGTAAAAGCTGCCAAGTCTGTTGGTTTGCCAGGTAAAATCACCAGTCACTCTTTTCGGAAAACGTGCATTTCGCGGTTAATGGATGCCGACATTCCAGAAAATTACGTGGCCCAACTAAGCGGACATAAGAATCTTAAAAGTCTGGATTCCTACAAGTCAGCTTCAACAAGCCACCAGCGAAAGATGTCCATGGTCTTGAGTCGGTCAAACTCTTCAAGCATCACTGCCTTGTCTGGAAGTTTACCAGAACACCAAGCCGCAAGCTCAGCATCGCAGTCGTTGCAACAACAAGAATTTTCTTTTACCCGAAGGTCGGCTATTGAAGGAGCGTTTTCCGGAGCAACGATTTCAAATATCGAAGGCTGCGCCTTTAATTTTTACCTAAATCCGATGTCGGACGAAGATCGTGGCGAAGTTTCAACACACAAGAAACGCCGTGTGATCGTCAGCGACGAGTCCGAATCAGACTGAATTAATTTCTTACAGTAACAAAGCATTGATTCGGTTGTAAAATTGTTGTATTTAAAAAAAAAGTTACGCTAAACACGAACGAATTAAGTCAACTAACCTTTCTCGTTTAATAGTTTTGCCAGACATCGAAAGCAATGTTCATAGAACAGTTTCAAAGCAAGCAAAAAAACAATGTGTATATAACTAGGCGCGATGATCCAGACTCCGACTAAGTTGCATCTCATTTACCTTCCTTTGTAAGATACAAGTATTTTGATGTAAACTTTTCATTAACGTAATGCCAAAAATTAGGTTGCACACAAACAACCGATGTTAAAGAACTTTGTTCGCTTTGCCTGTTTTGAAATAAATATTTTTTTACCCCCAGCTGACTTCCTTATTTGGTCGCAGCTGAGTGGCTTTTTGTTCTGACGTCAATGTTAAGTTTGTTCTTTTTTTTGGTTGGGACGGAGGGGTGGAGGCATGAACGTACACCATCAGTGAACGTACACCTCGGTCTGCAAAAACGTCCCTCGGCCTGCGGCCTCGGGCTGTTTTTGCGACCTCGGGAAAATATTTTTCTAGTACGGACCTCCAAGCCGGTAAATAACATATATATACTGCTACTCGTATTGATAACATATTTACCAATCACTCGGATAATTATTCGTGCAGTGGATTATTGTTTTCAGACATTTCTGATCACTTGCCAATATTTTGTATTACTCACGAACAATAATATATCGACGCGGATGAAAATACGTATATTGTCTTCCGTGACAAAAGTGCAGCGAACGTAGCCCAATTTCGTGATCGTTTAAGTAACGTTCGTTGGCATGATCTCAATGGGTTCGGTGATCCTAAATATGCGTATGGAAGTTTTTTTGGTAAATATCGTGACATTTTTAACACTTCTTTTCCACTCAAAAGAGTAAAAACGAAAAACCGTGCTCTTAAAAAACCATGGCTTTCAAAGGGTCTTCTTAAGTCGATAAGACGGAAAAATAAATTGTATAAGCGTTATTTAGATACCCCTAGCCTTGTTAACGAGGGTTCTTACAAAAATTATAAAAACAAATTAAACCACTCGTTAAGAACTGCTAAACGCCTCTACTATGAGAAGCAGCTAGAGTGTGCTAAATCAAATACCAAAAACACGTGGAAAATTTTGAATGAAGTTATTAATAGGAAAAAGCGTGTTAACAAATTACCTTCATCTTTTATTTTTGATAATCAAGACATTTCTAATCCAGTTGAAATTGCAAATCGTTTTTGTGATTATTTTACTAATATTGGTCCTAATCTAGCGAAGAAAATACCTTCCTCGTCTGTTTTTCATCGCTTTTTCCTCTCTGGTAACTTCATTAATTCTATATTCCTAGAGGCAGCAACCCAACAAGAAGTACTAGAAATTGTAAATTCTTTACGATCAGGAACTGCGGCGGGCTGTGATAGAATTCCGATGTTTGCCGTTAAACATTCCATTGGTTTTATCTCTGAACCTCTTACTCATATTATTAACTTATCTGAAGAGATTTCAGGCATTGTTTCTGATCAAATGAAAATAGCACGAGTTATACCGTTATTTAAATCATGAGACCACACATCTTTTCCAACTACAGACCTGTGTCGGTTTTACCTATTTTTTCTAAATTATTAGAACGAATTATATACAACCGCTTAATTGATTATATAAACAAATCTAATATTCTTTTTGATAACCAATACGGTTTTAGGAAAAATCACTCAACTTCTTTGGCCTTGTTGCATTTATATGACAAAATTACATCAGCCATTGATCGAAAAGAATTTACAGTTGGTATTTTTCTTGATCTTTCTAAAGCTTTCGATAGTGTCAACCATGAAATTCTGTTTGATATACTTGAATATTACGGCATCCGAGGAGTAGCTCTTGATTGGATGAAAAATTATTTCTATAATAGATTGCAATATGTTCAATATAATGATACCTATTCCACTTCTAAAACTATTCAGTGTGGAGTGCCTCAAGGTTCTATCCTTGGTCCACTCCTGTTTTTATTATATATCATCGACCTTTCTAATGTTTCTAATATGTTTGACTTAATTTTATTTGCTGATGATACAAACCTATTTTATTCTCACAAAGACCCGTCCTGTTTAATGAATGTAATTAATGAAATGGATAAGTTATCTGAGTGGTTTAAGGCCAGTGTGCTTTCAATAAATATAAAGAAATCTAACTATATTGTTTTTAAACCAAGACAGAAAAGGCATAACATTGATTTGTTGATAATGCTAAATGGCCACAAAATAGATATGGTCAAGGAGGTTGTTTTTCTTGGTGTAATTTTAGATGAACACATATCTTGGAAACCTCATATTTCACATGTTGCCAGAAAAATATCAAAATCAATAGGTATTATATACAAATCAAGTTTTTGCCTCCCAAAATCTTCCTTATATACATTGTATTATTCTCTTATTTATCCATACCTTCAATATTGTACTATTGTCTGGGGCTTTATATACCCAACAAATTTCAACCGTATTGTTTTACTTCAGAAGCGTGTAATTAGAATTGTTAGTAAGGAAGCATTTGATGCACACACGGATCCAATTTTTAAAGTGCTTAAGATTCTTAAATTTGAAAAAATTTATTTATTACACCTAGTTAAATTTATGTACTCATACCAAAATAATCTTCTCCCTCGGAGCTTTGATGATTCATTACTACGTACGAATCAGGTTCACAACTACAATACACGGAATTCTAATTTGTATTATTTACCCTTTTTTAGAACAAAAACTAGACAATTTTCAGTTAATTATCAGGTCCGAAGTTTTTTAATACACTTAGCCAAGATATTCGTGATGCCTTAACTGTTACTTGCTTTCAATCTAAATTAAAGCATTATCTTCTTAACTCTACTTGAACAGTCCTTTTTACTAAACATTTTTTCTAACAAACTTTCGGGTTCTGATATTGTCAAAAATTCTGTTTTCTTGTAGTCTAAAATATTTCTTGTCGCTATCACATTCTGTTATTAATACTTTAAATTATGTAATAAGGGAGCCCAAATCCTAATAAGCCTGTTGGTTTCTTTTTTGGGCTACCTTGCCAGTTGTATGTGTTCTTCTTTATAACTTGTATATATTTTATGCTGGTGAATAAAATTTGATTTGATTTGATTTGATTTGATTTGATTTGAAAAAGATGCAGAAATTGCTAAACTTTTTACGAAAAAATCGCATCATGGGAATCTCAGTGTGATTTATATTGTACAGAATCTGTTTCATCAAAGCAAAGATCACCGTACTATCTCTCTGAATGCCAGTTATCTCGTGTTAACCAAAAATGTTCGTGACGCCAGCCAAGTAATTCATTTGGCCAAACAGCTGTATCCAAGCAACACTAAAATTTTTCAACAAGCCTATCAGATGGCGACTAAAGAGCCTTACTCGTATCTGTTTGTCGACCTAACTCCGACATGTCCCGACGAAATCCGAGTAAGATCCGGGATCTTTCCGACTGACACCCACTACGTGTACCAACCCAGAGTATAAAAGGGGCTGTTCAGTGACAATGCGATCATTTGACAATGTCTGCTTGTATAAGAAGGAACTGCGATGTTTTAAAAGTATTGGCAAAGTGTAATCCTCAACTGCGAAACGCAATTATAAAAGCTGCCGACGACGATGTATTAGAAGATATAAGACAGTGTCTTTTGAACGTGTGGTGTGAAACAATTAAGATTACTCCGAAAACAGCAAGGAAACTAGCCCCTTATAACGATCATATTAAGTTTGTTGCTGATAAACGTAATCCAGTAACAAAAAGAAAGAAAGTCATTTTACAAGAAGGCGAAGGTTTTCTACCGTTTCTCTTAGCTCCTGTACTTGAACAACTGGCGAGTTTTTTAACCAAATAATGGAGCACGTCAGGAGATTGGTGTTAGTTCCAGAACATATGACAGATCGAAAGAAACCCTTGGTCACTCCTTTAACAGCGCAGGTGAATGAACTAGATTCAGAAATGCAAAATCTTCTTAAACGTCAAGATATAACACAAGACGAGAAAGTGAAAATGTACGATCAGTCGCTTCAACGCTACCTGAATTATTACGATAAACGCATGAGTAGACCCGTACGTGTAAACGTCATACGATCTACGACACCCATTCCTGAAGAATCAGTGAATTCAGAAGAGACTGCTGAAACAGAACCCTCTGACTTGCCTGGAGAGATAAAAACTGCCATTTTAGAAAGTGTACCTGTAACAATGAAATCAAGAGCTCGACAGTTGGTTAAGCAACTTAAAGCGAATAAAGACCTCACAGGATGGACTGACCAAGGACAGATGGTGTTTAAAGGACGACCTATTCGGGTACAAATGTTGTTGACTTGGTCAACGATTCTCTACGTCAACGAAAGAATTTCAACCCTGCTTGGATGGCAGCTTTTCGCAAAAGCATTAGGAAACATGATAGCCTGCGTGCAGACGCTTGTGTTTCCGGAGCTTGGGTAATTGAATCCCTATAAGCGTCTGCGCATTGGAGGCCAAAAGCTTGTTCTGGTCAGGAGTGGACACATGGATTTTTAATCGCATTAAAATGATTAATTCGCGCAGTACGGAATAATTATAGCTATTATTATTCATGGCGTCTCACTAGTATCTCCTTTTCAACCTCGATCAACTTCCACACCAACGAGGGCCACACACGAAGCGGATAACTTTTCAACTGCCCAAACGACAATTGTGTCTGTTAAAGTACAGTGGAGAAACAAAACAGCCACTCGGACTTTGCCCAAGGATCTTTGCTCTATTGGCAAAATGCTGTGTAGAGGGACATACACACAAATCGCGCGCGCGCAGCTTGGCGCTGTGTAAAGGTCAGAGAACAAACTGTCCTTTTGTATCTGAAGGAGATCAACTGAGAGTTTTCGAATATGTGCTCTAAGAAGAGTCCCAGCATTTTGCGCAAAACGAGCAAAGAAGACATTGTGAACTTTCCGTTGACAAAACTCAACCAAGAATTAAACTAGAACCCCATTGCTCAAGAGTGTTTTGATGTCAGCTTCTATACGTTCCTTTAAAGAATGCTTTGATTGCCTTAACTTGGTCTTCGAAAAGGCTATCAATTTGAAATAAATGACAAACGAGTCGCAGAGCACATTGAAGACATTCACCCATCTAACTTCGAAGCTTCGACAAACGCCATGTTTTTATAAGTGCATGCTCGAGCTAATTTTAGCGAATTCGTGATAAATTGCATAATTAACAAAGAACCAATCACATGCGGTTCCAACTTTCTGTGGA
This sequence comes from Corallium rubrum, assembly GCA_964035015.1. Taxonomy (NCBI): domain Eukaryota; kingdom Metazoa; phylum Cnidaria; class Anthozoa; order Scleralcyonacea; family Coralliidae; genus Corallium; species Corallium rubrum. The sequence continues at coordinate 2,129,795 of OZ036003.1, forward strand.
AAATCTACGTGACCAGAACAAGCTTTTGGCCTCCAGTGCGCAGACGCTTATAGGGATTCAATTACACAAGCTCCGTAAATACAAGCGTCTGCACGCAGGCTAGAAACATGAATGTTCCCGAAGGCATTATCAGAAATGAAAATCGTTTAAGCATGGTACGAGAATATAAGACTAAAGATATTTCAGACACCTCCCCGCCCCTGACGTCATCTCCCGGAACATCAAAAAGAACAAAAGAAAAACAGAAACGAAGAGACAAAACTTACATCCATATAAATGGGTTAAATAAATTTATTCCTTGTAAAACTTTTGATATTACAATAAAGAATATTTTTACAACATATTATAATTGTCTTGTATTTATTACACACAATAATATTTACGCATAAAGTCACGAACTAGCATGTCATTCCATTCTTTATTATCAGTAAACATGCCAACAATTGTTGACATGGCTATATTTCTACATCGATGTAAAGCATAAAATAAACAATATTGTCCACACACGCGAGACCCTAATGACTGTAAAGTCTGTTCATTCCAGGTAAAACTGGTAGTATGATCTCGTAAAAATGTTTCAAAACTTTTGCTATAAAATCCAGGTTCTTGTCCGTACGAGTCCATAAATTCCCCTTGTCCATCGGAAGTGAGATAAATTGCTACGTAATGCGTACCAGGTCCATTACTAGAATCCACATTCAGAATAAAGCCTCTAGGTCTTCTTGGTATCTGACTTGGTAGACGATCCGATGGTAACACATCTTTAAATATGGTCTCAGTAAGTGGATCACTTTTCAAGACGTTATGGATTTGTAGAGTGTTCATCTGAACTGCTAAAGTCGCATAGAACGTTGCGGTTGGCGTCAATTTCGATAACACTTTGAAATTCTCCAAGCACCACGATATTTATAAGCTGCTGTCAGAGCCGTTCCAAACTGACATTCTATCGATACGTTTCCGTTTTTAATCGGTTGAATATGATCGCTTAGGCACAGATCAGCTGTCAGATCAAACACGAATAGAGTGTACCCATTGGCATACTCATCTCGTGTAATACCATTGCCATCATTTTGAAATAACTTGTTAGTGCCAGCATATAAGGTTTGGAAAGCGAACACGTAGTTACTTCCTCTCGCGGCAGGAAATTTCAGTTATAGAGGTTTCCAGGCAAATGCTCCCCATTTACCGTTAGACGAAGAGAAGTAATGCCGTAGTTTTGGAAATTGAAAGGATTTTTGGTATAGGTACCATTATAAGCATCTGCATCTACCATTCCGATAACCACTCGATTAGGTATAGGGCCTTGAAATATATTTGGTTGATTGCCTAACATATTTCCTCTCGGTACAGAAACCACTTTACAACTGACACGATTGATAGGGTACTTGGCCGTGACACGTTGAAGGGCATGGGTATGAGCCATCATAACTGTAGAAGAGACGTTGACACGTCGAACGCGAAATACACATTTTCCAAAACCACTTTAAAGTCCGGATGATCTGCTGACGATACCAGTGAAAATGGGTTTCTCGAATGCACTATCTTGAGTTTGATGGGTACAGCACCAAGAATATAACGGTCTTGTGCAAATAGGTCGGAATGGATTCTTCCTTCCATAGCCACAGACTTACTCTGGCTTGCATGAACATACCGCAGTTTCAAACCCTTGTTGGCATCGGCATCTACTGCCACATAGCCTGCGTGCAGTCCCAGACCTCCCAAAGGAAGTAAGGGACTGCGCAACAACGCCGGAAAGCTTGCTACGCTCTTTTCCAGCTTTTGGGGAAAATAATCTATGCAAGAAAATTAATACGTTAAATATGCAGAGGCGGGAATATGTAAATCCAATATGGCGCATTACAAGGAATGCGTGTTCCACGAAGACAAGTTTTCGGAAGCATTAAATATCGCTTGCTCTCTTCTACAAGTGAATCATTTTTACCATGATCAAAAGGAAGCCCTTCGAAATTTTTTCAAAGGCAATGATTTATTCTTCAGTGTTCATACTGGATACGGAAAATCGTTGATTTTTCAGGCAATCCTAGTCATTGCGGATGTACTGAAAGACCAAACGATTGGCACAAGTACAGTGCTTGTTATTTCTCCTCTTTTGTCGCTCATTAAAGACCAAATCAAGCATGTCAACGCAGCTTTTGGTATCTCTGCAGCTGGGGTTTTTGACGGCCAAGAGGAAGAAATTATGCGAGATATTGAGGACGGTGTTTTTTCATTGCTTTATACGACACCAGACGGTTTGTTGGGGAATAAACGATGGAGGACGTTGGCAAGTTCACAAATATTTCGCCAACAGTGCGTGGCAATTGTTGTTGACGAGGCACACTGTTTGGTGCATTGGTAAGTTTATAAAATAGGTACACTTACACATGGAACTATTAAACTGTGTTGTCTAAAAATCTGAGTCATTAATTATAATAATATAATATAATACTATGTTGACCATAACGGCACAAGAGCCTCTTCTTAACGGGTAAAATAGTCTGGCGTTTAATAGACAGAGTAGGGTGCATGCGCCTTAATGGGTTAAATACTCAGCTTTTTAAATTATTTTTGTAAGACAACACATTTTAATAATATTATTTATAACATTATATAATATAATGTTTATACGGAATAGAATTATAAACTAATCCTACTGGTGGCAGTTGTAAGAGGCAATACCTTTAGCTAAGGTACAGAAAATATGGCAGACAAAGATCATCATAAGGAACTTCTGTATTTTATTACAACACCACAATATAAAATGAAATACTTTAGCTAGTGAAGCCATGGGAAGATTTTCTGGCTTAGTACCTTGATCAGATCTTTCATTTGCCACTAAGAAACTAATATGTACAATTTTTTAGGGGTCAGTCCACATCTCATTGGGCAGCTCCATTTAGGCAATGGTATACCAACCTTGGTGACCTGAAGTCCTTACTTACTTCCAAGTGGCTTTAGGCAGCAGCAACTTTTTGAATGGTTCCAACGATTATGAGCATTGCCTCATTCAAATGTTTCATGCTGGCAGTCAAGAATCTGTGAAAGTCCATGTTATCAAGGAAATGACAAAGGTTAATAGTCACTTGCGCCTTCTGATATGCACTATAGCATTTGGAATGGGCATTGACTGCAAGGGCGTTTATCGCAGCATTCACTTTGGCCCTTCAAGCACAGTGGATAACCTTGTCCAAGAAACTGGCAGGTTGGGAAGAGATGGTAAGCAGTGTTTCTGTTACAGTTTACTCAATGGTCTTCTAATGGCTCATTGTGGTGTCAAAATTAAAGAGCTTGTTGACACAGAATGTTGTCGGACAAAGTTCATTGGTCAGCTTTTTCCTGGAAATGCAGAGGCATTTCAGCAGGAAGGCTGTCTTTGCTGTGATTGGTGCAGTAAAGAGTGTACCTGCTTAGATCATGGAACCATACCCAGCATCTCATTCCATGAAGAGATTACAGCCAAAAAAACCATGTCTCGAAAGCGTTTTGTGAAGCAGGATCAGCAAGATGAACTTCACAAAAAACTTTTGCAATATAGAACAAGTTTATTGCCATCAAGTACAGATAAATTTATTCCTGTTGGTTCAACTGGAATACTATTTGAATTTGACCACTATCAAATCACTCAGGCACTACGAAATTGCGATCATATTTTTAACATTGCTGATAGTGTAGACTGTGTGGAGCTATGGAGAAATGTACATGCAAATAACATTTTCAAATCCATGAATGAAATGTTTGATGACATGGATAATCTAGACTCTCCCTTACTTTTGTCAGAAGAATGTTTTGAAGACATGGAAGTAGTTGACAACGATTGGGAGTTGATAAGAGATGATTCCTCAAGGGCTGAATTGTTTGATAACTCTAAATTTGAGGAGTTAACAATGATGACAAACGAAAACAGTCAAAATGAAAGCCTTGTTGGATTTGGGCCTGAAAATTTAAGTGGTGTGTTAGCACCCATAATTGAGGTCATTGACAGTGTGGAAATTTAATATGACTCTATATTTATGCAGGTTGAGTTTGTTCAGCTGCAAGGACCTGCTAAAATGGTTAAGATACAAAAGATAGAAATTCTAGTCCATTATAATTAAATAAAGTTAATACAGTTGAATGAAAGTCAAGGTATAAAATTCATGAGAGTGAAGACACTTTGACAATACCATGTTTCCTGATCGATACATTTTTAAATATGACCAGGGTCCAGTTGTATAAAAAAGTAGTAAAAGTTTACCATAGTTTATAGTAAGAATAATTTATTTTAGAATTAACTACGACTTAACTACCCAAAATGTAGTTAAAGGGTAATGGGAATGAAAAGTTAGTTTGCCTCATACGAAACAACTTTTAAATTATGTATAGAAGGCTTTATGGATTTTTCATATCTTGCTTACTTGAAATATTAGGACTGAAAGCAATGAGCTGTCTGCCGTCTTGGATTAATTTTTCACTATGGTTGTGGTTCTCATCACAAGCAGGGTTAGCCTTATAAAATTATCCATTGTTCACAAAATACCAATGAATTAAAATATCAGTCGATTTGAAATTCGAAATAGCAAAGCAAAATTTTGATCTCCTATTCTCCAGTTGCAGACCTGCTTGTGACGTAACATGCATATCCACAATAATCGAAGATGGCGGACAGCTCATTACTTTCAGTTAAAATATTTAATGAAGTAGGCAAGATATGAAAAATCTGTAAAGAGCTTCTACATATAATTGTAGAAGTTAGAACTCCACTTTTCATCTTCATCTTTAGCGTTAAATGCTGCAGTCTTTAACACTAAAAGTAACAGTGGGGCACGTACTTCCAACTCTTTAATTAAAACATCAAAAGAAAAATTGGCCATGCTTTCTTTATTTGTCTTTCGCAAACAGCTGTCTTCTCTTCTTTTGTTTGCCTTCTTGTTTTCTTTCACACACATGAAAACACTTTCCTTGTGAATCTCTTTCACAATTTCTGCATAGAGTTGTGGCCGTATAGCCTTACACTACCAGGCAGCTCTCGCAATCTGGTTTTTTGTACCTCGGCACAGCATTTTTCCAAATGAACTGAGTTCTGGTGGTAGGACTTTCTTCTTCTTCCTGTCTTCCCAGTTAATTGTAACCACAACATCACAATCACTGGGTTTTCATTTCTCCTTCATACCATTTGGTTCTTCAAGAATTGGTGATGCATCTTGGATAACTGTTTCTTTTCTTCCTTTGCCAATGGGTGTTGATGTTTTTATAAACTGGTTGGACCGGTAAACCTCACTAGAATCAAAGGAAATAATAACAATGTCAATATTTCAAAAACATTTCACGATGCATAGTGTATACACTACATACACAAACTGTAATGAGCAAGAGTCTCTTTGCTGAGTAAAGGGGAGGGCATTGCTGCAATCGTACCCCTTTGCCCCCCTCCCCCCCAGCAGATAGTCTGGTTAAAATATATGAATATTTTTGGAATTTATTTTTATCTTTGATTAAACATAAACGGTTAAATCGCAAACAGAACGTTAAATACGTCACTTACTTGCTTGCTAAACTGGTATTTCTCAACCTCTTGTATGGGGAAGGGGAACACATCGTGGACATATATTTTTTCATTGTCACTCGAATTGGAAAACGTCATTCGCTTTGGATGTCTTCTCTTTAACGTTAATCCACGCTGAGCACATTTCTGCTGATATAAAGAAGTAAGGTGTTCGTCTAATTTGCACAGATTATCCTTTAGACTTTTCCTTTTCTTGACAAGAGCAAGACATTGCTTGCAAATATATAAGGAGATACTGGCAGAACAACAAACGGGAAATCACACAATTCGATACTCCATTTTCTTTTGCCATCAACCAGATTACGGTCTGTTGCCTTCGATAATATTTCCCAACAAAGTATACATGAATCTCCAGACATTTTGAACGCTTTGTCATACAAAAAACAGCCGTACCGCCATATTGCGCCATTCATGCTTGTTTCAGACAGGAAATGGCGAGAAAAGGATAATTATGTGATAATCATGGTAAATTATTTAATAGTTTCACTTCCGCATTCTTTCGCGTAGCAAGCTTTCCGGCGTTGTTTCGCAGTCCCTTACTTCCTTTGGGAGGTCTGGGACTGCACGCAGGCTAACTGGCACGGGGTTCACGACATCCATTTTCCCAGCTTGATCTTTATAGAACACCTCTGAGGTTAGATGAGATGATTTTGCGTCTTTGCTAAAGTTCAGTACAGTTTCCATATACGATCGGTAGGGGTAAGCAGTGCTCGATGGTGTGACGAGTTTGTTGTTCAGGTAAACTTCTACTTGAGATAATAAAGCATGCATTTTCATTGATAGATAGGTAATTGGACCCACACTGTTGTTAAACATTGTGTGTATCAAACAATACAGGCTAGGAGCTTCAGTAGAACCATCACATTGGAGGATAACTGAAATGAACTAATTAAGGAGATACGTATATATACTGTATATATAAAATGAAGTTGTGCGAATTTAATTATTAGTAAGGGCCTAAGAAGAATCTAGAGTATGAGAAAGAGCGAGAGAAGGGGAACGTGAAGAGTATTTGGGTGAATGGATAGGAATGTGTTAGGAAAAGCTATTTATTCTGTAAAGCCGGCAACCCTCGACGCGTTTCGACCTTACAGTCTTCTTCAGGAGGGATTTTTTGGGGTATGGGAGTTCTGTTGTATGTATAGTATCGAGAGGGTAGAGTTGGAGGAGTGTAAGAGGAGAGAGATTGGAGAAAGGGGAGAGAATGAGAGTGAGAGTGAGAGTGAGAGTGAGAGTGAGAGTTAGATATGTTACTAAGTTTGTAGATTAGAATACATTTTGGTAATGTAAAAGTATGAAGGAAGACCTAACAATTGTGTTGTTTTTACTTGAATTTCCAACTCTTTGTGCCATAGTAAAATGACAGTTCCTCTCTTGTGTGGTTCTGCGGCGCTCAGTATTGTCTGGCGTATGGATGACTTTTGAATGATTGAATGAGCGTGTGTGACACACATCAATATTACAACCACACACGCTCATTCAATCATTCAAAAGTCATCCATACGCCAGACAATACTGAGCGCCGCAGAACCACACAAGAGAGGAACTGTCATTTTACTATGGCACAAAGAGTTGGAAATTCAAGTAATAACAACACAATTGGTAGGTCTTCCTTCATACTTTTACATTACCAAAATGTATTCTAATCTACAAACTTAGTAACATATCTAACTCTCACTCTCTCTCTCACTCTCGCTCTCTCCCCTTTCTCTAATCTCTCTCCTCTTACACTCCTCCAACTCTACCCTCTCGATACTATGCATACAACAGAACTCCCATACCCCTAAAAATCCCTCCTGAAGAAGACTGTAAGGTCGAAACGCGTCGAGGGTTGCCGGCTTTACAGAATAAATACCTTTTCCTAACACATTCCTATCCATTCACCCTAATACTCTTCACGTTCCCCTTCTCTCGCTCTTTCTCATACTCTAGATTCTTCCTTAGGCCCTTACTAATAATTAAATTCGCACAACTTCATTTTATATATACAGTATATATACGTATCTCCTTAATTAGTTCATTTCAGTTATCCTCCAATGTGATGGTTCTACTGAAGCTCCTAGCCTGTATTGTTTGATACACACAATGTTTAACACCAGTGTGGGTCCAATTACCTATCTATCAATGAACATTTTCATCGAGATTAGATCCGTCGTTGTTGGTTATTTTTGCTTTCACGTGTAGGTAACTGTTTGCTAAATCGGTATACACATCAGAATTTGCTGCACACAGAAACTCAATAGTATCTGAAGCTCCAATACTCGATACTGGATCTATATCTTTCCAAAATCCTTTATTCATTTCTACTTGTGTAGCAGGCATTACAAATAAATCTAATTCTGATTTTCCACACTCACACGAATCTTTATGTAGGGCACTAAAAGCTTGACTCGTGATTTATATTTTATAAACGGTCCGATCTTTGCTTCCGTCGGCACAGATGTTTTCTTCTTCAAAGTTTGCGAACGACTGATGGTTTTACGTCTTGTGTTGCCTTTTATAGGAGAATTCACCCGTTTGCGTTTACGACCGGCTCCTGATTGGTTTGTAATCTGACGGCCCCTTTTTGAGCAAGAACTTTCACGGCTTCAGAACCACGCCCTTTTATCGCTTGCTTTACATTCTTCCCTGCCAGAACATCTTGACCAACGTCTTTTACAGCTTGCAGAGCTCTTCTTCCAATAGGCTGAGCTCCTTGTTTTACCAGAGGTATTGGAAAGCGTGCAATACTTTCAAAAAAACTTCCAATGCCGTAACCCCTCTGAATACGTGCACCTCGAAAACCACTTAGACTTCCGCCTTGTTGTTTTCTCAAATAATGTTGTTGAAACTGCTTTACGTCTGGAACAATTGTATGTCTCATTTTTAAATGCAATACGAAGTTCTTTGCTGTCTAAAGTGGTGTCACGATCGACTTCCCGAAACCAAATGACATGTTTTCGTTTTTCTCGTCCTTTATATTCACCTCAATCGATTCGAAGGACTTCACCTTGACAGGAATATATTGTGGGTTACGGAGACTGACGTTCACGTTTTCTCCATAACTTCCTTGAGTATTGACAATTCTGAGTAGGGGCACTTTGACATCACCGACAAATTGTGCATCCACGATTCGGTGTACACATACATGGCTGGAAATCCTCCGTTAACGTCTGCTACGTAAAGGCTTAGGGTTTTCTTTTTAATGACTGTGTCTTGTTGAAACACTAATGTTGTAGCAATATCACCAGATATCCACACCAGGCCACCTTTAGGTACATCAATCATGACTTTGTGTTTACTTGCAATGTAAGAAAATTTTATCTTGGCTTGTGCCTCTTTGTTCATGCTACGGTTTAAAGCCCCTACGAGATCGGCAATGGTGTTATAGTAACCATTTGGGATAAGACCCGTGTCGTCATATTTTGTTCCAGTGTTATAGTGAAACGTTTGTTGATTACCTTTTCGAATCGTGCTCCATGTATGGGGATAATAAAACTCTGACAAGGCTACTTCCCAATCACATGTCAGTTGTATAGTTTCAGCAAGTTTCACTTTAAAATTAGCTACAGTATTATCTGGAAAATATTCCATAGAACTATTGCTTGGAAGCGTTAAATAGAACTGTGTTGCCATGTCGAAGAACAATACACAAATGAACACAAATTGTAAGGTACACACATTTTTATTTCGTTAAATCTTTTCCATTTTCGGCTGATACCCAAGAATTAAAATCTTCAGGATAGCCTAACCATTTTACAAGATATTCTCTACGTTTACCACGCATGCGCGATGTAATTACGCCCTCTATTCTATAAAAGTCACTATCTGTCTTTGTAACTCTTTGCAATTCCTGTTCGTAAAATGTTCCTTCTAACTCTTCTCCCTGATAATCAGCGATCTTGTACACTGGCGGTCGTCTGGGTACTCGCTGCGTGATGGTGAACACCTCTTCGGTCCAATTAAGTAAGTAGCCTTTCTTAAATGTACGTCTTTCCTTGCTAATCCGAACTTGGTCACTAATGTTGAATTTATATTTGATGGGTTTGCTGGACTCATAACCATACAGTTTTTGCCACACAACGGACACTCGTTTTCTCGATTGACATCAGCCGGTCTCATCCCGATACTGCGGTGTCTCGAATGGTTGTAGGAATATATTGGTTTCTGCAGTGCGTCGATATACTTCGTCGTATTCTTAGCTGTGAAATATTTCCACATTTTCCCCTTTAGCGTTCGATTAAATCGTTCAACGATGGATGCCTTAGCTTGGTATCGTTGGGTGTTGTAAACAATCGAATATGTTTGTCTTTCAATAACTTTTGAAAGCGTTTGTTGGTAAATTCAGTTCCTTTATCGGTATGAAATGTTTCAGGCTTTCTTCCTTTCTTTAGTATCTTTTCAAAGGCTTTAACCAAACTCTCTCCAGTCTTTGTTTTTAATGGTTCCACCCACGCAAATTTGGACAGTACATCAATAACAGTTAAAACGTATTTATAACCATTATTTGTTTTACTAAGCGAAACCATAATTACTAGATCGGCCTCCCACTCCTCGTCCATCGCTCCAACAATAACACGATTTCTCTTGGAATTATGTCGTACGCGTTTATGCAGAGTATAAGTATCTTGCTGTCTAAGCCATGTTTTTATCTTGTTTCGGGATATCTGAAATTTTCCGTCACTTTTTACGACACGGTATGAGGCATCTACGCCACCAAAACTTGCCGGACTTTTTGGGTTGTAATACAGGTCGTGCAAGTACTGTTCCGCCATCTAATTCGGATGCTTGTATCACAATCTTTCCCCCACAACACGCCGAGATGCAACGAATTCTCCGAAATATGTTACGGAGGGTTATATGTGGTAAACCGCCACAACAAGTCATGTTCACACGATTAGGGTCGGCGGTAAATGAATGAAAAAGGGCAATGACGCAACATATATACACTCAGGCGATATATATATATATATATATGACAATTTTTAGCACTAAAAATTAGAGTTAATGGACGATACTGGCCGCACTAGTCCTAAGGGTATGAGCTACTCGTCGTAAAAAACCAGTTCTTTGTCTACACGACAATACAGCCCTAAACGGGACAACTGTTTCAACAAAGAAAGACTCTATCACAGACTTTCATTATTGCTTGCCAAACCCGTAGGCTACTACGCCCAGTATCGTTAATTATATTGTTCAGATACTCTGTGACTGTTTGATTCATTCACAAGTAACAATGGTGCTATAGCCTAGTAAAATATATTGGCATAAACCCTAGTAAAATTCACATTTCAATATCATTCCTACTTGGATCGCAAGCAGTAAAGACTGAAAAATCTTACGTGTTTTGACGTTCTTTATCTTTGATCTACATTCGTTCAAAAAATGCCACGACCTAGCAAAACGCGATCCAGATCACACGTCCGTCTTCAAAATCTACGTACTGTTAACGCAGCACAACCGTCAGTTGAAATACCAAGTAACCTCACTGGGCTAAGTATCTCGGAGTTGAAAGACCTTTGTCGCGAACTGAACTTTTCGAGCGCAGGAGGTCGACGAGTGCTCACAACGTGCGTTCAAAACGAGCGAGAACGTCTCGGTAGCAATTCGACGCAGCCCAACGAAGCACCTTCAACCTCGAGTCCAGCAACCGTCGCGCCAGCAGTCTCGCGTCCGCGGACGACCTTTAGCGACGAACAGGTAGCACAGATAACTGAAATCGTGTCGCAGTCGATCGCGTCGTTTTTCGAGGACCAACTGGCACCAAGCACTGCCCAAACCGTCCAACAACAGTCCAACCCTACGCGTACGGTCCGTACTGAGCAAGCGACCAATCCGCCGCCTTCAACACCGCTTGAAAGGCTCGAACAACTCGGACAGCTCCCATTTTTAACGTTAACAGAACTGCAGCACTCACCGCCGAATGCGCCTGTTGCCTTGAACCAGCCAACTGACGGGGGATTCACGCCAGAAATTCCAAACAAGTATGTTCGTGACATCGAGAGTGGTGAGTTTTTTGAACTTGCTAGATTATTGCCAAAAAACCTTAATAAGTCAAGTCTTGGCTCTGATTACCCGGACAACGCAGGATTTACTATTTCCTCCACGGGAATCTCATTAACGCCTCGTAAACCGCAGGTCATTACAAATGTTGACGAATGGACAACCGCTTTCAACACGTATACTCTTATTGTTGTCCAAAAATTTCCAAATCGTGCGTCTGAAATGCTTCAGTACATGGAAATTATCCGTCATGCGGCAAAAGCGCATGGCGGACTAGATTGGTGTATTTACGACCATAAATTTCGCTACAAAGCAGCCGCGTGTCGGCCAATGTCGTGGGCCAACATTGACATGCAATTGCGGTTACCTATTTTTACGGCTAGTTCTACGCAGTTGCGCGAGGACTATTCCCTTTTTTCAAATGGACCCTCATTCAGAGCTGGGGCAGAGAGGGACGGGATCTGCCACAGCTACAACAGGGGTAGGCCATGCCCTCTTGAACCAAACTGCCCCTACGTTCACCGATGCAACAGATTTGGCTGTAGGGGAAACCATCCTGGGTACCAATGTCCCAAATCCCGTAATGAAATCGTTGAAAACGAAGTCCAACCGTCCAGATCTGACGGTAGCTCCAAGAAAGACAAAAGAAAATGGAACTCGTAGTTATTATTCTAGTCTTAATTGTAGCAGTAATTTGATACCTTTAGATAATACTATAGTTACGCCAATTCGCGTCGATGCGCTTGAAGATGCTCTTCGTGGGCATCCTGACACATCATTCGTTTTGAAACTTTGTACAGACTTGCGTTTCGGCGCGCGCCTAGGTTACGATGGTCCTCGCATGCCTAAATTTTCTAAAAACCTCAAGTCCGCCACTGACAATCCAACTATTGTTTCGAGTAACTTAGCTAAGGAAGTTGCTCTTGGACACACAGCCGGTCCTTTCACCAATCCTCCATTTGCTAACTTACAAGTTTCGCCAATCGGTATTGTACCCAAAAAGCATTCCGATAAATTTCGAACCATTTTTCACCTTTCGTTTCCAAAGACGGGCGAATCAATTAATTCATTTATTGAGAAAGACGATTTTTCACTGCAGTACATCAAAATCGATGACGCCATTGCGGCTTTGATCCGATTAGGCAAAGACACTTATCTTGCTAAGACTGACATAGAGTCTGCTTTTCGTCAATCCCCTTTTCACCGTTTGTTGCATTCACGCAAAGTACTAATGCACGATGAAACAATGTTTTGGGCCGCTATTTCTTTAGCATTTTTTGGTTTTCTGCGGATTGGTGAAATGACTTGCTCCGGTCCTTTTAATTCCTCTACTCCACTTAGCCGATCAGACGTAAGCTTTCACAGTGACCAACACCACCACAAGGCTGTTTTTTTGCAACTCAATATTAAAGTTAGTTAGTTAGTTAGTTATTTTATTTACCCACGGTGAACTTATCAGGAGTTACATGCATGCAAGGTCTAATTACAAGGACACTAACTAATTACAAAAGTTTACAAATATTAACAAATTACTACTAAATACAACTAATTATAAAAATAAAAATGCCTGCTTTCCATAAGTGCCGTGCAATATTATTAACTAAAATATCAATTATTTAAAATACCCACTGCAGCCCGATTTAAACTCGCTTATAGATTGTTCGTCTTGCGTAGCTCAGTAGGAATGCTATTCCAAAGCACCGCACCACTATAACCAAAGCTATTCTTTAGATAGTTAGTCCGTGGCTTTGGAACAGCCAGTTTGCCTTCAGTGTCTCTCAATAAATAGTTCGTGACGCTGCTGCGGTCTGTGAACATGGGATGCAAATAATCAGGAGCGAGCCCATTAATTGATTTGTAGACCATAACAGCTTTTTCAAACCTGCGCTGGGAATCGAGTTTCTTCCAGCCAAGCTTCTCTAGTAGAGAATCAGCAGCAGTCCCATAGCTAGAGGATGTTAACACTCTAGCTGCACGATTTTGCAATTTTTGAAGCTTATCAGCATAGGTTTTGTTACAATTATCCCAAACGACGCAACAATAGTTAAAAAGTGGTTGTACTAGCGAATTGAAAATATACTGCAGCGTCGTAAATGGGACAAAAGGTCGTACACGTTTTATAGCTCCAACCCCTGACGCAATCTTTATGATTAGCCCACTAATATGTACACTCCAAGACAGATTCTCATCAATTTGTACACCTAAAGATTTTACATGGGAAACCTGATTGACAGGGACCCCATCAATTTGCAACGATGGTGATGAGTTAAACGTAGATAACCTTTGCCTAGAACCGATCAACATAAATTCCGTCTTGGATTGATTTAGAGTAAGCTTGTTTGCAGTAAGCCACTCATTTACGCCAGCAAGATCCTGGTTCAGATTCTGATCAATCTCAAGAACGTTATTACTTGTTAACGTCAAATGAGTGTCATCTGCATACATACGTGCCTGGGAATGATTGAGGCAATTGGGTAGGTCATTTATATAAATTAAAAACAGCAATGGCCCTAAAATAGTCCCCTGCGGGATACCACAGGACAATGAACGGTTCGGTGATAGAGAACCATTCACGAAGCATTTTTGGTTACGACCATTTAGGTAAGATTTGAACCATTCACTCGCAACACCTCGTATACCATATGCATTTAATTTTGATAATAAAATTCCATGATCTACGGTGTCAAACGCTTTTTTGAGGTCTAAGAAGACTACTGTGTTCACGTTACCATGGTCAATGTTGAACGCCCAGTCATTAGTGACTTCAAGAAGAGCAGTGTCTGTGGAATGTAGACTTCGGAATCCTGATTGACTATTTGAAAGTAATTTGTTTTCCGTAAGAAAAACATTGATTTGTTCATAAATAATCCTCTCAAAAACTTTTGCCACAACAGGAATAATAGATATTGGCCGATAGTTATTGAGATCCTTACGTTTCCCCTGTTTAAATAATGGTATAACCTTTGAACATTTCCAATCATCGGGAAATATACCCGTGATAATGGAGCGGTCAAAAATTATACTGAGAGAATCTGAAATCAAATCAGGGCATTCACGAAGAAGTCTAGCTGATATTTTATCTAATCCAGTTGCTTTGGATTTGCTAAGCTTAGATAAGAGAGAAAGGACTATGCACGAACTTGTTTCCTTTAGTTTAAAAATAGCTCCATTTTCGTTACTTGAAAGGTAATCTGAATGAGGACGGTTGTTTTCGCTGCAAGGTATTTTGTTAGCAAGCTTTGGCCCAATACTAACAAAATAATCGTTAAATGCCTCTGATAATTTTTGAGAGCCGCTTATAGAAAAGCCGTTCAATTCAATTTCTTTTATGAGCGAGCTATATTGTTTTCTTGAAGTCAGTTCATTAATTATATTCCAAGTCTTTTTCGAATTGCTTTTATTTTCGTGAAAAGCATTCGTATAATACATTTCTTTTGCATGTTTTATTTCAGTGGTTACACTATTGCGAGTCCTCTTAAAGGCGAGCCAAGCTCCGGGGTCATTAGAGCGAGTCGCCTTTATCTTCAGAACATTTTTATCATGCATGCGTTGTTTTAAATGGGGAGTAATCCAGGACGATTTAGATGCCCTAATACGCTTTGTACACAGAGGGGCATGCCTTTCCACAACACTATTAAATGTGTTTTTCCAGACATGCCACATGTCATTTGGGTCATCGCATGCCTTAATATCATCCCAATTCTGTAGCCAGATATCATTTCTGAAACTGGCAGAATTAAAATTCTTAAACTTTCTATAGGTTACAGTAGAGTGAACCTTAGTAAATAAACCAGTTGAGAGTTTACGAAAAGCATAAATTAGACTATGGTCACTGATACTGACATGAGAGACACCGGAGCAAACAACCTTATCGGGCGAGTTAGGCCGTTTCGATCTTCAGTTACAATAACCATTGGCAGCAATTCGAGTATCTATTGTCCAGTGCGGGCTCTTCAAACCTACTTTTCTCATATGTCCTCAAACCATGCGGGACCATTGTTTTGCTACTCGACCGGTGTTCCTCTATCACGTAATCGATTTACTAAGGAACTGCGAACACTATTGGCTCAAGGTGGCTACAACACTGCACATTATGCTGGTCACAGCTTTAGAATTGGAGCGGCTACTACAGCCGCTTCACAGAGTTTGCCTCATTGGCTCATTCAAACACTAGGATGGTCATCTGACTGCTATCTCAGATATATTCGTACACCAGTGAATGTTCTTGCAGACGTTTCAAAACGATTGATAGGGAAACAAGACTTAATTTACACCAATTTCGACTATACGTGCTCGCGGTTTTCGGTCTATGGGGATCACACACATTGTATATGTGTGATTGTGGAGGCAATTGCTCTAGTATGAAGTCGCAATTTTACCATAGACCTCACGTTTTCTTTACGGAATTTGGCAATCTGGCCTAGAGCCAATTTTACGTAAAAAATCGCTCTGATTTCTGCATACGAGTATATGTCCTGAGCCAGATCAAGGGTCCAACTCGGAGTATATGTCCTGCAGGGCAGACTAGGATCCAACTCCATTGAGTATATGTTCTAGTCGCCTGTCAGGATCCAGCTCAAATCCGCGCGGTGAAAGTATATGTCTTGAGCAGATTAGGACCCAGCTAAAAATCAGCATTTGTCTTAATCGCCTTCCTCAAGATCCAGCTTTCAATTACGAGTATCTGCCCTTGGAATCACTCAGGACCCAGCTCATCGCAGATAAACAAAAATATATAGAGCAGTTGCCCCACACTTACATAATCCCACAAAAACATTGCCTTATTTAATTTACTGTGTCAGTATCAATCTTAGCAATATTTGGTAGTTGAGGACATTAAATGACAATTTTTAGCACTAAAAATTAGAGTTAATGGACGATACTGGCCGCACTAGTCCTAAGGGTATGAGCTACTCGTCATAAAAAAACAGTTCTTTGTCTACACGACAATATAGCCCTAAACGGGACAACTGTTTAAACAAAGAAAGACTCTATCACAGACTTTCATTATTGCTTGCCAAACCCGTAGGCTACTACGCCCAGTATCGTTAATTATATTGTTCAGATACTCTGTGACTGTTTGATTCATTCACAAATAACAATGGTGCTATAGTAAAATATAATGGCATAAACCCTAGTAAAATTCATATTTCAATATCATTCCTACTTGGATCGCAAGCAGTAAAGACTGAAAAACCCACCCACCTCCCAAAAACATGGGCAATAGCCTTTTCCACCAATTGTTGGGCTACTTTAATGATATTGTGTTATGTGATATTTTAATATGGTTACTGTAATTACTATATATATATATATATGGTCTCTTAGCTTAATAAATAGGATGTTATACCTATATATTGGACGATTTAAACTATTCTGCAACCTAAAGATATGCATGCAATCACCGGCGACTTGGAACTTTGCAATCGTTCACGACCGTGCTTACCAGAACTGCTGCTCCTTGATGTTTATAGTTATGAACAATTAGAGATGTGACGAAAGCAAAAATGTTAGACGAAATGTTGTATCAATATATACAAAATGTTAATGAATTAAATTGAATTATGAAATAAAAACGAAGTGTCTGAGGTAATTGCTCTAGTATGAGGTCGCAATTTTACCATAGACCTCACGCTTTCTTTACGGAATTTGGCAATCTGACCTAGAGCCAATTTTACTTAAAAAATCGCTCTGATTTCTGCATACGAGTATGTGTCCTGAGCCAGATCAAGGGTCCAACTTGGAGTATATGTCCTGCAGGGCAGACTAGGATCCATCTCCATTGAGTATATGTTCTAGTCGCCTGTCAGGATCCAGCTCAAATCCGCGTGGTGAAAGTATATGTCTTGAGCAGATTAGGACCCAGCTAAAAATCAGCATTTGTCTTAATCGCCTTCCTCAAGATCCAGCTTTCAATTACGAGTATCTGCCCTTGGAATCACTCAGGACCCAGCTCATCGCAGATAAACAAAAATGTATTGAGCAGTTGCCCCACACTTCCATAATCCCACAAAAACATTGCCTTATTTACTGTGTCAGTATCAATCTTAGCAATATTTGGTAGTTGAGGACATTAAGCATATATTAACCTCAGGAACAGTTGCCTCAGCATTAGGAACGAATTACGCCTCTTGTATTGTGATAAATCTATGTTCTGAAAATCTTTCACCGTTCGTCGAGTAGCCTCTCGAACCGTTTGGTTATCGTAATTGTCGCTAACTCTTTAGACGTACAGAGCGCAGGCATTATGGATACAATTTTTGATGAGTTAAAACGACATAACATTGATATCGATAAAGATACTTTATCATATCATATTCAAACATGTCTTGACGAGCATCGACACCTGTTTGATTGCTTTAACAATCAATTCGTTGGTATGAACCTTCATCGCATCTATGAAGAAATGAATGTAAATAATTTTGGAAGAATAGTCGCTTATCTCGCTTTTGTGTGTAACAACAAGTTTTGTTCATGCAACCAAAGTTGGAGGTAAATGAATAAAAAAGGAGTCAACAACACGATATAAAAGCAAACGTATTTATTACATATTAAATTGGAATACATCATTATGTATGTTTATCAAATGTCTAATCGTTCCATATTTTCAGTCAATGCATCAATAGATTTTAGAAAAAGGGATTCTTCATAGGCTTCTTTAGGATCATCTTTTTTACTTGTAAATGATTCACCCGTTTCTGCGACCTTGTACTGGTACTGTAATGGACTGGTAAACAGGCACCCAATGTTATGAATATGTGGTGAGTTTTCTGTAGGTTTCCATTGATAGAATTCACACGAATGTTCTCTTTCATTAGGACAACAATAGAACAAGCGATCTTGATTAGGACCTTCTTTCTTGACCTTAAGCGTACGACACACCATTCCGTGTTTGCATAGCGGTTTGTGACTCTCGAAGATGTCTCCCCATTGCCAAAACGAACAGCAGTTTTGTCGTTCTGAGCAAACAAAGTAAGGTCTTCCATAACTTGCTTTCATCTTATCTTTAACCATTCGCATCTTCGCCAATTTCTGATGGTTCGGACACACTGGATGCACACAACCGCTTGCTCGAAAAGACTCCACAGCTTTTCCAAACATGTAACAATCTTCTTCTGGGCAAAAGAACTCACAACTAGGTTTCTGTACACAGAACCAAAAGGTACCATTCATGGTTGTTGAGGCAGACGCAGATTTACCACGTAGACATTCCATTGCAGCGATGATGTACTTAACCAGAAAAAGACCAAACGAGTGTGATGCTAGCACTCAAACTCAGGTTTATATCATCAACCACGTGTATGCAAATTACTTTTCGTGCGTCACACCGTGCGTCACACCGAATATTTAATGAGGCGGCATCCCTTTGTACAGGAAATTCGGGGGGGGGGGGGTTATCTACTTTTGGCCGATGCGATGAGCTCGTTGGTACAAGTAACAACAAACCGTCTACCGATTCTTCAAACTCGAATCAGAATAGCGATTCAACCGAATCATTTCGTAGTTGTATGACTCGTATTGAACATCAAAGACTATTCGGTTATCAACTCAGCAAGAGTAGTAATTACAACCATGCAACGGTACCGTCTAATGGTAGGAAACGACGTCACTGGGAAGTATAATGGGAGTGGGCCTTCTAAAAAAGGAAAAACGTATGGGCGGAAGCATAACTTATTTTGTTTTAGTAGCCGCAAAGCATCTGTTGCAACAGATGTGAACAAGAAAATGAACCTTTATGCAGCTGGGCTTGGTGAACTAGAAGTAACAACAGACGGAGATGGCGATGCTTCAGCTCTCGACGCATCGTTATATGAGTCATTTCTTGCCTTGAAGTCTTGTGGTGGCTATGAAATCCTTAGTTTGGTAGGCTAATAATATTTTGTATGTATAATGTTTTGGTAGGCTAATAATATTCTCTCTCTACAGTAAGTTCAACCTGCGCTATCTTAATAATTATAAACTTATTTAAACATGCGCTACAGCCATGCGACCCTATAAACTCAACTACTGTAAGTTCATAGGTGTACAGATTTATGGGGGTGAGGGGTGGGGGAGGGTGTGTGAAAATTTTTCCGACTGAAACAAGAAGTGCCCAACATTTTATATCATATGAAATACAATCTTTTATATATAGTTCATACAACACTACTTGCACAATATGGCATACTATAAATCTATAAAATGTGTTCCTATGGCTATGGTTCATAACTAATCCATTGATAGCGGGCTAGAATGAAATTAATAAGTAATATTGGGCATTTCACTCGATTACATAGCATGTTCCAAGGATTTTGGGTGAAGGAAAATTCGAATGTAGAATATATACATTTTAAGACCGTGGTCGTGGGTTCAATTCCTACCGGAAGGCCTGTGTAGTTGCATTTTTCGCAACTGGTCCCGGTTTGGTCTTAAAATATATATATTCTACACTCGAATTTTCCTTCACTCAAAATCCTTAGAACATGCTATGTAATCGAGTGAAATGCCCAATATTACTTATAATATACCAAATTCTCTCCTTGCATTACCACCTTATTATATATACAGAACTCGCGATCAAGCTCCCGGCAACGCCCTCCGTGGCTCAGTGGTCAGAGGATTGCACTAGAATCGCCAGGTCGTGGGTTTAATTCCTGCCGGATGGCCTGTGTAGTTGCATTTTTCGCAACTGGTCCTGGTTTGGTTTTAAAATGTATATATTCTACACTCGAATTTTCCTTCACCCAAAATCCTTAGAACATAGAATGAAATAAGCCAGTTGCCCAAGTCTGATGTCACTGTTGCCCAACTTGACTTATTTCTCCAACAACTGGGGGGTGGGATTGGGTGACAGCCTCCCTGGCCTGTGCATCTATAACTGTAACTACTCTATGTTGTGTTCTGTGCTTGTAGGTTAGTTACTGTAACTTCTTTTATTATGATAGCTGATACGTCCATTCATACAGACTGTACAACCTCGTACCCAGGGTCTTATCTCCGCTGCTCCGCCCACCGCTGCGAAAAGACCCTGGTCTGGGCTGGTCACGTGTATCCCATATTCTGAGATATTTTTCAACATTGTCGTTAGGGAGGGGGTAGAGAACTTAGGCTTTGTCATCATTGTACACGGAGACTATCGAGACTGGTGGAAGCAAGTCGCAAGAGAATCTTAAAATAAACACCGATATATGCCGACGATAATATAATATTCCGACGAAAAAACATTGGCAAAGCATTTGGTTAAAGACACTCAGACACCTTGCTGTTCGTTAAGGCCAGGAAACGGCAAGGCGCTTCGCAACACTTCACGAAAAAGTTGTCAGTGATTGAATATTTTCCTATATCTTTCTGAAGTTCCGACGAAAAAGTTGCGCAAAGCGTCATGGTCAGCTGGCTTTCATTTTTGCGTGGGCGTCTCACTCTACTTCTGACCTCAGACGAGGAATGAACTCTGTCCGGTGGACTAGATGCGCAAAAACGTTTGGAAACTCGTCACAGTTCATCCAGAATGAAATAAATCTGATGGTTAGCAAAATACGAGAAGAATTCGTGGTTTTCATAGACAATTAATATGATCAGATTGTGCTTTATTTGGCGTACATTCGTGAGAATGGCGTTATGGCGGATGGGCATTCAATCGGATTCTACGCATTTTATGTTACAAATAATGGAACAAATGAGAAACGAATTAGATATTTACAACAAAGAAGGATTTGGTTGTGCTGTGCAACGTGTGATTCGTTACAACTGGAGAAAAGACAGAAAAGCGTGAGGTGAGAAATCAACATTATTTGCTGTTTAGTGGTTAATGATTTCCCTCTCAAATTCTTCCAATTCCACAGGGGCCCCGCACAAACAGTTTGCCTGTATACATGTAAATATATTATTTTATGTGACATGAAATACATGTTTAAGGTAAAATAATGGATATGATTATGTTAGTGAATATAAAATAGACTTACATTGCTTTAACTACATATATTTTGTCCTTTCTGTGGCTTTAAAATATCCATTTTGGCGGTTACGATGATCTGCTGCGCCCCGGTTTACTGTATATACATAAGAGAACTCCTGAAACGACCAGCGTTAACGTCGATACGATTTTCTCATCGAACATCGAACTGCACTGCTCCCAAACTCGGCACAATGAAAGAAGATGGATTTTCCATTCATCTCATACCAATTGTGGCGAAACTCTGCCCAACAGTCAACCACAACACGATCAAAAAGAGATTAAAATCTCACGTTCGAAGCTGTCTGGATGCGGAGCAAGAGGAATATGTGCAGGGCGGAAGTAGCGCCCTCAGCTTGCTATTTTCTGATTGGTCGCAATTTAAATATTTTGAATTTGTTTTGAATTGCGAGCAATCAGAGAATAGCAAGCTGAGGGCGCTACTTCCGCCCTGCACACATTCCTCTTGCTCCGCATCCGAACAGCTTCGAACGTGAGATTTTAATCTCTTTTTGGTCGTGTTGTAGTTGACCGTTGGGCAGAGTTTCGCCACAATTGGTAAGAGATGAATGGGAAATCTATCTTCTTTCATTGTGCGGAGCTTGGGAGCAGTGCAATTCGGTGTTCGATAAGAAAACCGTATCGACTTAACGCTGGTCGTTTCAGGAGTTTCCACCCTTGTATTCTCTTATATACAGTAAACCAGGACAGCATGACCATCGTAACCGCCAAAATGGATATTTTAAAGCCACAGAAAGGACAAAATATATGTAGTTAAACCAATGTAAGTCTATTTTATATTCACTAACATAATCATATCCATTATTTTACCCATTCTCGTACCCAGACCCTCGCGCTCGCCCCTCGCGAAGGCTCTTGGATCTCTGCGTCGGATTCCTAACGCAGTGACGTCAGGTGCATTCCAAACATTCCAAACTCTCGTGCCCATACTCATGGATAAACTGCTTGTCATTTCCCCTCCTCAGCAACAAATCTCGTGTATAAATTTTGTGTAAATCGTATCGTATCCATCATGAATCGCGAGCTAAACGAAGCTTAGCTATGCGTTAGAAAGAACGGGACAGTCTAGTTTAGCGTTAAAGAGAGAACAGAAAGATGCCATAACAGCCATCGTTCGACGTTCGCGGAGTCGAAGACATCACAGCTGTATTGCCAAGTGGATTTGGCAAATTCAACATTTATCAACTTATTCCCCTGGTATTTGACTAGTCTACAATCTAAAGCGAGGAACATCAGCCCACTCTGGGAAGAACGTGTTTTGGTCAACTCAGTTTTAAACGTACTCATCGAAGACCAACTGGCGAAACGAAAGAATATGGATTGAAGGCTGTTGTTTTGAGAGACGATCGCAACATGATAAATATTAGTTTATAGTTTATAGTATTATATTTTCGAATTTAAATGTGGTTTATTGCTGTTATTAGATTTGTCAAATTATATCAAACGTACGTTTATGGCAAACAGAGTGTAGATTGTGAAATTCTTATTTTGTTGAATTTGTTTGAATTCTTTTCATTGTTTCGTAAAGCCTATCAGAACGCTCATATTTCCAGAGATTCCCAGAGCTGTCTGGGTACGAGAATGTATTTTACCATAAACATGTATTTACACGTCATACATAAAATAATATATTTACATATATACAGGCAAACTGTTTGTGCGGGGCCCCTGGCCCATTCCAACCTTATGATGCATTTTCCGTGATTTTGCATTCTGCAGTATTACTGTAAACTTCTAATCGTTGCGTCTAGCAATTATCTGGATGAACTAGATACAAGATACAACTATCATCCTTGGGGGGGGAGGGGGGGGGGGTGTTCAATTTTTTAACACTCTTGTTTCCTTTTTACTGTACTTGTATCCCAAATTTAATAAAATTGTGAGTAAAGCTAGCTTAACATTTATTATTCAACAACAATCTTGTATTTTTCTTTGTATTAAGGTGACTTCAAAGGAGGCCATAGAGTTAAGACGTGCTTTTGAGAGCTCTCTAAATTATGTAGTTAACTTGGCGGTATTTTAAGCCAAAGTCACATATTTGTTTAGTAGTTATTTATTCGAAGCAAACTAACTGTATATTGTGCGAGTTCGTAAGCTGTAAATGGCAGGAGTTAAAACTAGATCCACAACTCAAGGAGACAGCCAAGACGTTGTCAAAGGTGAAATTTCAAAGTACCTTATGTCTTCGGACTTTAAGGATATTTTAAGAGAGTCTTTTAAAGACGTTTTGACGAGTATGTTAACTCAAGTTGTGCAGCCATTGGAAGAAAGAATTGTAAAACTAGAGGGACAAGTATTGGAACTTCAGGAGAAATGCAATGAGAACGAGCAGTACTCCCGTCGGTCGAACGTTCGCATCTATGGAGTAAGTCCAACATTGCTTGAAAGTGAAGAATCACCAGGTATGAAGGAAGATTGTGTTAAAACGGTAATTGATTTTTTTAAAGACGAGCTTGGCGTAGTTGTCGAACGTGAGGAAATTGACCGAACTCATCGTGTGGGTAAAGCTAACGATAATGGCGAAAGGGCGTTAATCGTTAAATTCAGAAGCTACGAGTGTAAGCGTAAAGTTATGAAGGAGAAGCGTAAACTAAAAGGGAAGAAGAAGTTTGTTAACGAGGATTTGACTTGGATCAATCAGCGGCTCTTGAAATATGTTAGAAGTGTTGTGAAGGACAGAGCATATGTCTATTCAGTTGATGGTTACATCTTTGTCAAGCATGGAGTTGATGCGCTACCAGTTAGAATTCGCAGGGAAACTGACGTAGAGAAATATGGTTTCAGTTAATAAGTTGGCTTTGGCTAGCTACCGTTTTCTAACTATACTTTCTCTAATAATGTACATGTCTTATTATCTCTATTTTATGTGTATTCTTTATTATTTAGTCTTAGTTGTTAAGTCTTTGACTAGGCGGTTGTTCAATTTTTTTTTGTTTTCATTAATGGCTTTATATGATTTTGCAGAATATTTATGGTTTCTTAACAAAATTATTGTGGCAACTTGCATGACCAGAGGTGGGTATCATATTTTATTTTGTGTTGTCTTCCATGGGGGTTGATATTGAATCGTATAGAGTAGCGATCGGGTTATTTAACAATCGTTCCCTGCTTATTACTTCTTGGTTTGTTGTCGATTTTATAAATGTGAATATTCTTTTCATTTGTTGCATATTATTTATTTTCTTATTGATCTCGGGCAGTGTTCACCCAAACCCTGGTCCCAGACAACTAGGCCTTTCTGTGGCACATTTAAATGCTCGTAGTCTTTGCATCTGTGAACAATTTAGCGAAATATCTGCTCTGGTCTTATCTCATGCTTTTGATATTTTTGCTGTTTCGGAAACTTGGCTTAATACCACAATTTTAAACGACCAGTTGACGATTCCTGGCTATAATAATCCCTTGCGGAAAGATCGTGCAAACAGAAGGGGCAGGGGTGTGGATCTTTATATTGCTAATCATATATCATACGTGAGAAAGCATGAATTTGAATGCACTGGCATGGAGTTGTTATGGGCAGAAATTTCTCTTAACAAGTTCAAAATATTATGTGGCGTTTGCTATCGACCTCCTTCTTCCAGTGTTTCTCAAACTGATGCTTTCTTTCAATCTCTTCAAGATTGTTTAGACATTATTAGGCCCAAAAACTATACGTCTATTATTCTTTTGGGTGATTTCAACGCTCATTATAATTTTGTTGATACGTCGATGTTGGACACCGACGTTGGTGTTAAACTCTTTAATTTTTTGGAATGCAACAATCTTGTTCAGCTTGTGAATGAACCGACTAGAATAACTCAGTCAGGCGAGTCAATTTTGGACCTAATTATTTCCGATTCTCCAGGTTTGTTTGTCACAACAGGTACTTTAAGTCCACCTTCTAATTGCGACCATAACGTCATATTTGGTAAATTATCTGTTCTTACGTATAAACCAAAATGTTTTAAGAGAAAAGTGTGGAATTTTAACGATATTGACGTGGATCAGTTAAACAATGCTTTCTTAAATGCTAGGTGGGACGATGTTTTTTATCAGGAAACAACGTCTAACATTGATGTTATTTATGAAAAGTGGATTGCTTTGGGGTTTTTTCAATTATTGATCGTTTTATTCCAAGCAAAATTGTGATGATTCGTCCTAATGACAAAGCTTGGATGAATGGGGATATTCGTCGAGCAATACGTAAACGTGATAGACTTTTAAAGGTTTACCCTCGGTATAAATGCCCTTCTAAATGGGAAAATTATCGGGTTCAAAGAAATTTAGTCGTTCATTTAATTCGTAAAGCAAAATTAGATTATAACCACAAAATTAATGAGCAGTTGTCTAACCCAATTACGTCGGCTAAAAAGTGGTGGAACATTGTTAAATCGTTCTACAGCTTTAAAGTTAGTACTGCTATTCCACCCTTGCACGAAAATAATAATTATATACTTGATTGAAAAGACAAAGCAGAATTGTTTAATGACTTTTTTTGTTAGTCAGACCTACCTGCCCACAGAAGGTGCGGTATTACCTAATCCTTCTGCTTCACAAATTTCTTTGTCAAGCATTGTGGTTTCTGAAGAGGAGGTTTGTAACTTAATTACTAGGGCGGGTATAGGGAAGGCCTGTGGGATGGATGGTATTAGTAATAAAGTGATTAAGCTTTGTATTCATGAGATTTATAAGCCTCTCACACGCCTTATAAATACATCACTTTCTTTTGGACAATTTCCACATCTTTGGAAATTGGCCAATGTTTTACCTTTGTTTAAGAAAGATAATAAACAAGTTAAATCTAATTATCGTCCAGTCTCACTTCTTTCTTGCTTAAGTAAAATTTGCGAGAAGGTTGTTTTTACCAAATTGTATTTCTTTCTTGAAAGCAATAATTTCTTTTACCGTTTTCAATCCGGTTTTCGACCAGGCGATTCCACAGTAATGCAATTAGTATATATAGTTCACAAAATTCAAGAGTGTTTGGATAGAGGTAATGAAGTACGAGCAGTCTTTTTGGATATATCATAAGCATTTGATGAGGTTTGGCATGCCGGACTACTAGTTAAATTGAAGAATTTGGGGATTGAGGGTACTTTGTTCAAATGGTTTGAAAGTTACCTGAGTGGCCGATTTCAACGAGTAGTTATTGAGGGTCAAAATTCATCTTGGAAAGAAGTTAAGGCGGGTGTACCTCAAGGATCCGTCCTTGGACCACTTTTATTCCTGATTTATATTAACGATATTCAGTCTGATATCAATAGTAACTGTTTTCTTTTTGCTGATGATACTCTGCTACTCGAGGAAGTCTCCACGCCAGAAACAGCTGCTCAAACTTTGAACAATGACTTAAATGTTATTTCTTTGTGGTCAGATAAATATTTTGTGACAATGAACGCATCAAAGACAAAAAGCATAATATTTTCTCGAAAAAGAATCAAACCTGATCATCCTATTTTGAAACTAAGTGACAATGGCATTGATGAAGTAAGTACTCACGAGCATTTAGGTGTTTTACTCTCCAGTAATATGTCTTGGAAAGCCCATATTGTTAAGATATATGAAAAGGCTTCAAAAAAATTAAATTTATTAAAGGTTTTAAATTTAAGCTGTCAAGATCAACTTTAGAGATTTTGTATAAATCTCTTGTTCGTTCTAATATGGAATATGCTGATGTTGTCTGGGACGGGTGTACCATGGGTGAACCTGACCTACTGGAAAGTGTTCAGTATGATGCCGCAAAGTTAATTTCTGGTGCTATGAAAGGTACTCACAGAGAAAGTTTATTGTTTGATTGTAGTTTGCAGAAGCTATCTAACCGAAGAAAAATGCACAAATTACTATTAATGTATAAAATGGTTAAAGGTTTAGCGCCAACATATCTTTCGGCTCTCTGTCCTATTTATGTTAGCCAGCGAGCTCCCTATAGTCTTCGAACGAGTAACGACTTGTGTCTACCTTTCATTCGTACTGAACGTGGCATCTTTTATATACCTCCTGTTAATAAACTAGTTTACCTTGGGGACCGATATCTTTCTATTTTACATACGAGATTACGATTAAAAAATTGTGGTTTGAACTACTATCTTTTTTTAATGAATTGCATACTATCTCCGTCTTGCACCTGTGGTGCACCTAAAGAAGATGTAACCCATTATTTAATGTTTTGTCCTCGATTTGCTGCTCTACGCGCTTCAATGCTTGCCTCTGTCATGCATCTTGCCGGCAATAGGTGGTCCAATTTGAATATATCAGAACAAGTAGGTATATTATTATATGGTTCAACGGACCTGGACTTTTATTCTAATGCTGCTATTTTTTCAAAAGTAAGATCTTTTATAAGCCATACTAAACGTTTTTTATAAGTTAATTTGATTTCTGTTAGTGGAAGTGGCAATTGCTCTGGTTAATTACTGTCATTTATTTATTTGTTTATTTTTTTTTGTTCCGGCATGCTTGTCCTATCTTGTTCGTGGTCCTCAGAGCATGTATGTAATGTAAATTA
The DNA here is from genome assembly GCA_964035015.1 of Corallium rubrum. Lineage (NCBI taxonomy): Eukaryota > Metazoa > Cnidaria > Anthozoa > Scleralcyonacea > Coralliidae > Corallium > Corallium rubrum. The sequence continues at coordinate 2,157,755 of OZ036003.1, forward strand.
ACATGAGCCCCCACGATGAGCTTTTAGCTCTTGGGGTTATTGTTGTCCAAAATATTGTTTAAAAAAAAAGAAAAAAAAAGATAATTTATTGGATTGCCTCCAGCTCGGCCTCCATTCTATTGATAAATTTGGTATGTAACTGGTCAAATATTTCTATTTTATAAAATAAAGTGTATTTCCTGTATCCTCAACATATATGTAAATAAGGAAATTGAATAAAATTAAAATGTTTTATCTCAGTATTGATCTTGGTTACTTCTAAAGTGCTACTGTATTGACACCGATACAGGTATTCAATCAGGGGCATTGTTAACATTTTGACATTTGTCCAACATTTTTCAGTGATGCACCCCCCTGTCTGCCAAGACACATTTAGAGAGGGCATCAGAAAAGTTACTGTATTAAGGTAGACATGTGAATGAACTATAAGTCAGACAAAGTCGAGTCCAAGGGTGTCTGTCTTAGAGGTATAGTTCACTGTTTATCAGTATGTACATGCACTAGCACTCAAAAGCAAAGGGATGAATAATATCCAGGCATTTAATTAGGCTTTGAGACCCAGCATTTGGATTGTATAATAATATGCGAGATAATACTTCTGTGTTAAAATTTTATTAGTTGTGTCCACAATTATATTTGTGCATTGCCTTATGTAATTATACAACATGACAACATGCAAAACGTCAAACTACATATTATTTTAATGTTATTTAGTAAAAGAGAATCCATCAATTTATCATTGTAAAAATCCTGTTCAGATTGGTGCTCGTGCCTGGGCACTCAGTCTGAACAACACCAAAGTAAGTTATTCCAACACTGACATCTCTACTGTATATCTTCACTTGCTGTAAAAAATACGTTGTAAGATGGAATTATTAACCCTTTCATGTCTTAAGACTCGACTGTACAGCCAATGCCTAACCATTGTATTCACTTCATGGGTGTACAAACCAATGGGTGGACACAGGGGCACATGCAACCACCCCAAACCCCACCCCACCCCACCCCCACTTGGTTAGAGTCCCCCTTTTGCAAAAAGAAAGCTCTTCATCAGAAGACATGTGCCTCGTTTCAAGCTCTGCCCTGAAACAAGGTATTGAAAGTGTACCCTTCCCCCACCCTGAAAGGGGGGCATCTGGTCCTGTTACATCACTGACTCAGTTGAAATGGGACCACTGGCAAAAGGAATAATATATATTTGTATACTGAAAAATATTACGAACAACAAATTAAAACAAATTAGCGATACTAAGCAAAAAATACAACAACTACTAGAAATACATGAACGCAACAACCCCTCGCCCACTTTTACATGCTTTTTTGAAACGTTGAATACTGACAGATTTAGTTTTCTGCATCGCTAGTCACCAGTGTCCAACAATTCTTACCGCGTGACACCGTACCATATATATATATATATATATATATATATATATATATATACGTATATTCGAGATTACGTCTCCCTCGCTTTTTCTCCACGCGTGTAAAATGGACTCCACGCATGTCGAGATTAGCACCCTCACCGGGCTCCGGGCCTTCGGCCCTACGCCTGGGCTCGGGGACAACATATTTACATTCATAATAACAATGACCAACAATAAACTACAAATAATCCACACATTATCTTAATAATACTGCTGTCATGGAACACAATGTTATTTAATAAATGAAAAATATCTGTACGTATCAGTTCTGTATACAGATATATAGCAGATCTTTAAGAAAGTTCAGTAAATTCTGTAATAATTACAAATGTATGCAGGCCTGATGTGTAATTACGCATACAGTTTTTCCAGAATGATGGTGTTTTTATACAGCGAGGACAAGCGTTTTGTAACCATAAAAGCAGACAAATACCAAATTTTACTCTTTTATAATAGTCCACCACTCATTCTACACTTTGTACTCAAAGGAATAATGCTCTAAATATTAGGAAACTTCCAAAATTCTTGAGAAAAAAGCAAACTTTAGTGGCGAAAGGCTCTCTTAAACTTATTGGGCGCCATCTTAGCGAAAGCCGAAATACCATGGTAGGTTCAACCACAGAATACGGATCAACCAGAAGTCCAACTCACTGACCTATATATATAACTGGACTGCGGGTGCTGGCCAAAAATGTGTCCCCATTTTCACTTTCAAAATGACGGCATTTATGGGCTGCTAATGGTAGCAACCACTGACATGTACTTATAGTAGGAAAAAAAGAATATTTTTGTAAATACAAAGCGATTTTCTTACTTTATTTATTTTATTAACTAGGAGTTACTATCGCAAGAGAAGTGCTGCCTTGCCACGGGAATCGTCACACTTTGCATCATCAATGGGAAAATGTGTCGAGTCAAATCGAACGTGGTGTTTTTGCTGTGAAATATTTAATTATCATAGATTTTAAAGTTACAAAATTATTGCTATAATGTACCTAGTACAATTTTGCAATATATTGGCAAGGCTATTGGCGGAATCTAAAGTATACAGTATTTTCTCATTTATCTAGTGTTTTGGTATAATTGATTTTAACTATTTGTTACAGTTATAATAATTATTACAGTAGTTCTGTTGTTGAAAGAAAACATTTTCAACTTGTAATAATTCAAGGATGGTGTATTTTCTCATTTATCTAGTGTTTTGGTAGATTTTAACTATTTGTTACTTTACAGTAGTTCTGTTGTTGAAAGAAAACATTTTCAACTTGTAAACAATTTAAGATGGTGTCTGGGGAATATATTATATAATTATATTATATATTGTTGGTAAGAGAACAGCTTGACATTTAGTTACAGTTATTACCAGTGGTGTATTGTTAAGAACACACGTGCCTAGTCGTTTCAAAAAAGTTTCCGCGCGTCAATACTAAGTGGTAGACGGCCTTAGCAGGCCTTAGCAGGCCTTAGACGGCCTTAGACGGCCTTAGCAGGCCTTAGCAGGCCTTAGCAGGCCTTAGACGGCCTTAGACGGCCTTAGCAGGCCTTAGCAGGCCTTAGACGGCCTTAGCAGGCCTTAGCAGGCCTTAGACGGCCTTAGCAGGCCTTAGCAGGCCTTAGACGGCCTTAGCAGGCCTTAGCAGGCCTTAGACGGCCTTAGCAGGCCTTAGAAGGCCTTAGACGGCCTTAGACGGCCTTAGCAGGCTTTAGACGGCCTTAGACGGCCTTAGCAGGCCTTAGCAGGCCTTAGACGGCCTTAGCAGGCCTTAGCAGGCCTTAGACGGCCTTAGACGGCCTTAGACGGCCTTAGCAGGCCTTAGCGGGCCTTAGCAGGCCTTAGCGGGCCTTAGACGGCCTTAGACGGCCTTAGCAGGCCTTAGCAGGCCTTAGACGGCCTTAGACAGGCCTTAGACGGCCTTGATTAGAAAGATTCTATTTATGATAAATTTTTTCATGTATATTATTAATAAGTAATAGCATGATTTCTCGTGCAGTTTGGAAAAAACACGCACTCGTGAGTTTTTCAAAGACCTCAAATAGCACTCGTCCTTCGGACTCGTGCAATTTTGAGTCTTTGAAAAACTCACTCGTGCACGTTTTTACCAAATTGCACTCGAAATCATGCTATTACCTATACATATTGTTATTGTTATTGTTATTGTTATTGTTATTATTGGCAAAGTTATTAAATAAAGAAGAAAAAAATCGGCAGGACCATCTATTAGTGCCAGACCACCATTTTCGGAATAGTCCATTTAAGAACAATTTGGCACAAAACTGGTGCTGTAATACAAATATTTTTTTGTTTTATATAAATATTTTTATATTTTGGTTTTTTAATTAAAATATTTTTTTGCTTTATACTAAAACAATTAGACCAATATTCGATGCTGTCCCTGTCGTCTATTCTCAAGTTTACTTGCATGTCTGCGCATGTATAGACATCTCTGCCATATATTAATAATTTTTTATTACTGACGTTGATGTCAATTTAAAGTAATCTATTCTTATATACATTGATTAAAAAGTCTATATTATAGCACATTTTCTTTGGTTAATTCCCAAGAAAAACATGTTAAAACAATAAGGCACCATCCAATGAAAAACAGGAGGGAGACTTACCCGACATTGGCGCTCAACAACCAGTTAGGAAGTTCGATAACCAGACATTGTGTTTTTAAAAAAGGATGCACGGATAAAAAAATACACTTTTAAAAAGATAGTAGTATGGCGTCGTTTATTGAGAAGCATTCACTTAGCGTTCCACAAGACTGCCTTTTTGTACGTCCAGTCTACTTTCCATCCAGGAGGAGACAAAGTATATATAATGCATTGTTCAGTTAAAATATGCCATCAACACTCTGTCACTAAAATACCCAGCTTCTGTCTAAAGGTGCACTGTAAGCGTTGCCAACGAACGTAAGTTCATTTCGATACTGTAGACAGGTAATACTAGATATGGTTTATTTCTTAAACCACTAAAAACTTCAATAAATAGAACGGTAAGTCCTTCTAAATAAAGGTGCTGTTACACGATGCGATTTTTCTTGAAACTCGCAACAAATTATTGAATGTTGTGAGTTGCATAAAAAATCCCACCGTGTAACACCCCGTAGCAACTTGCTATTTTGTCATTTTTGCCGTGTTGCAGCAACTTACAACAAAAATCGCAAGTTGCTGAACGTGTAACACCCTTCCTGCAACTTGCGATTATTTTTTTCATATGTAAATTTGTTGCAAGTTGCAAGAAAAATCGCATCGTGTAACAGCACCTAAAGTGATATATACCATAGATACATCCCTACGAAAAACAAAGGAAACCGACTCGACTATATTAAATAATGCCGGCTAAGGCCGTCTAAAGCCTGCTAAGACGTTCTCAGACCTGCTAAGGCCGTCTGAGTACTTCTAAGGCCTGCTAAGACCGTTTAAGGCCGTCTCAGGCCGTCTAAGGCCTTCTAAGGCCGGCTAAGGCCTGCTAAGGCCGTCTAAGGCCTGCTAAGCCTGCTAAGGCCGTCTAAGGCCTGCTAAGACCGTCTAAGGCCTGCTAAGGCCTGCTAAGGCCGTCTGAGTACTTCTAAGGCCTGCTAAGGCCGTCTAAGGCCTGCAAAGGCTGCTAAGGCCGTCTAAGGCCTGCAAAGGCTGCTAAGGCCGTCTAAGGGCTGCTCAGGCCGTCTAAGGCCTTCTAACGCCGTCTAAGGCCTGCTAAGGCCGTCTAAGGCCGTCTAAGGCCTGCAAAGCCTGCTAAGATAGTCTAAGGCCTGCTAAAGCCGTCTAAGGCCTGCTAAGGCCTGCTAAGGCCGTCTAAGGCCGTGTAAGGCCGTGTAAGGCCTGCTAAGACCTGCTAAGGCCTGCTAAGACCTGCTAAGGCCGTCTAAGGCCGTCTAAAGCCTGCTAAGGCCTGCTAAGGCCTGCTAAGGCCTGCTAAGACCTGCTAAGGCCGTCTAAGACCTGCTAAGGCCTGCTAAGACCTGCTAAGGCCGTCTAAGGCCTGCTAAGACCTGCTAAGGCCGTCTAAGGCCTGCTAAGACCTGCTAAGGCCGTCTAAGGCCTGCTAAGGCCTGCTAAGACCTGCTAAGGCCGTCTAAGGCCTGCTAAGGCCTGCTAAGGCCGTCTAAGGCCTGCTAAGGCCGTCTAAGGCCTGCTAAGGCCGTCTAAGGCCTGCTAAGGCCGTCTAAAGCCGTGTAAGGCCGTGTAAGACCGTCTATAAGGCCGTGCAAGGCCGTCTAAGGCCTGCTAAGACCTGCTAAGGCCTGCTAAGGCCGTCTAAGGCCTGCTAAGACCTTCTAAGGCCGTCTAAGGCCGTCTAAGGACTGCTAAGGCCTGCTAAGGCCGTCTAAGGCCTGCTAAGACCGTCTAAGGCCGTCTAAGGCCTGCTAAGGTCGTCTAAGGCCTGCTAAGGCCATCTACACTGTTAATTTTAGGGTGTTAAAATAACACCAAAAAGTGGTGTTAAAAAATTAGGTAAAAAATGACACTACTTTTTGGTGCTATTTTAACACCACTATTGATAGTGTTAATATAACACTGGATATGGTGTTAAAACAACACCTATTTTTAGTGTTACATTAGCACTAGTTTTGGGGGTTAATTTAACACCTGTTTATAGTGTTAAAGTAACACCACTTTTAAGTGCTAAAGTGACACTAGTTTTAAGAGTTGATTTAACACTTATAGTGTAGCGTTAAAATAACACTTGATTGACAGTGCCAAAGCAACACCTCTTCTGGTGCTAAAATAACACCAGTTTTAAGGAGTTGATTTAACACTTTCAACCAGGCACATTAAGATACACACAAAAGAGAAATATATTAGGTTCATAATTGATTATTATTATAAATTACTCGTTGACAAGAAATACCTTTAACATGCATGAATTTATATGAACTAAGTAATTATTGCGATTAATTTCGGAGTCCAAGCTCACTTAAAAGTTTTTGTACAGAAATTTTCTTCTTGGCGTCAGCAGGGCGGTTCAAGGTGACAGCTTCTAGAAATGCATAAACACTCGAAACACCTGGAGTGTATTCCATATTCAGAACATAGTATGTGGCAATAAGTATGGCCACCACCATAGCCACTGGAATATTTTTACCAGCAAAACTCAAGTATATTTGCCCCTCGGCAGCAATGTACAATGGGTCCAAGGATGCAAGGTCACCTGATGCCAAGATTCGAGGATAGGTTGATTTCTGCACTTCTTCATCAATGGAGTCGTCATCCTAAAAGTATTCATTTTCACATTAGTCTATATATATATATATATATATATATATATATATATATATATATATATATATATATATATATATATATATATATATATATATATATATTTAGTAATTTTAAGTGTTGTCAAGTTCTAATGCAAATGCTGATTGGCTACGCTACTCGTTATCTAATTGTCAATGAGATAGCTAGAGCGACAAACCATCTCTTCGTTGAGACAAATAGACATTGATCACAAATGAACAGTAAAGACTTTTTGAAATGTTGTCTTCTTACTGGTTTTAACTAAAACAATTGGATTATTCACACTCAATTTTCTATGATGTGATCAACTATCACATCATAGAAATTGAGAGCGAATAATCTAATTGTTAAATAATCAAAACTTAGCCCCTTAATTTAGTAAAATCTACACTTATGGTCATGCCTATGCACCGAGTTAACGTGGAGTGCACACCGTCAATATTTTTTTTGAAACACGAGTCATGACAAATATACTTACTGTGCACAACATGAAGAAGAGGTCTTTTTAAGTGGCCCTCTCTTTTAAACACGATTGAAGCACCAATGCTGTAACTGTGCTCTTAATATCTGTAAAATAAGAAAAAGAGCACAAAATTAGTAAACACAAGCCAACAGATAGATACATACCATGTATTTCTCTCTATACCTGCTTTCTTGGTTGGCTCTTCCAAAAGCATGCTTTCCATTTCAGCCATTTGCAACTTCACGTTCCTGCTGTTGCTGCGGGCTGCCCACTCTAACACTTTGTCTTCAATGTCACTGAACTTCTCTGCCACATTGTGAACAGCCTTCGGTTCTTCTAAAATTCTGCCAAACTCCGCTTTCACCTGAAGTTATACGTAGAGGTAACATTTTACACAACATATACCAGGAGACCTTGCCCACCTCTTCATATCATAGACTTACCAACAATTTTTAATTCTATCTCTGACAAGGTTTAACCCATTGAGTGGCAGCACTCTCCACTTGATGAGTAAAATGCTGAAGTGGGGTGCATCAGGGTGCATTGCCACTTAAAGGGTTAAAACTATGATAAATTTCACTAATAAATTACATACACTGTAATTGCAAATAGTCCTCTAACCTCTGTAATCAGCTGGAGCGCTGGATATTCAATAAGGATATCATCCAATTTCTTTGGCTCCAGTAAAAATTTCTGACGCCGGTAGGGATGGGTAAGCTCCATGAGTTCTTTTATCATGGCATAGTTTCTTTTTGTCTTGGTCATTTCGATAACCATGGCTTTTTTGTGCTCTTCACATGTTTCTGGTGTCTCACCATCGACCATCTCAGGCACATCAAGCTTTCGCTTTTTCATTCTCGGGCTATTTTCATCTTTCTTTATAGCATGGCAAACTTTCTTCCCTGTATTGGCCTTTGTCCGTCGCATGTTTTTAAAACGGTTCACAATGGCCTTAAACCATGAGCCCTATGGCAGCAAATGTAACATTATCAGTACAGAATTTACATTGCAGCCACAGTTCATAAAATATTCTACCAATTCATTTGCTGAAATATTTGAAAACTTTCTGTATAGTTGATAATCCTCCTGTTAAATGCACCAAACAGCTTTGGCACAATTGACCAATCATGAAGACACAGGAAGTAACCAGAAATTATCAAAGTTGTAAACAATTGTTCCAACATATCAAATGAATTGGTTCGTGTGATGTGAGAAAATAAATTGGTAGAATATTTTAGGAACACTTCCATTGACACGGCTGTAACAAGACCTTTCCCTGACAAGAAAAACTGCCTGGTGTTAGAACTGCTGTGAATAGAATATATTCTATTATAAATGATGCAACTTACAGTACCACCACCAAGGGAATCAGTTAAGAAGGGATATCTCTCAATTATCATGGATGCCACACGTTGTTTTTCCTCTCTGTTTGGGAACAATGAATGCATCTTCATCGAATTACAAACATCTCTTGTGAATTCATCTCGCTGATTTCCAAATAACTTTCCAGCTTTGAGAGCTTCATTAACTTTTGGAGAGAACTGTAAGTAATAAAGACAAAAAATGAGTACGATTGCTAGGAAAACTCTGTTTCTCACTTCCTTCATACCTTAGTTCATCCAACAAAGAAGTCCCGAGAAAGTGATACATGATTTGTCTCTGAAAGTCCACACACAAAAATATATACTTAAAACTTACAGTATCTGGAAGCTTGAAATGCTTTATCCAGTTCTTGTTTTGAGAACTCTTGGTTTCTTTAATCGCGAACCCAGGCGAGGATTGCAATGAGTCTGACGATGACATATCTCCAGACGTGCCACCAGGTGTACTCGGTGAATCTAGTAGTGACTTCAAGTTGCTTAACTTTCTTGACAGATTTTGAGAGAAATCTGGACCTTCGTCAGAGTCATCATCACCTATCATGGAAGGTGTCCTCGACCTTGGTGTAGATGGTGTATACACAGTAGATGGTGTAGATACAGAAGATGATGTACACAAAGGCTCTTTAACAGTTGTTGGCTATAAAATTATTTAAACATGTTTGAACTCAAATGGGACTAATACAGAGTAAATACTGCAGTAGGTCCGGATTTCAAGCATCACACAAATCTTGTACTCATGAGTGGCCCATGGGGAAAATACTAATAAACTCCTAGAGCACTGGGTACACAGCATATTCTCTCATTTCGAAATGATGATTATCGTCATTTGTGAGATGTCGTTGAATTAACAATAATCATCATTTTAAAAAAGAATTCCCTACCCCCAACTCAACCCCCACCTCTAAACCTGACCCTAACCCTAACCACCCTGACAACCCTAACCCTAACCACAACCCCCCGTTGGACCTAACCCTAACCACAACCCTCCAGAAAAAAGTCCCACCTCTCAGACCCCGACCACAACACCCCTAATGGTTCTTTTGTTATATGCAATTTAGTTTAACATCCCGCATGTGGGACAGAATCTCACTTGAGTATCATGATAATCATCATATTCGACTGTGTGAAGAAATGATGATTATCATGATACTCAAGTGAGAGGACATGTTGGGGTACAAGATTGACATTATACCAGTCCTAATAATTAAAAAGAAATTCCCTGCATAATATATAACTATTAAAAACAGTACTAAAAGATGAAAGATTCTCACCACAACTTCAATCTCTTCATGATTCATGGTTTTCAGTGCTCTTCTGATAAGAGCAACTTGGCCTCCTTTCATTCCACATGTCTTGAGTAGTTCGTCAGATGTGTGTTCCAGAATTTCAACTGTATCAAACTGGTAAAGGAAAGAAAATACATTTTCTCACACACCGCTGTCACACCGCTGGGAGCTGCCGCAGCATCAGCCGCAAGCTTGACATATATGTATCACACAATACAAATCATGCAATTGCTCGCTGAGCACAATATGCCAATTCTGACTCTTCCACAGTCCCTAACATTGCTTATATATATATGAAAATTGAGTATAACGCAAAGGAATGGAAATGCCCAGGTTTTAATACGGTATGCAACTTTTAACTCAGCCATACCATCATGCTTTATGGCCTCACGAACGCCATGCCTTGAGCTCGACTCAAGCGCGGCATGGGACATTAAAATTTGTCGTAAATATTTTAAAAACATTATTAAACAGTACCTCTTCGTCCTGTAGAATTGAGATAACACTCTCCTTGACACCCCCTGTCATCAAAGACTTGCGTAAAGAAGAATCCATCCTCTAAAATCAAAAGAAATCACAAAATATTACATGAAAAATTAAGACATAAATCGCGTATATTATGTATATTAAAACTCGTGTTTACATACCAATTTAGTGTAATAGAAACAGATGCGATTCGTCTTGGTCTTCGTAAGAATAAGCCGTATTTACACAGGGTAAACACACGCACTAACAGTACTAGAAAATACGCAATAAACTGAAAATTCGAAGAGCAGATAATGTCTATCAAGAGTCGCCAGCGAGGAAATGAAAAATTTCAATCTTGCCACACAAAATTTGATCTCTTGTTATACCTTATATGGTATTCCATTCCATATATAGAGTTACCGGAGCGCGTGGGGCCCCGGAGTCCGGTATTCAAAAAGCTCCGGTATGATGAGTCACCGATCGCAACGAACTCATTTATATCACGATGGAATTCGCATGGTATTTTTGTATAAATAGCCATATGCATGGTCTAAAATAAAAAAAATATTATGGATTGCTTTCGTTGCAGCATTTGTCTTGAATTTGTGTCAGAATCCATTCAAGAGTTAGTAAAGCATATTGGTAGGATTCATCGAAATGAACCGAATTTTCATGTTGTTTGTGGCATAGGTGGTTGCGCCAAAACATTCAAGAATTTTTTGTCTTTCAAAAATCACCTTATCCGCAAACACAACATTGTCGCCAAAAACGGCAAGAACGTCAATGACAATATTGTCGAAGACCATGACAATGATAATGGCATAAATGGAGTTATCGACGACGTACCACAACATGAACAGGAAGAAAATGCCTTTGACCTGAACAACGAGGAAATGAACTTATCCAGAGCCAATGCTTTGTGCGTATTGAAATTTAAAGAGAGAGGACGTGTCCCGCAAACAGTTGTTGATTCGTTTGTCGAAAATGCTACTCAAGTAACCCAAACCAGCATAGACCTTTTAAAGGCTGGAGTAACTAATTGTCTTCACAAAGCAGGAATTAATGTCGACACTTTACCGGAGCTACAAGACCTATTTGATGAGAACAATCCAATCTCGAACCCATTCAACGGTATTGACAAGGAATCGCTTCAATACAAGTACTACAAGGAGAAGTTCAATCTTGTTGTAAGTATCATGCAGAGTTAAACTGTATGTTCATTGTTCTACAATAATTCAGGGATGGTCATCCTTAATACTAGGGGAGCGGTGTACTCCCTAGCCTTGGCCAGGAAGGGGGGGGGGGGTTCAAAATATATTACCAAAATATATTAGATATAGATATAGTTGAGACCCAAGACTGGGGAGGGGGAAAAGCCCAGAAGTCGCTAAGGGTTCTCGACAGAAAACTGTTATAGCCTAGTCACTGGTTATATATGGTTATCACAAATCTGCTATGTCAGGCCAGGTGATGGGTCTCACAGGCCTTGGTACTGGTCACGTTAGACCTACTTGCGTGTGCAATTAAGATCTATATATTATATTTGAAATACTACTTTTTCAGGAACCACAAAAGATTGTTCTCGGAAAATACCATGTAAAGAAGAGAAGAGGAAACAAGTTAAAAGATGTTGAAGTAACAGATGATGCTTATTATGTACCACTTCTTGAAAGTTTACAGCAATTGCTCAATGATGAATCAATACTTTTTGAGGTACTCTTTGCACAAATAGCACAGATTTGTTTTCACATAAAAGTTGGTCCTGTATCACTAATCAGATAGATGGAAAGCACCTATAGCAAGTAAAAGCTGTGAAAATATTAATTTATTTTCATTTATGATTATTTTATTAACAGGTGGAAAACCCACATTGCAGAGAAGATGGGCTTATATGTGATTTTTGTGATAGCGAATGCTTCAAACAACACCCCCTTTTCAGTAATGATCCAACTGCACTGCAGATTCTTGTGTATTTTGATGAAGTGGAAGTGTGTAATCCATTGGGGTCAAGAGCAAATAAGCATAAACTAGGTTAGTGAACTTGTCAGAAACAATTGTTTCACTTGGGTAATCCATTATTTTGAAAGAGTCTTCCCTTGACAAGTAAGATTTTTTGGCATAAGACGGAGTAAAACTAAAAGTAGGTTCTTGTTGGTGCATTGCATGTGAACACTCACTACTAACCTTTATTGTGCCCCCAAATGTACTGTAGCATCTTACATGTCTAGCACCGTGCAATTTAAGGGAAGAGTCTTGCACATTAAATATCAATGATTAACCAATCAGCGGTGAGCGGTGATGGTTAACCAATCAGCTGGTATAATTTCCTCTATGTACTATTGCTATACTGTATACATGTGCTATAAATATTGTTTTCTTATAGCTGCATTTTATTATACCTTGGGCAACATACGTCCAGAGTACCGATCTCATCTCAATTCAATTCAACTACTTGGACTTGTCAGCAGCAAACATTTAAAGACTTATGGTGTGGATGCTATACTCGAAGTATTAATGAAAGATATTCTCCAGTTAGAACAGGTGAAGTGTAAAGACTTAAGAAGTATTTGGTATGCAATATTGTGCTAAATATGATTGATGGTTGCCAATTTACATTCTCATATTTCTTTTCAGGATGGTGGCTATCAGTTTATCATCCATGGTGAACCAAGAAAGTTTGCTGGAACTATTGCATATATTTCAGGTGACAATCTTGGGTCACAATATCTTGGCGGATTCAAACAAGGTTCACAGTCCCACAGGAAATGTCGAGTGTGTATGGGGAATGCTACAGAAATAACTAAATGTGTATGTATATACTTGGTATTGAGAATCTAACAGTGAATTTTATTAGTCAGAGCAATAATACATAAATATATTACCATGTCGTGTGTCGTACAATTTATAGGGGAAATTTGGTGAGGAAATCTGTTTGTAGAATATACATATGATTTGCGAATTTTTACTGTAGTTCCATGAGGATGATTTTGTGATGCGGACAAGGGATGGCTATAATGACCAATGCAACAGGCTTGACCAGGGAGACCATTACAAGAAAACTTATGGGTTGAATAAGTTTTCTTTGCTAAATATATCAAGATATTACCATGTCGTTGGTGGACTCCCTCCAGATGCGATGCATGATATATTGGAAGGTGTTCTCCAGTATGTTATCAAAGAATTGCTCAAAGTGTATATATTTGAAAAGAAACTTTTTAGATTGGATGATCTAAATGGAAGAATAGCAGCATTTGATTTTGGTTATCACAATGATACCAATAAACCAGCTCCAATTCAAGCCCAGAAGTTGACATCAAATGACAATAGTTTGAAGCAGCATGGTAATGATAGTTTTCATGTGTTAGTTTTCATTAACTCCACCAGGAGGTTATGTTTTCATCGGTACTAATATCTCAGCTAGGCAGTGAAATATGAGATTGGTAAATACATTGGTATTTACTCTTTCTAATGTCTGAGAATTTTTCTCGGCAAGGGAAAAATCTTGTGTGTAACCCACTAACATCCAAGACTTTTCACTCATGGAGTAAAATCCTCTGGCATAAGGCAGAGTTAATACATGGTGGTACATTGCACCTTGAGCGGTTACCTTATTATAGGAAATTAAATTAACAATGCACTTTATTAACACAGATTTTAAAAATTAGCGTTAATTTAATGTTAATTTATGTCATACATACACCCAGTCGATATGTTGAGTATTTCCACATTATACTTCTTCGGCCATGAATATATACTGTAATTATGATTAGTAGCAATCCATGTTAATTTGATGTTGCATTAATTTAATAAAGTGCATCATTAATTTCCTATAATAAGGTAATCAAATGGGTCAATATTTCTTTAAGCTAATCAGTAAATTTATAGCATTATCTATTAAACCCCTGTCTAATTATATTGTTAAACTGTTTTTAGCTAACCAGATGTGGTGTCTTGGGTTACATTTACCATTTCTGATTGGTGACTTGGTGCCAGAAGACGATGAACACTGGGAGTTACTTTGCACTTTACTTCAAACTGTGCGCATCATTTTTGCACCTGTTGTAAGTAAAGATCAAGTGGCCTATTTGCAAGTGCTAATACAGAAGTTTCTGGTTAACTTCAAAGAGCTGTTTCCAGAGTGTAGCATTATTCCGAAGATGCATTATATGGTACATATGCCAAGAGCAATGCTTCAGTAAGTTATATTCAAAACTTATTAGTTATAGTGCTTATGAAATGAAAATTTTTATTGTTTTCCTAAGAAGTACAGCTCGAATGACGAATAATGGTGTTATTGAGATAGTGGCAACAACTAGAAAGTCTAATATATTTATGGGAATTTAGTAAACCTTCACACGCTTGATTTCCCGAGTCTGTGTTCCCTTTGCCCAGCGGGTTGAACAACAGACTCTGGGATAATCCAGAAGCTGAAAAACCGTGTGCGGTACTAACTGCAATGCAAATCATTGACAAATCGAATTCAGTTCTGGTTTTGGATTATCCCAGAGTATCCGTTCTGTCCGAAGGGCAAAGGGAAGGCAGGCTAGGGGAACGAGATTGCATGTTGTTGTCATGGCAATGCACTAGTCCTCATTCTCTTCCAGTGCATCTAATTACACTATATACTAAATTTCCTTCTTTTCTTTTCCTGCATGTTAACAGATTTGGGCCATTAGTGCGAAGTTGGTGCATGCGGTATGAAGCTAAACACCATTATTTTAAGAGATTGGCTATTGTGATTGGCAATTTTATCAATGTATCATTCTCGTTGGCAAAAAGACATCAAGAGGGGGTTTGTTATCGGTTACAATCTGCAGAAGGTGGTGCAAGTTCATTTATTGACAAAGGGGTTGAGATTGGTCCAGGTAAAAAAATTTATGTTTATTAAGTTAAATGTGTGTACTGCATGTAAAATCTGTCAAAGATATCTGGTAGAGTCCCATGCCTTAAAGTGCCAAAACCAAACAATCTAGAATATGATGTGTGCCTATCGTGTATGCTTAACAGATCTACTTTATCTATGACTATTCAGAATCAACTACTCAGATCTGAGCAGCTCAGCTGCATGTTGACAAGAAATGACACAAACTCTACTGCTAAAATACTACTTAGCACTATATGTCAGTGATCTGGTAATCTGTGTACTGGCTAGTACCAGCAGATGACCGCCATTTTTTTCAAATATATCGATGATGATGCTAGCGCTGTGCACCGGAGCCGGAGTTTTGGACTATTTTGCCAGAGCTGGAGCCGGAGTTTGTTCAGCCCCGGCACAAAACTCTGGCAGCACTTATTCGTGCTGCAAATTGCTGTCAGACTTCAGAATTGTACGTTAAAATCAAAAACAAACATAGTGCTTCCATGAAATGTCATATTTTCACAAATCTGCCAGAGCTGGAAATTTTCTGCCGGAGCCAGAGTTTTTTTCCATAGCTGGAGTTCTCTTGGCCGGTGCCGGAGGTGAAAACCCAGAGTTTCCACAGCACTGGATGATGCCTTGTTGCAAAGGCTGCTGACCTTGTTTATGCAAAGTCGTATGTTAATCCCATAAATATTTCTAATAAACTTAAATAAAAGTTCCCTATTATTATAGGTCAAGCATCTTATGTTGGTGATTCTGACTACAGTGACCTAATTGAAGCGAGAACAGATGTACAAAGGCAAACACCATTGTATAAGTAAGTCGCTTTAAGATTATTGATCTGGGACTTCATCGAAGTTAGGACAAATGGCAAATTGTATGATTTGCCATTTTGCAATCACCCTGGTCCTGGTCAAGCTGCATGCTACTATTACTGTTGACTAACTAGAGTGCTGTTTACTTAATAGGACCAAATGGATATCAATTCATGGAACAAAGTACAAAGTTGGTGCCATTGTCCATGTTGGATTCGATGATGGGGAGTTTCCACAATTCTGTGAAATTGTCGAAATAGTGGTCATCAACAATGAAGTTTCTAAAGCAATGTTTGTTGTATCCGAAAAGGAAACTGTGAGGTTTTCTGAACATTATCAAAGTTATGAAATTGCTACATACAAGGAAGAGAGAACCAAAGTTATTTACTCAAAGGACTTTACTTCACATTTGCCTTTCAACTTAATTAAGCCATTTGGATGCCGTAGGAAATATGTATGTTTAAGATACGAAATAGAAACGTAAATATATATAATGTGCAGATTTGTATAATAAATAAAGTTTGAAACAAAAATAAACAATTGATGAATTTTTAACAGAACACAATATGAAGTTTACATCAAGTACTCATATACAAAATCCTGAAAGTTTATATTTAATCCTGACCCTAATCCTATTCCATAATCCTGGCACAAATCCTTAATCCAACCATTATCCAAAAACTCTAAAACTATCACTCTTAGCCAAAGCCCATAGGGGTAGGCACACCTGTGCACCCTAGAATATATAAATCATGCACTATTCATCACCAAATAGTGGCAAATATGACTTGTATTCGTGTTGGTCTTTTGTACTCAAGTGAATATGATATTTTGATGTTACTCTGGGTGTCCACTGTCCACGTCGGGCAGGCTGAAAAATCTGCCTGGCCACGGCGGGAAACCCAGTGGCAAAGCATTGGACTGGCAACCCAAAGGTCGCGGGTTTGTTTCCCGCCGTATTCAGGCAGATTTTTCAACCTGCCTGGCGTGGACACTCAGAGTAACATCAAAATATAATGGCAAATATGTGCCACCTTAAACATGTTATATTGAGTGAATTTGTCCCAATTGATTTGCAAACAATGATTATTCAAGTACAGAACATACTATAAGACAACATGCTGGATAAACGAACAGGTCTTTCCTCTCACCTGACACCTATATTTTAACACAAAAAGTGCTAATTTGACACTAGTATACTGGTGCTATTTTAACACCCATATTCTAACTGCACAGACAGTTTTAACACCACCAAAAAGGTGCTATTTTAACACCTGTGCTGTGTGCTAATTTAACACCACCAAAAGGTGCTATTCCAACACCCATGTTCTCACTCCACAAACAGTGCTAATTTAACACTGGGGAATACAATCTCTTAACACCACTTATGGTGTTATTTTAACACCAAGAAAGTAGCACCAGAAACCGGTGTTATTTTAACACCTGCTGTTCTTAAGTAGGTGTTATTTTAACACCTCTAAAGTGGTGTTAAACAATTTGAGTGTTAAATTGACACTTTGCAAAATATTGTTATTTATGTCGTGTTAAATTAGCACCGGAAAAGGGTGCTAAAATAACACCTTTGTTTAACACCACCATTTGGTGTTAATCTAACACTACCCGAGGTGCTATTTTAACACCCTAAAATTAACAGTGTAAGGCCTGCTAAGGCCGTCTAAGGCCTGCTAAGGCCTGCTAAGGCCGTCTAAGGCCTGCTAAGGCCTGCTAAGGCCGTCTAATGCCGTCTAAGGCCTGCTAAGGCCTGCTAAGGCCGTCTAAGGCCTGCTAAGGCCTGCTAAGGCCGTCTAAGGCCTGCCAAGGTTGTCTAAGGTCTGCTAAGGACGTCTAAGGCCGTCTAAGGCCTGCTAAGGCCTGCTAAGGCCTGCTAAGGCCGTCTAAGGCCTGCTAAGGCCGTCTAAGGCCGTCTAAGGCCTGCTAAGGCCGTCTAAGGCCTGCTAAGGCCTGCTAAGGCCGTCTAAGGCCTGCTAAGGCCGTCTAAGGCCTGCTAAGGCCGTCTAAGGCCAGCTAAGGCCGTCTAAAGCCGTATAAGGCCGTGTAAGGCCGTCTATAAGGCCGTGTAAGGCCGTCTAAGGCCTGCTAAGGCCTGCTAAGACCGTCTAAGGCCTGCTAAGGCCTGCTAAGGCCGTCTGAGTACTTCTAAGGCCTGCTAAGGCCGTCTAAGGCCTGCTAAGGCCGTCTAAGGCCTGCTAAGGCCGTCTAAGGCCTGCTAAGGCCGTCTAAAGCCGTGTAAGGCCGTGTAAGGCCGTCTATAAGGCCGTGTAAGGCCGTCTAAGGCCGTCTATAAGGCCGTGTAAGGCCGTCTAAGGCCGTCTAAGGCCTGCTAAGGCCTGCTAAGGCCGTCTAAGGCCTGCTAAGACCTTCTAAGGCCGTCTAAGGCCGTCTAAGGACTGCTAAGGCCTGCTAAGGCCGTCTAAGGCCTGCTAAGACCGTCTAAGGCCGTCTAAGGCCTGCTAAGGTCGTCTAAGGCCTGCTAAGGCCATCTAAGGCCTGCTAAGGCCGTCTAAGGCCAGCTAAGGCCTGCTAAGGCCGTCTAAGGCCTGCTAAGGCCTGCTAAGGCCGTCTAATGCCGTCTAAGGCCTGCTAAGGCCTGCTAAGGCCGTCTAAGGCCTGCTAAGGCCTGCTAAGGCCGTCTAAGGCCTGCCAAGGTTGTCTAAGGTCTGCTAAGGACGTCTAAGGCCGTCTAAGGCCTGCTAAGGCCTGCTAAGGCCTGCTAAGGCCGTCTAAGGCCTGCTAAGGCCGTCTAAGGCCGTCTAAGGCCTGCTAAGGCCGTCTAAGGCCTGCTAAGGCCGTCTAAGGCCTGCTAAGGCCGTCTAAGGCCTGCTAAGGCCGTCTAAGGCCTGCTAAGGCCGTCTAAGGCCTGCTACGGCCTGCTAAGGCCGTCTAAGGCCTGCTAAGGCCGTCTAAGGCCGTCTAAAGCCTGCTAAGGCCTGCTAAGGCCGTCTAAGGCCTGCTAAGGCCGTCTAAGGCGTGCTAAGGCCGCCTAAGGCCGTCTAAGGCCTGCTAAGACCTGTTAAGGCCTGCTAAGGCCGTCTAAGGCCTGCTAAGGCCGTCGAAGGCCTGCTAAGGCCGTCTAAGGCCTGCTAAGGCCGTCTAAGGCCTGCCAAGGTTGTCTAAGGCCTGCTAAGGACGTCTAAGGCCGTCTAAGGCCTGCTAAGGCCGTCTAAGGCCTGCTAAGGCCATCTAAGGCCTGCTAAGGCCGTCTAAGGCCGTCTAAGGCCATCTAAGGCCGTCTAAGGCCGTCTAAGGCCTGCTAAGGCCGTCTAAGGCCTGCTAAGGCCGCCTAAGGCCGTCTAAGGCCTGCTAAGGCCTGCTAAGGCCGTCTAAGGCCTGCTAAGGCCTGTTAAGGCCGTCTAAGGCCTGCTAAGGCCGTCTAAGGCCTGCTAAGGCCGTCTAAGGCCTGCTAAGGCCTGCTAAGGCCTGTTAAGGCCGTCTAAGGCCTGCTAAGGCCGTCTAAGGCCTGCTAAGGCCGTCTAAGGCCGTCTAAGGCCTGCTAAGGCCGTCTAAGGCCTGCTAAGGCCGTCTAAGGCTGTCTAAGGCCTGCTAAGGCCGTCTAAGGCCGTCTAAGGCCTGCTAAGGCCTGTTAAGGCCTGCTAAGGCCGTCTAAGGCCTGCTAAGGCCGTCGAAGGCCTGCTAAGGCCGTCTAAGGCCTGCTAAGGCCGTCTAAGGCCTGCTAAGGCCGTCTAAGGCCTGCCAAGGTTGTCTAAGGTCTGCTAAGGACGTCTAAGGCCGTCTAAGCCCTGCTAAGGCCTGCTAAGGCCTGCTAAGGCCATCTAAGGCCTGCTAAGGCCGTCTAAGGCCGTCTAAGGCCGTCTAAGGCCTGCTAAGGCCGTCTAAGGCCTGCTAAGGCCGTCTAAGGCCGCCTAAGGCCGTCTAAGATCTGCTAAGGCCTGCTAAGGCCGTCTAAGGCCTGCTAAGGCCTGTTAAGGCCGTCTAAGGCCTGCTAAGGCCGTCTAAGGCCTGCTAAGGCCGTCTAAGGCCTGCTAAGGCCTGCTAAGGCCTGTTAAGGCCTGCTAAGGCCGTCTAAGGCCGTCTAAGGCCGTCTAAGGCCGTCTAAGGCCGTCTAAGGCCTGCTAAGGCCGTCTAAGGCCGTCTAAGGCCTGCTAAGGCCTGCTAAGGGCGTCTAAGGCCGTCTAAGGCCATCTAAGGCCTGCTAAGGCCTGCTAAGGCCGTCTAAGGCCTGCCAAGGCTGTCTAAGGTCTGCTAAGGACGTCTAAGGCCGTCTAAGGCCTGCTAAGGCCGTCTAAGGCCTGCTAAGGCCGTCTAAGGCCTGCTAAGGCCGTCTAAGGCCGTCTAAGGCCGTCTAAGGCCGTCTAAGGCCGTCTAAGGCCGTCTAAGGCCTGCTAAGGCCGTCTAAGGCCGTCTAAGGCCTGCTAAGTCCGTCTAAGGCCGTCTAAGGCCTGCTAAGGCCGTCTAAGGCCTGCTAAGGCCGTCTAAGGCTGTCTAAGGCCTGCTAAGGCCTGCTAAGGCCGTCTAAGGCCGTCTAAGGCCTGCTAAGGGCGTCCTAGGCCGTCTAAAGCCATCTAAGGCCTGCTAAGGCCTGCTAAGACCTGCTAAGGCCGTCTAGGACCTGCTAAGGCCTGCTAAGACCTGCTAAGGCCGTCTAAGGCCTGCTAAGGCCTGCTAAGGCCGTCTAAGGCCTGCTAAGGCCGTCTAAAGCCGTGTAAGGCCGTGTAAGACCGTCTATAAGGCCGTGTAAGGCCGTCTAAGGCCTGCTAAGACCTGCTAAGGCTTGCTAAGGCCGTCTAAGGCCTGCTAAGACCTTCTAAGGCCGTCTAAGGCCGTCTAAGGACTGCTATGGCCTGCTAAGGCCGTCTAAGGCCTGCTAAGACCGTCTAAGGCCGTCTAAGGCCTGCTAAGGTCGTCTAAGGCCTGCTAAGGCCATCTAAGGCCTGCTAAGGCCGTCTAAGGCCTGCTAAGGCCGTCTAAGGCCTGCTAAGGCCTGCTAAGGCCGTCTAATGCCGTCTAAGGCCTGCTAAGGCCTGGTAAGGCCGTCTAAGGCCTGCTAAGGCCTGCTAAGGCCGTCTAAGGCCTGCCAAGGTTGTCTAAGGTCTGCTAAGGACGTCTAAGGCCGTCTAAGGCCTGCTATGGCCTGCTAAGGCCTGCTAAGGCCGTCTAAGGCCTGCTAAGGCCGTCTAAGGCCGTCTAAGGCCTGCTAAGGCCGTCTAAGGCCTGCTAAGGCCTGCTAAGGCTGTCTAAGTCCTGCTAAGGCCGTCTAAGGCCTGCTAAGGCCGTCTAAAGCCGTGTAAGGCCGTGTAAGGCCGTCTATAAGGCCGTGTAAGGCCGTCTAAGGCCTGCTAAGGCCTGCTAAGACCGTCTAAGGCCTGCTAAGGCCTGCTAAGGCCGTCTGAGTACTTCTAAGGCCTGCTAAGGCCGTCTAAGGCCTGCTAAGGCCGTCTAAGGCCTGCTAAGGCCGTCTAAGGCCTGCCAAGGTTGTCTAAGGTCTGCTAAGGACGTCTAAGGCCGTCTAAGGCCTGCTAAGGCCTGCTAAGGCCTGCTAAGGCCATCTAAGGCCTGCTAAGGCCGTCTAAGGCCGTCTAAGGCCTGCTAAGGCCGTCTAAGGCCTGCTAAGGCCGCCTAAGGCCGTCTAAGGCCTGCTAAGGCCTGCTAAGGCCGTCTAAGGCCTGCTAAGGCCTGTTAAGGCCGTCTAAGGCCTGCTAAGGCCGTCTAAGGCCTGCTAAGGCCTGCTAAGGCCTGTTAAGGCCGTCTAAGGCCTGCTAAGGCCGTATAAGGCCTGCTAAGGCCGTCTAAGGCCGTCTAAGGCCTGCTAAGGCCGTCTAAGGCCTGCTAAGGCCGTCTAAGGCTGTTTAAGGCCTGCTAAGGCCGTCTAAGGCCTGCTAAGGCCTGCTAAGGCCTGCTAAGGGCGTCTAAGGCCGTCTAAGGCCATCTAAGGCCTGCTAAGGCCTGCTAAGGCCGTCTAAGGCCTGCCAAGGCTGTCTAAGGTCTGCTAAGGACGTCTAAGGCCGTCTAAGGCCTGCTAAGGCCGTCTAAGGCCTGCAAAGGCCGTCTAAGGCCTGCTAAGGCCGTCTAAGGCCGTCTAAGGCCGTCTAAGGCCGTCTAAGGCCGTCTAACGCCGTCTAAGGCCTGCTAAGGCCGTCTAAGGCCGTCTAAGGCCTGCTAAGTCCGTCTAAGGCCGTCTAAGGCCTGCTAAGGCCGTCTAAGGCCTGCTAAGGCCGTCTAAGGCCTGCTAAGGGCGTCCTAGGCCGTCTAAGGCCTGTTAAGGCCGTCTAAGGCCATCTAAGGCCTGCTAAGGCCTGCTAAGACCTGCTAAGGCCGTCTAAGACCTGCTAAGGCCTGCTAAGACCTGCTAAGGCCGTCTAAGGCCTGCTAAGGCCTGCTAAGGCCGTCTAAGGCCTGCTAAGGCCGTCTAAAGCCGTGTAAGGCCGTGTAAGACCGTCTATAAGGCCGTGTAAGGCCGTCTAAGGCCTGCTAAGACCTGCTAAGGCCTGCTAAGGCCGTCTAAGGCCTGCTAAGACCTTCTAAGGCCGTCTAAGGCCGTCTAAGGACTGCTAAGGCCTGCTAAGGCCGTCTAAGGCCTGCTAAGACCGTCTAAGGCCTGCTAAGGTCGTCTAAGGCCTGCTAAGGCCATCTAAGGCCTGCTAAGGCCGTCTAAGGCCTGCTAAGGCCGTCTAAGGCCTGCTAAGGCCTGCTAAGGCCGTCTAATGCCGTCTAAGGCCTGCTAAGGCCTGCTAAGGCCGTCTAAGGCCTGCTAAGGCCTGCTAAGGCCGTCTAAGGCCTGCCAAGGTTGTCTAAGGTCTGCTAAGGACGTCTAAGGCCGTCTAAGGCCTGCTAAGGCCTGCTAAGGCCTGCTAAGGCCGTCTAAGGCCTGCTAAGGCCGTCTAAGGCTGTCTAAGGCCTGTTAAGGCCGTCTAAGGCCATATAAGGCCTGCTAAGGCCTGCTAAGACCTGCTAAGGCCGTCTAAGACCTGCTAAGGCCTGCTAAGACCTGCTAAGGCCGTCTAAGGCCTGCTAAGGCCTGCTAAGGCCGTCTAAGGCCTGCTAAGGCCGTCTAAAGCCGTGTAAGGCCGTGTAAGACCGTCTATAAGGCCGTGTAAGGCCGTCTAAGGCCTGCTAAGACCTGCTAAGGCCTGCTAAGGGCGTCTAAGGCCTGCTAAGACCTTCTAAGGCCGTCCAAGGCCGTCTAAGGACTGCTAAGGCCTGCTAAGGCCGTCTAAGGCCTGCTAAGACCGTCTAAGGCCTGCTAAGGTCGTCTAAGGCCTGCTAAGGCCATCTAAGGCCTGCTAAGGCCGTCTAAGGCCTGCTAAGGCCGTCTAAGGCCTGCTAAGGCCTGCTAAGGCCGTCTAATGCCGTCTAAGGCCTGCTAAGGCCTGCTAAGGCCGTCTAAGGCCTGCTAAGGCCTGCTAAGGCCGTCTAAGGCCTGCCAAGGTTGTCTAAGGTCTGCTAAGGACGTCTAAGGCCGTCTAAGGCCTGCTAAGGCCTGCTAAGGCCTGCTAAGGCCGTCTAAGGCCTGCTAAGGCCGTCTAAGGCTGTCTAAGGCCTGCTAAGGCCGTCTAAGGCCTGCTAAGGCCGTCTAAGTCCTGCTAAGGCCGTCTAAGGCCTGCTAAGGCCGTCTAAAGCCGTGTAAGGCCGTGTAAGGCCGTCTATAAGGCCGTGTAAGGCCGTCTAAGGCCTGCTAAGGCCTGCAAAGACCGTCTAAGGCCTGCTAAGGCCTGCTAAGGCCGTCTGAGTACTTCTAAGGCCTGCTAAGGCCGTCTAAGGCCTGCTAAGGCCGTCTAAGGCCTGCAAAGGCCGTCTAAAGCCGTGTAAGGCCGTATAAGGCCGTCTATAAGGCCGTGTAAGGCCGTCTAAGGCCGTCTATAAGGCCGTGTAAGGCCGTCTAAGGCCGTCTAAGGCCTGCTAAGGCCTGCTAAGGCCGTCTAAGGCCTGCTAAGACCTTCTAAGGCCGTCTAAGGCCGTCTAAGGACTGCTAAGGCCTGCTAAGGCCGTCTAAGGCCTGCTAAGACCGTCTAAGGCCGTCTAAGGCCTGCTAAGGTCGTCTAAGGCCTGCTAAGGCCTGCTAAGACCTGCTAAGGCCGTCTAAGACCTGCTAAGGCCTGCTAAGACCTGCTAAGGCCGTCTAAGGCCTGCTAAGGCCTGCTAAGGCCGTCTAAGGCCTGCTAAGGCCGTCTAAAGCCGTGTAAGGCCGTGTAAGACCGTCTATAAGGCCGTGTAAGGCCGTCTAAGGCCTGCTAAGACCTGCTAAGGCCTGCTAAGGGCGTCTAAGGCCTGCTAAGACCTTCTAAGGCCGTCCAAGGCCGTCTAAGGACTGCTAAGGCCTGCTAAGGCCGTCTAAGGCCTGCTAAGGCCGTCTAAGGCCTGCTAAGGTCGTCTAAGGCCTGCTAAGGCCGTCTAAGGCCTGCTAAGGCCGTCTAAGGCCTGCTAAGGCCGTCTAAGGCCTGCTAAGGCCTGCTAAGGCCGTCTAAGGCCGTCTAAGGCCTGCTAAGGCCTGCTAAGGCCGTCTAAGGCCTGCTAAGGCCTGCTAAGGCCGTCTAAGGCCTGCTAAGGTCGTCTAAGGCCTGCTAAGGCCGTCTAAGGCCGTCTAAGGCCTGCTAAGGCCTGCTAAGGCCTGCTAAGGCCGTCTAAGGCCTGCTAAGGCCGTCTAAGGCTGTCTAAGGCCTGCTAAGGCCGTCTAAGGCCTGCTAAGGCCGTCTAAGTCCTGCTAAGGCCGTCTAAGGCCTGCTAAGGCCGTCTAAGGCCGTGTAAGGCCTGCTAAGGCCGTCTAAGGCCTGCTAAGGCCTGCTAAGGCCTGCTAAGACCGTCTAAGGCCTGCTAAGGCCTGCTAAGGCCGTCTGAGTACTTCTAAGGCCTGCTAAGGCCGTCTAAGGCCTGCTAAGGCCGTCTAAGGCCTGCAAAGGCCGTCTAAAGCCGTGTAAGGCCGTATAAGGCCGTCTATAAGGCCGTGTAAGGCCGTCTAAGGCCGTCTATAAGGCCGTGTAAGGCCGTCTAAGGCCGTCTAAGGCCTGCTAAGGCCTGCTAAGGCCGTCTAAGGCCTGCTAAGACCTTCTAAGGCCGTCTAAGGCCGTCTAAGGACTGCTAAGGCCTGCTAAGGCCGTCTAAGGCCTGCTAAGACCGTCTAAGGCCGTCTAAGGCCTGCTAAGGTCGTCTAAGGCCTGCTAAGGCCATGTAAGGCCTGCTAAGGCCGTCTAAGGCCTGCTAAGTCCTGCTAAGGCCGTCTAAGGCCTGCCAAGGTTGTCTAAGGTCTGCTAAGGACGTCTAAGGCCGTCTAAGGCCTGCTAAGGCCTGCTAAGGCCTGCTAAGGCCGTCTAAGGCCGTCTAAGGCCTGCTAAGGCCGTCTAAGGCCTGCTAAGGCCTGCTAAGGCCGTCTAAGGCCTGCTAAGGCCGTCTAAGGCCTGCAAAGGCCGTCTAAAGCCGTGTAAGGCCGTATAAGGCCGTCTATAAGGCCGTGTAAGGCCGTCTAAGGCCGTCTATAAGGCCGTGTAAGGCCGTCTAAGGCCGTCTAAGGCCTGCTAAGGCCTGCTAAGGCCGTCTAAGGCCTGCTAAGACCTTCTAAGGCCGTCTAAGGCCGTCTAAGGACTGCTAAGGCCTGCTAAGGCCGTCTAAGGCCTGCTAAGACCGTCTAAGGCCGTCTAAGGCCTGCTAAGGTCGTCTAAGGCCTGCTAAGGCCATGTAAGGCCTGCTAAGGCCGTCTAAGGCCTGCTAAGTCCTGCTAAGGCCGTCTAAGGCCTGCCAAGGTTGTCTAAGGTCTGCTAAGGACGTCTAAGGCCGTCTAAGGCCTGCTAAGGCCTGCTAAGGCCGTCTAAGGCCGTCTAAGGCCTGCTAAGGCCGTCTAAGGCCTGCTAAGGCCGTCTAAGGCCTGCTAAGGCCGTCTAAGGCCTGCTAAGGCCTGCTAAGGCCGTCTAAGGCCTGCTAAGGCCTGCTAAGGCCGTCTAAGGCCTGCTAAGGCCGTCTAAGGCCGTCTAAGGCCTGCTAAGGCCTGCTAAGGCCGTCTAAGGCCTGCTAAGGCCGTCTAAGGCGTGCTAAGGCCTGCTAAGGCCTGCTAAGGCCTGCTAAGGCCGTCTAAGGCCTGCTAAGGCCTGTTAAGGCCTGCTAAGGCCTGCTAAGGCCATCTAAGGCCTGCTAAGGCCGTCTAAGGCCGTCTAAGGCCGTCTAAGGCCTGCTAAGGCCGTCTAAGGCCTGCTAAGGCCGTCTAAGGCCTGCTAAGGCCGCCTAAGGCCGTCTAAGGCCTGCTAAGGCCTGCTAAGGCCGTCTAAGGCCTGCTAAGGCCTGTTAAGGCCGTCTAAGGCCTGCTAAGGCCGTCTAAGGCCTGCTAAGGCCGTCTAAGGCCTGCTAAGGCCTGCTAAGGCCTGCTAAGGCCTGCTAAGGCCGTCTAAGGCCTGCTAAGGCCGTCTAAGGCCGTCTAAGGCCTGCTAAGGCCGTCTAAGGCCTGCTAAGGCCGTCTAAGGCCGTCTAAGGCCTGCTAAGGCCGTCTAAGGCCGTCTAAGGCCTGCTAAGGCCTGCTAAGGCCTGCTAAGGCCTGCTAAGGCCTGCTAAGGGCGTCTAAGGCCGTCTAAGGCCATCTAAGGCCTGCTAAGGCCTGCTAAGGCCGTCTAAGGCCTGCCAAGGCTGTCTAAGGTCTGCTAAGGACGTCTAAGGCCGTCTAAGGCCTGCTAAGGCCGTCTAAGGCCTGCTAAGGCCGTCTAAGGCCTGCTAAGGCCGTCTAAGGCCGTCTAAGGCCGTCTAAGGCCTGCTAAGGCCGTCTAAGGCCTGCTAAGGCCGTCTAAGGCCTGCTAAGGCCGTCTAAGGCCGTCTAAGGCCTGCTAAGGCCGTCTAAGGCCGTCTAAGGCCTGCTAAGGCCGTCGAAGGCCTGCTAAGGCCTGCTAAGGCCGTCTAAGGCCGTGCTAAGGCCTGCTAAGGGCGTCTAAGGCCGTCTAAGGCCTGCTAAGGCCGTCTAAGGCCATCTAAGGCCTGCTAAGGCCTGCTAAGGCCTGCTAAGGCCGTCTAAGGCCTGCCAAGGCTGTCTAAGGTCTGCTAAGGACGTCTAAGGCCGTCTAAGGCCTGCTAAGGCCGTCTAAGGCCTGCTAAGGCCGTCTAAGGCCTGCTAAGGCCGTCTAAGGCTTTCTAAGGCCGTCTAAGGCCGTCTAAGGCCGTCTAAGGCCGTCTAAGGCCTGCTAAGGCCGTCTAAGGCCGTCTAAGGCCTGCTAAGGCCGTCTAAGGCCGTCTAAGGCCTGCTAAGGCCGTCTAAGGCCTGCTAAGGCCGTCTAAGGCTGTCTAAGGCCTGCTAAGGCCTGCTAAGGCCTGCTAAGGCCGTCTAAGGCCTGCTAAGGGCGTCCTAGGCCGTCTAAGGCCTGCTAAGGCCGTCTAAGGCCATCTAAGGCCTGCTAAGGCCTGCTAAGGCCGTCTAAGGCCTGCCAAGGCTGTCTAAGGTCTGCTAAGGACGTCTAAGGCCGTCTAAGGCCTGCTAAGGCCGTCTAAGGCCTGCTAAGGCCGTCTAAGGCCTGCTAAGGCCGTCTAAGGCCTGCTAAGGCCGTCTAAGGCCGTCTAAGGCCGTCTAGGGCCTGCTAAGGCCGTCTAAGGCCGTCTAAGGCCTGCTAAGGCCGTCTAAGGCCGTCTAAGGCCGTCTAAGGCCGTCTAAGGCCTGCTAAGGCCGTCTAAGGCCTGCTAAGGCCGTCTAAGGCTGTCTAAGGCCTGCTAAGGCCTGCTAAGGCCTGCTAAAGCCTGCTAAGGCCGTCTAAGGCCGTCTAAGGCCTGCTAAGGGCGTCCTAGGCCGTGTAAGGCCTGCTAAGGCCGTCTAAGGCCATCTAAGGCCTGGTAAGGCCTGCTAAGGCCTGCTAAGGCCGTCTAAGGCCTGCCAAGGCTGTCTAAGGTCTGCTAAGGACGTCTAAGGCCGTCTAAGGCCTGCTAAGACCTTCTAAGGCCGTCTAAGGCCGTCTAAGGACTGCTAAGGCCTGCTAAGGCCGTCTAAGGCCTGCTAAGACCGTCTAAGGCCGTCTAAGGCCTGCTAAGGTCGTCTAAGGCCTGCTAAGGCCATCTAAGGCCTGCTAAGGCCGTCTAAGGCCAGATAAGGCCTGCTAAGGCCGTCTAAGGCCTGCTAAGGCCTGCTAAGGCCGTCTAATGCCGTCTAAGGCCTGCTAAGGCCTGCTAAGGCCTGCTAAGGCCTGCTAAGGCCGTCTAAGGCCTGCCAAGGTTGTCTAAGGTCTGCTAAGGACGTCTAAGGCCGTCTAAGGCCTGCTAAGGCCTGCTAAGGCCTGCTAAGGCCGTCTAAGGCCTGCTAAGGCCGTCTAAGGCCGTCTAAGGCCTGCTAAGGCCGTCTAAGGCCTGCTAAGGCCGTCTAAGGCCTGCTAAGGCCGTCTAAGGCCTGCTAAGGCCGTCTAAGGCCTGCTAAGGCCGTCTAAGGCCTGCTAAGGCCTGCTAAGGCCGTCTAAGGCCTGCTAAGGCCGTCTAAGGCCGTCTAAGGCCGTCTAAGGCCTGCTAAGGCCTGCTAAGGCCGTCTAAGGCCTGCTAAGGCCGTCTAAGGCCTGCTAAGGCCGTCTAAGGCCTGCTAAGGCCGTCTAAGGCCTGCTAAGGCCTGTTAAGGCCTGCTAAGGCCGTCTAAGGCCTGCTAAGGCCGTCTAAGGCCTGCTAAGGCCGTCTAAGGCCTGCTAAGGCCGTCTAAGGCCTGCCAAGGTTGTCTAAGGTCTGCTAAGGACGTCTAAGGCCGTCTAAGGCCTGCTAAGGCCTGCTAAGGCCTGCTAAGGCCATCTAAGGCCTGCTAAGGCCTGCTAAGGCCTGCTAAGGCCTGCTAAGGCCGTCTAAGGCCGTCTAAGGCCTGCTAAGGCCGTCTAAGGCCTGCTAAGGCCTGCTAAGGCCGTCTAAGGCCTGCTAAGGCCTGCTAAGGCCGTCTAAGGCCTGCTAAGGCCGTCTAAGGCCGTCTAAAGCCTGCTAAGGCCTGCTAAGGCCGTCTAAGGCCTGATAAGGCCGCCTAAGGCGTGCTAAGGCCGCCTAAGGCCTGCTAAGGCCGCCTAAGGCCGTCTAAGGCCTGCTAAGGCCTGTTAAGGCCTGCTAAGGCCGTCTAAGGCCTGCTAAGGCCGTCGAAGGCCTGCTAAGGCCGTCTAAGGCCTGCTAAGGCCGTCTAAGGCCTGCCAAGGTTGTCTAAGGTCTGTTAAGGACGTCTAAGGCCGTCTAAGGCCTGCTAAGGCCTGCTAAGGCCTGCTAAGGCCATCTAAGGCCTGCTAAGGCCGTCTAAGGCCGTCTAAGGCCGTCTAAGGCCTGCTAAGGCCGTCTAAGGCCTGCTAAGGCCGCCTAAGGCCGTCTAAGGCCTGCTAAGGCCTGCTAAGGCCGTCTAAGGCCTGCTAAGGCCGTCTAAGGCCTGCTAAGGGCTGCTAAGGCCGTCTAAGGCCTGCTAAGGCCTGCTAAGGCCGTCTAAGGCCTGCCAAGGTTGTCTAAGGTCTGCTAAGGACGTCTAAGGCCGTCTAAGGCCTGCTAAGGCCTGCTAAGGCCTGCTAAGGCCGTCTAAGGCCGTCTAAGGCCTGCTAAGGCCGTCTAAGGCCTGCTAAGGCCGTCTAAGGCCTGCTAAGGCCTGCTAAGGCCGTCTAAGGCCTGCTAAGGCCTGCTAAGGCCGTCTAAGGCCTGCTAAGGCCGTCTAAGGCCGTCTAAGGCCTGCTAAGGCCTGCTAAGGCCGTCTAAGGCCTGCTAAGGCCGTCTAAGGCGTGCTAAGGCCGCCTAAGGCCTGCTAAGGCCGCCTAAGGCCGTCTAAGGCCTGCTAAGGCCTGCTAAGGCCGTCTAAGGCCTGCTAAGGCCGTCTAAGGCCTGCTAAGGCCGTCTAAGGCCTGCTAAGGCCGTCTAAGGCCTGCTAAGGCCGTCTAAGGCCTGCCAAGGTTGTCTAAGGTCTGCTAAGGACGTCTAAGGCCGTCTAAGGCCTGCTAAGGCCTGCTAAGGCCATCTAAGGCCTGGTAAGGCCGTCTAAGGCCGTCTAAGGCCTGCTAAGGCCGTCTAAGGCCTGCTAAGGCCGCCTAAGGCCGTAAGGCCTGCTAAGGCCTGCTAAGGCCGTCTAAGGCCTGCTAAGGCCTGCTAAGGCCGTCTAAGGCCTGCTAAGGCCGTCTAAGGCCTGCTAAGGCCGTCTAAGGCCTGCTAAGGCCTGCTAAGGCCGTCTAAGGCCGTCTAAGGCCTGCTAAGGCCGTCTAAGGCCTGCTAAGGCCGTCTAAGGCCGTCTAAGGCCGTCTAAGGCCTGCTAAGGCCGTCTAAGGCCTGCTAAGGCCGTCTAAGGCCGTCTAAGGCCTGCTAAGGCCGTCTAAGGCCGTCTAAGGCCTGCTAAGGCCTGCTAAGGGCGTCTAAGGCCGTCTAAGGCCATCTAAGGCCTGCTAAGGCCTGCTAAGGCCGTCTAAGGCCTGCCAAGGCTGTCTAAGGTCTGCTAAGGACGTCTAAGGCCGTCTAAGGCCTGCTAAGGCCGTCTAAGGCCTGCTAAGGCCGTCTAAGGCCTGCTAAGGCCGTCTAAGGCCGTCTAAGGCCGTCTAAGGCCGTCTAAGGCCGTCTAAGGCCGTCTAAGGCCGTCTAAGGCCGTTTAAGGCCTGCCAAGGCCGTCTAAGGCCGTCTAAGGCCTGCTAAGGCCGTCTAAGGCCGTCTAAGGCCTGCTAAGGCCGTCTAAGGCCTGCTAAGGCCGTCTAAGGCTGTCTAAGGCCTGCTAAGGCCTGCTAAGGCCTGCTAAGGCCGTCTAAGGCCGTCTAAGGCCTGCTAAGGGCGTCCTAGGCCGTCTAAGGCTTGCTAAGGCCGTCTAAGGCCATCTAAGGCCTGCTAAGGCCATCTAAGGCCTGCTAAGGCCGTCTAAGGCCTGCTAAGGCCTGCTAAGGCCGTCTAAGGCCTGCTAAGGCCTGCTAAGGCCGTCTAAGGCCGTCTAAGGCCTGCTAAGGCCTGCTAAGGCCTGCTAAGGCCTGCTAAGGCCGTCTAAGGCCTGCCAAGGTTGTCTAAGGTCTGCTAAGGACGTCTAAGGCCGTCTAAGGCCTGCTAAGGCCTGCTAAGGCCTGCTAAGGCCGTCTAAGGCCTGCTAAGGCCGTCTAAGGCCGTCTAAGGCCTGCTCTAAGCCCTGCTAAGGCCTGCTAAGGCCGTCTAAGGCCTGCTAAGGCCGTCTAAGGCCTGCTAAGGCCGTCTAAGGCCTGCTACGGCCTGCTAAGGCCGTCTAAGGCCTGCTAAGGCCGTCTAAGGCCGTCTAAGGCCGTCTAAAGCCTGCTAAGGCCTGCTAAGGCCGTCTAAGGCCTGCTAAGGCCGTCTAAGGCGTGCTAAGGCCGCCTAAGGCCTGCTAAGGCCGCCTAAGGCCGTCTAAGGCCTGCTAAG
This sequence comes from Corallium rubrum, assembly GCA_964035015.1. Taxonomy (NCBI): domain Eukaryota; kingdom Metazoa; phylum Cnidaria; class Anthozoa; order Scleralcyonacea; family Coralliidae; genus Corallium; species Corallium rubrum. Next base: position 2,188,968 of record OZ036003.1, read on the forward strand.
GCCTGTTAAGGACTGCTAAGGCCGTCTAAGGCCTGCTAAGGCCGTCTAAGGCCTGCTAAGGCCGTCTAAGGCCTGCTAAGGCCGTCTAAGGCCTGCCAAGGTTGTCTAAGGCCTGCTAAGGACGTCTAAGGCCGTCTAAGGCCTGCTAAGGCCTGCTAAGGCCTGCTAAGGCCGTCTAAGGCCTGCTAAGGCCTGCTAAGGCCTGCTAAGGCCTGCTAAGGCCGTCTAAGGCCGTCTAAGGCCTGCTAAGGCCGTCTAAGGCCTGCTAAGGCCTGCTAAGGCCGTCTAAGGCCTGCTAAGGCCTGCTAAGGCCGTCTAAGGCCTGCTAAGGCCGTCTAAGGCCGTCTAAAGCCTGCTAAGGCCTGCTAAGGCCGTCTAAGGCCTGATAAGGCCGCCTAAGGCGTGCTAAGGCCGCCTAAGGCCTGCTAAGGCCGCCTAAGGCCGTCTAAGGCCTGCTAAGGCCTGTTAAGGCCTGCTAAGGCCGTCTAAGGCCTGCTAAGGCCGTCGAAGGCCTGCTAAGGCCGTCTAAGGCCTGCTAAGGCCGTCTAAGGCCTGCCAAGGTTGTCTAAGGTCTGTTAAGGACGTCTAAGGCCGTCTAAGGCCTGCTAAGGCCTGCTAAGGCCTGCTAAGGCCGTCTAAGGCCTGCTAAGGCCGTCTAAGGCCTGCTAAGGCCTGCTAAGGCCGTCTAAGGCCTGCTAAGGCCTGCTAAGGCCGTCTAAGGCCTGCCAAGGTTGTCTAAGGTCTGCTAAGGACGTCTAAGGCCGTCTAAGGCCTGCTAAGGCCTGCTAAGGCCTGCTAAGGCCGTCTAAGGCCGTCTAAGGCTTGCTAAGGCCGTCTAAGGCCTGCTAAGGCCGTCTAAGGCCTGCTAAGGCCTGCTAAGGCCGTCTAAGGCCTGCTACGGCCTGCTAAGGCCGTCTAAGGCCTGCTAAGGCCGTCTAAGGCCGTCTAAAGCCTGCTAAGGCCTGCTAAGGCCGTCTAAGGCCTGCTAAGGCCGTCTAAGGCCTGCTAAGGCCGCCTAAGGCCTGCTAAGGCCGCCTAAGGCCGTCTAAGGCCTGCTAAGGCCTGTTAAGGCCTGCTAAGGCCGTCTAAGGCCTGCTAAGGCCGTCGAAGGCCTGCTAAGGCCGTCTAAGGCCTGCTAAGGCCGTCTAAGGCCTGCCAAGGTTGTCTAAGGTCTGCTAAGGACGTCTAAGGCCGTCTAAGGCCTGCTAAGGCCTGCTAAGGCCATATAAGGCCTGGTAAGGCCGTCTAAGGCCGTCTAAGGCCGTCTAAGGCCTGCTAAGGCCGTCTAAGGCCTGCTAAGGCCGTCTAAGGCCTGCTAAGGCCGCCTAAGGCCGTCTAAGGCCTGCTAAGGCCTGCTAAGGCCGTCTAAGGCCTGCTAAGGCCTGTTAAGGCCGTCTAAGGCCTGCTAAGGCCCTCTAAGTCCTGCTAAGGCCGTCTAAGGCCTGCTAAGGCCTGCTAAGGCCTGTTAAGGCCGTCTAAGGCCTGCTAAGGCCGTCTAAGGCCTGCTAAGGCCGTCTATGGCCGTCTAAGGCCGTCTAAGGCCGTCTAAGGGCTGCTAAGGCCGTCTAAGGCCTGCTAAGGCCGTCTAAGGCTGTCTAAGGCCTGCTAAGGCCGTCTAAGGCCGTCTAAGGCCTGCTAAGGCCTGCTAAGGGCGTCTAAGGCCGTCTAAGGCCATCTAAGGCCTGCTAAGGCCTGCTAAGGCCGTCTAAGGCCTGCCAAGGCTGTCTAAGGTCTGCTAAGGACGTCTAAGGCCGTCTAAGGCCTGCTAAGGCCGTCTAAGGCCTGCTAAGGCCGTCTAAGGCCTGCTAAGGCCGTCTAAGGCCGTCTAAGGCCGTCTAAGGCCGTCTAAGGCCGTCTAAGGCCGTCTAAGGCCGTCTAAGGCCGTTTAAGGCCTGCCAAGGCCGTCTAAGGCCGTCTAAGGCCTGCTAAGGCCGTCTAAGGCCTGCTAAGGCCGTCTAAGGCCGTCTAAGGCCTGCTAAGGCCGTCTAAGGCCTGCTAAGGCCGTCTAAGGCCGTCTAAGGCCTGCTAAGGCCTGCTAAGGCCTGCTAAGGCCGTCTAAGGCCGTCTAAGGCCTGCTAAGGGCGTCCTAGGCCGTCTAAGGCTTGCTAAGGCCGTCTAAGGCCATCTAAGGCCTGCTAAGGCCTGCTAAGGCCTGCTAAGGCCGTCTAAGGCCTGCCAAGGCTGTCTAAGGTCTGCTAAGGCCGTCTAAGGCCGTCTAAGGCCTGCTAAGGCCGTCTAAGGCCTGCTAAGGCCGTCTAAGGCCGTCTAAGGCCGTCTAAGGCCGTCTAAGGCCGTCTAAGGCCGTCTAAGGCCGTCTAAGGCCGTCTAAGGCCTGCTAAGGCCGTCTAAGGCCGTCTAAGGCCTGCTAAGGCCGTCTAAGGCCGTCTAAGGCCTGCTAAGGCCGTCTAAGGCCTGCTAAGGCCGTCTAAGGCTGTCTAAGGCCTGCTAAGGCCTGCTAAGGCCTGCTAAGGCCGTCTGAGGCCGTCTAAGGCCTGCTAAGGGCGTCCTAGGCCGTCTAAGGCCTGCTAAGGCCGTCTAAGGCCGTCTAAGGTCTGCTAAGGCCTGCTAAGGCCGTCTAAGTCCTGCTAAGGCCGTCTAAGGCCTGCTAAGGCCGTCTAAAGCCGTGTAAGGCCGTGTAAGGCCGTCTATAAGGCCGTGTAAGGCCGTCTAAGGCCTGCTAAGGCCTGCTAAGACCGTCTAATGCCTGCTAAGGCCTGCTAAGGCCGTCTGAGTACTTCTAAGGCCTGCTAAGGCCGTCTAAGGCCTGCTAAGGCCGTCTAAGGCCTGCAAAGGCCGTCTAAAGCCGTGTAAGGCCGTGTAAGGCCGTCTATAAGGCCGTGTAAGGCCGTCTAAGGCCGTCTATAAGGCCGTGTAAGGCCGTCTAAGGCCGTCTAAGGCCTGCTAAGGCCTGCTAAGGCCGTCTAAGGCCTGCTAAGACCTTCTAAGGCCGTCTAAGGCCGTCTAAGGACTGCTAAGGCCTGCTAAGGCCGTCTAAGGCCTGCTAAGACCGTCTAAGGCCGTCTAAGGCCTGCTAAGGTCGTCTAAGGCCTGCTAAGGCCATCTAAGGCCTGCTAAGGCCGTCTAAGGCCTGCTAAGGCCTGCTAAGGCCGTCTAAGGCCTGCTAAGGCCTGCTAAGGCCGTCTAAGGCCTGCCAAGGTTGTCTAAGGTCTGCTAAGGACGTCTAAGGCCGTCTAAGGCCTGCTAAGGCCTGCTAAGGCCTGCTAAGGCCTGCTAAGGCCTGCTAAGGCCGTCTAAGGCCGTCTAAGGCCTGCTAAGGCCGTCTAAGGCCTGCTAAGGCCGTCTAAGGCCTGCTAAGGCCGTCTAAGGCCTGCTAAGGCCTGCTAAGGCCGTCTAAGGCCTGCTAAGGCCTGCTAAGGCCGTCTAAGGCCTGCTAAGGCCGTCTAAGGCCGTCTAAGGCCTGCTAAGGCCTGCTAAGGCCGTCTAAGGCCTGCTAAGGCCGTCTAAGGCCGTCTAAGGCCTGCTAAGGCCTGTTAAGGCCTGCTAAGGCCGTCTAAGGCCTGCTAAGGCCGTCTAAGGCCTGCTAAGGCCGTCTAAGGCCTGCCAAGGTTGTCTAAGGTCTGCTAAGGACGTCTAAGGCCGTCTAAGGCCTGCTAAGGCCTGCTAAGGCCTGCTAAGGCCATCTAAGGCCTGCTAAGGCCATCTAAGGCCTGCTAAGGCCGTCTAAGGCCGTCTAAGGCCTGCTAAGGCCGTCTAAGGCCTGCTAAGGCCGCCTAAGGCCTGCTAAGGCCGCCTAAGGCCGTCTAAGGCCTGCTAAGGCCTGCTAAGGCCGTCTAAGGCCTGCTAAGGCCTGCTAAGGCCGTCTAAGGCCTGCTAAGGCCGTCTAAGGCCGTCTAAGGCCGTCTAAGGCCTGCTAAGGCCTGCTAAGGCCGTCTAAGGCCTGCTAAGGCCGTCTAAGGCTGTCTAAGGCCTGCTAAGGCCGTCTAAGGCCGTCTAAGGCCTGCTAAGGCCTGCTAAGGCCCGCTAAGGGCGTCTAAGGCCGTCTAAGGCCTGCTAAGGCCTGCTAAGGCCGTCTAAGGCCTGCCAAGGCTGTCTAAGGTCTGCTAAGGACGTCTAAGGCCGTCTAAGGCCTGCTAAGGCCGTCTAAGGCCTGCTAAGGCCGTCTAAGGCCTGCTAAGGCCGTCTAAGGCCTGCTAAGGCCGTCTAAGGCCGTCTAAGGCCGTCTAAGGCCGTCTAAGGCCGTCTAAGGCCGTCTAAGGCCGTCTAAGGCCTGCTAAGGCCGTCTAAGGCCGTCTAAGGCCTGCTAAGGCCCTCTAAGGCCGTCTAAGGCCTGCTAAGGCCGTCTAAGGCCTGCTAAGGTCGTCTAAGGCCGTCTAAGGCCTGCTAAGGCCTGCTAAGGCCGTCTAAGGCCGTCTAAGGCCGTCTAAGGCCTGCTAAGGGCGTCCTAGGCCGTCTAAGGCCTGCTAAGGCCGTCTAAGGCCATCTAAAGCCTGCTAAGGCCTGCTAAGGCCTGCTAAGGCCGTCTAAGGCCTGCCAAGGCTGTCTAAGGTCTGCTAAGGACGTCTAAGGCCGTCTAAGGCCTGCTAAGGCCGTCTAAGGCCTGCTAAGGCCGTCTAAGGCCTGCTAAGGCCGTCTAAGGCCGTCTAAGGCCGTCTAAGGCCGGCTAAGGCCGTCTAAGGCCGTCTAAGGCCTGCTAAGGCCTGCTAAGGCCGTCTAAGGCCTGCTAAGGCCGTCTAAGGCCGTCTAAGGCCTGCTAAGGCCGTCTAAGGCCTGCTAAGGCCGTCTAAGGCCGTCTAAGGCTGTCTAAGGCCTGCTAAGGCCTGCTAAGGCCGTCTAAGGCCGTCTAAGGCCTGCTAAGGGCGTCCTAAGGCCGTCTAAGGCCTGCTAAGGCCGTCTAAGGCCGTCTAAGGCCGTCTAAGGCCTGCTAAGGCCGTCTAAGGCCTGCCAAGGCTGTCTAAGGTCTGCTAAGGACGTCTAAGGCCGTCTAAGGCCTGCTAAGGCCGTCTAAGGCCTGCTAAGGCCGTCTAAGGCCTGCTAAGGCCGTCTAAGGCCTGCTAAGGCCGTCTAAGGCCGTCTAAGGCCGTCTAAGGCCTGCTAAGGCCGTCTAAGGCCGTCTAAGGCCTGCTAAGGCCGTCTAAGGCCGTCTAAGGCCTGCTAAGGCCGTCTAAGGCCTGCTAAGGCCGTCTAAGGCCGTCTAAGGCCTGCTAAGGCCGTCTAAGGCCTGCTAAGGCCTGCTAAGGCCGTCTAAGGCCGTCTAAGGCCTGCTAAGGCCTGCTAAGGCCGTCTAAGGCCGTCTAAGGCCTGCTAAGGCCGTCTAAGGCCGTCTAAGGCCTGCTAAGGCCTGCTAAGGCCGTCTAAGGCCTGCCAAGGCTGTCTAAGGTCTGCTAAGGACGTCTAAGGCCGTCTAAGGCCTGCTAAGGCCTTCTAAGGCCGTCTAAGGCCGTCTAAGGCCTGCTAAGGCCTGCTAAGGCCGTCTAAGGCCGTCTAAGGCCTGCTAAGGCCGTCTAAGGCCGTCTAAGGCCTGCTAAGGTCGTCTAAGGCCTGCTAAGGCCGTCTAAGGCCTGCTAAGGCCGTCTAAGGCCTGCTAAGGCCTGCTAAGGCCGTCTAAGGCCTGCTAAGGCCTGCTAAGGCCGTCTAAGGCCGTCTAAGGCCTGCTAAGGCCTGCTAAGGCCGTCTAAGGCCTGCTAAGGCCGTCTAAGGCCTGCCAAGGTTGTCTAAGGTCTGCTAAGGCCGTCTAAGGCCGTCTAAGGCCTGCTAAGGCCTGCTAAGGCCTGCTAAGGCCTGCTAAGGCCTGCTAAGGCCGTCTAAGGCCGTCTAAGGCCTGCTAAGGCCGTCTAAGGCCTGCTAAGGCCGTCTAAGGCCTGCTAAGGCCGTCTAAGGCCTGCTAAGGCCTGCTAAGGCCGTCTAAGGCCTGCTAAGGCCGTCTAAGGCCGTCTAAGGCCTGCTAAGGCCGTCTAAGGCCTGCTAAGGCCGTCTAAGGCCGTCTAAGGCCGTCTAAGGCCTGCTAAGGCCTGCTAAGGCCGTCTAAGGCCGTCTAAGGCCGTCTAAGGCCGTCTAAGGCCGTCTAAGGCCGTCTAAGGCCTGCTAAGGCCGTCTAAGGCCGTCTAAGGCCTGCTAAGGCCTGCTAAGGCCTGCTAAGGCCGTCTAAGGCCTGCTAAGGCCGTCTAAGTCTAAGGCCTGCTAAGGCCGTCTAAGGCCGTCTAAGGCCTGCTAAGGCCGTCTAAGGCCTGCTAAGGCCGTCTAAGGCCTGCTAAGGCCGTCTAAGGCCTGCTAAGGCCGTCTAAGGCCGTCTAAGGCCGTCTAAGGCCTGCTAAGGCCTGCTAAGGCCGTCTAAGGCCTGCTAAGGCCGTCTAAGGCCGTCTAAGGCCTGCTAAGGCCGTCTAAGGCCTGCTAAGCCCTGCTAAGGCCTGCTAAGGCCGTCTAAGGCCTGCTAAGGCCGTCTAAGGCCGTCTAAGGCCTGCTAAGGCCGTCTAAGGCCGTCTAAGGCCTGCTAAGGCCGTCTAAGGCCGTCTAAGGCCTGCTAAAGCCTGCTAAGGTCGCCTAAGGCCTGCTAAGGCCGTCTAAGGCCTGCTAAGGTCGTCTAAGGCCGTCTAAGGCTTGCTAAGGCCGTCTAAGGCCGTCTAAGGTCTAAGGGCTGCAAAGCCTGCTAAGGCCTGCTAAGGCCGTCTAAGGTGTGCTAAGGCCGTCTAAGGCCGTCTAAGGCCTGCTAAGGTCGTCCAAGGCCTGCTAAGGCCTGCTAAGGCCTGCTAAGGCCGTCTAAGGCCGTCTAAGGCCTGCTAAGGCCGTCTAAGGCCTGCTAAGGCCTGCTAAGGCCGTCTAAGGCCTGCTAAGGCCTGCTAAGGCCGTCTAAGGCCTGCTAAGGCCGTCTAAGGCCTGCTAAGGCCTGCTAAGGCCTGCTAAGGCCGTCTAAGGCCGTCTAAGGCCTGCTAAGGCCTGCTAAGGCCTGCTAAGGCCTGCTAAGGCCTGCTAAGGCCGTCTAAGGCCGTCTAAGGCCGTCTAAGGCCGTCTAAGGCCTGCTAAGGCCGTCTAAGGCCTGCTAAGGCCGTCTAAGGCCTGCTAAGGCCGTCTAAGGCCTGCTAAGGCCTGCTAAGGCCGTCTAAGGCCTGCTAAGGCCGTCTAAGGCCTGCTAAGGCCTGCTAAGGCCTGCTAAGGCCGTCTAAGGCCTGCTAAGGCCGTCTAAGGCCTGCTAAGGCCTGCTAAGGCCTGCTAAGGCCTGCTAAGGCCGTCTAAGGCCTGCTAAGGCCGTCTAAGGCCTGCTAAGGCCGTCTAAGGCCTGCTAAGGCCGTCTAAGGCCTGCTAAGGCCGTCTAAGGCCTGCTAAGGCCGTCTAAGGCCTGCTAAGGCCGTCTAAGGCCTGCTAAGGCCGTCTAAGGCCGTCTAAGGCCTGCTAAGGCCTGCTAAGGCCTGCTAAGGCCGTCTAAGGCCTGCTAAGGCCGTCTAAGGCCGTCTAAGGCCGTCTAAGGCCGTCTAAGGCCGTCTAAGGCCTGCTAAGGCCTGCTAAGGCCTGCTAAGGCCTGCTAAGGCCTGCTAAGGCCGTCTAAGGCCTGCTAAGGCCTGCTAAGGCCGTCTAAGGCCTGCTAAGGCCTGCTAAGGCCGTCTAAGGCCTGCTAAGGCCGTCTAAGGCCTGCTAAGGCCGTCTAAGGCCTGCTAAGGCCTGCTAAGGCCGTCTAAGGCCGTCTAAGGCCTGCTAAGGCCGTCTAAGGCCGTCTAAGGCCTGCTAAGGCCGTCTAAGGCCTGCTAAGGCCGTCTAAGGCCTGCTAAGGCCTGCTAAGGCCGTCTAAGGCCGTCTAAGGCCTGCTAAGGCCTGCTAAGGCCTGCTAAGGGCGTCTAAGGCCGTCTAAGGCCTTCTAAGGCCTGCTAAGGCCTGCTAAGGCCGTCTAAGGCCTGCTAAGGCCGTCTAAGGCCTGCTAAGGACGTCTAAGGCCGTCTAAGGCCTGCTAAGGCCGTCTAAGGCCTGCTAAGGCCGTCTAAGGCCTGCTAAGGCCGTCTAAGGCCGTCTAAGGCCTGCTAAGGCCGTCTAAGGCCGTCTAAGGCCGTCTAAGGCCGTCTAAGGCCGTCTAAGGCCTGCTAAGGCCGTCTAAGGCCTGCTAAGGCCGTCTAAGGCCGTCTAAGGCCTGCTAAGGCCGTCTAAGGCCGTCTAAGGCCTGCTAAGGCCGTCTAAGGCCTGCTAAGGCCGTCTAAGGCCTGCTAAGGCCGTCTAAGGCCGTCTAAGGTCTGCTAAGGCCTGCTAAGGCCGTCTAAGGCCGTCTAAGGCCTGCTAAGGCCTGCTAAGGCCGTCTAAGGCCTGCTAAGGCCGTCTAAGGCCTGCTAAGGCCTGCTAAGGCCTGCTAAGGCCTGCTAAGGCCGTCTAAGGCCTGCTAAGGCCTGCTAAGGCCTGCTAAGGCCGTCTAAGGCCTGCTAAGGCCGTCTAAGGCCGTCTAAGGCCTGCTAAGGCCTGCTAAGGCCTGCTAAGGCCGTCTAAGGCCTGCTAAGGCCTGCTAAGGCCGTCTAAGGCCTGCTAAGGCCGTCTAAGGCCGTCTAAGGCCTGCTAAGGCCGTCTAAGGCCGTCTAAGGCCGTCTAAGGCCTGCTAAGGCCTGCTAAGGCCTGCTAAGGCCGTCTAAGGCCTGCTAAGGCCTTCTAAGGCCGTCTAAGGCCTGCTAAGGCCGTCTAAGGCCTGCTAAGGCCTGCTAAGGCCGTCTAAGGCCTGCTAAGGCCTGCTAAGGCCTGCTAAGGCCGTCTAAGGCCTGCTAAGGCCGTCTAAGGCCTGCTAAGGCCGTCTAAGGCCGTCTAAGGCCTGCTAAGGCCGTCTAAGGCCTGCTAAGGCCTGCTAAGGCCGTCTAAGGCCTGCTAAGGCCGTCTAAGGCCTGCTAAGGCCTGCTAAGGCCGTCTAAGGCCGTCTAAGGCCGTCTAAGGCCTGCTAAGGCCGTCTAAGGCCTGCTAAGGCCTGCTAAGGCCTGCTAAGGCCGTCTAAGGCCTGCTAAGGCCTTCTAAGGCCGTCTAAGGCCTGCTAAGGCCGTCTAAGGCCGTCTAAGGCCTGCTAAGGCCGTCTAAGGCCTGCTAAGGCCTGCTAAGGCCGTCTAAGGCCGTCTAAGGCCTGCTAAGGCCTGCTAAGGCCTGCTAAGGCCGTCTAAGGCCGTCTAAGGCCTGCTAAGGCCGTCTAAGGCCTGCTAAGGCCGTCTAAGGCCGTCTAAGGCCTGCTAAGGCCTGCTAAGGCCGTCTAAGGCCGTCTAAGGCCGTCTAAGGCCTGCTAAGGCCTGCTAAGGCCGTCTAAGGCCTGCTAAGGCCGTCTAAGGCCTGCTAAGGACGTCTAAGGCCGTCTAAGGCCTGCTAAGGCCGTCTAAGGCCGTCTAAGGCCTGCTAAGGCCTGCTAAGGCCTGCTAAGGCCTGCTAAGGCCTGTCTAAGGCCGTCTAAGGCCTGCTAAGGCCGTTTAAGGCCTGCTAAGGCCGTCTAAGGCCGTCTAAGGCCTGCTAAGGCCGTCTAAGGCCTGCTAAGGCCGTCTAAGGCCGTCTAAGGCCTGCTAAGGCCGTCTAAGGCCTGCTAAGGCCGTCTAAGGCCGTCTAAGGCCGTCTAAGGCCGTGCTAAGGCCGTCTAAGGCCGTCTAAGGCCTGCTAAGACCTGCTAAGGCCTGCTAAGGCCGTCTAAGGCCTGCTAAGACCTCTAAGGCCGTCTAAGGCCTGCTAAGGCCGTCTAAGGCCGTCTAAGGCTTGCTAAGGCCGTCTAAGGCCTGCTAAGGCCTGCTAAGGCCGTCTAAGGCCTGCTAAGGCCTGCTAAGGCCGTCTAAGGCCTGCTAAGGCCTGCTAAGGCTGTCTAAGGCCTGCTAAGGCCGTCTAAGGCCGTCTAAGGCCTGCTAAGGCCTGCTAAGGCCTGCTAAGGGCGTCTAAGGCCGTCTAAGGCCATCTAAGGCCTGCTAAGGCCTGCTAAGGCCGTCTAAGGCCTGCCAAGGCCGTCTAAGGCCTGCTAAGGCCGTCTAAGGCCGTCTAAGGCCTGCTAAGGCCGTCTAAGGCCTGCTAAGGTCGTCTAAGGCCTGCTAAGGCCGTCTAAGGCCTGCTAAGGCCGTCTAAGGCCTGCTAAGGCCGTCTAAGGCCGTCTAAGGCCGTCTAAGGCCGTCTAAGGCCTTCTAAGGCCTGCTAAGGCCTGCTAAGGCCTGCTAAGGCCGTCTAAGGCCTGCTAAGGCCGTCTAAGGCCGTCTAAGGCCTGCTAAGGCCGTCTAAGGCCTGCTAAGGCCGTCTAAGGCCTGCTAAGGCCGTCTAAGGCTGTCTAAGGCCTGCTAAGGCCTGCTAAGGCCGTCTAAGGCCGTCTAAGGCCTGCTAAGGCCTGCTAAGGCCGTCTAAGGCCTGCTAAGGCCGTCTAAGGCCATCTAAGGCCTGCTAAGGCCTGCTAAGGCCTGCTAAGGCCGTCTAAGGCCTGCTAAGGCCTGCTAAGACCTGCTAAGGCCGTCTAAGACCTGCTAAGGCCTGCTAAGGCCTGCTAAGGCCGTCTAAGGCCTGCTAAGGCCTGCTAAGGCCGTCTAAGGCCTGCTAAGGCCTGCTAAGGCCGTCTAAGGCCTGCTAAGGCCGTCTAAGGCCTGCTAAGGCCGTCTAAAGCCGTGTAAGGCCGTGTATGACCGTCTATAAGGCCGTGTAAGGCCGTCTAAGGCCTGCTAAGACCTGCTAAGGCCTGCTAAGGCCGTCTAAGGCCTGCTAAGACCTTCTAAGGCCGTCTAAGGCCTGCTAAGGCCGTCTAAGGCTGTCTAAGGCCTGCTAAGGCCGTCTAAGGCCTGCTAAGGCCTGCTAAGGCCTGTTAAGGCCGTCTAAGGCCTGCTAAGGCCGTTTAAGGCCTGCTAAGGCCGTCTAAGGCCGTCTAAGGCCTGCTAAGGCCGTCTAAGGCCTGGTAAGGCCGTCTAAGGCCGTCTAAGGCCTGCTAAGGCCGTCTAAGGCCTGCTAAGGCCGTCTAAAGCCGTGTAAGGCCGTGTAAGACCGTCTATAAGGCCGTGTAAGGCCGTCTAAGGCCTGCTAAGACCTGCTAAGGCCTGCTAAGGCCGTCTAAGGCCTGCTAAGACCTTCTAAGGCCGTCTAAGGCCTGCTAAGGCCGTCTAAGGCTGTCTAAGGCCTGCTAAGGCCGTCTAAGGCCTGCTAAGGCCTGCTAAGGCCTGTTAAGGCCGTCTAAGGCCTGCTAAGGCCGTTTAAGGCCTGCTAAGGCCGTCTAAGGCCGTCTAAGGCCTGCTAAGACCTTCTAAGGCCGTCTAAGGCCTGCTAAGGCCGTCTAAGGCTGTCTAAGGCCTGCTAAGGCCGTCTAAGGCCTGCTAAGGCCTGCTAAGGCCTGTTAAGGCCGTCTAAGGCCTGCTAAGGCCGTTTAAGGCCTGCTAAGGCCGTCTAAGGCCGTCTAAGGCCTGCTAAGGCCGTCTAAGGCCTGCTAAGGCCGTCTAAGGCCGTCTAAGGCCTGCTAAGGCCTGCTAAGGCCTGCTAAGGGCGTCTAAGGCCGTCTAAGGCCTGCTAAGGGCGTCCTAGGCCGTCTAAGGCCTGCTAAGGCCGTCTAAGGCCATCTAAGGCCTGCTAAGGGCGTCTAAGGCCGTCTAAGGCCTGCTAAGGGCGTCCTAGGCCGTCTAAGGTCTGCTAAGGACGTCTAAGGCCGTCTAAGGCCTGCTAAGACCTTCTAAGGCCGTCTAAGGCCGTCTAAGGACTGCTAAGGCCTGCTAAGGCCGTCTAAGGCCTGCTAAGGCCTGCTAAGGCCGTCTAATGCCGTCTAAGGCCTGCTAAGGCCTGCTAAGGCCGTCTAAGGCCTGCTAAGGCCGTCTAAGGCCTGCCAAGGTTGTCTAAGGTCTGCTAAGGACGTCTAAGGCCGTCTAAGGCCTGCTAAGGCCTGCTAAGGCCTGCTAAGGCCGACTAAGGCCTGCTAAGGCCGTCTAAGGCCGTCTAAGGCCTGCTAAGGCCGTCTAAGGCCTGCTAAGGCCGTCTAAGGCCTGCTAAGGCCGTCAAAGGCCTGCTAAGGCCGTCTAAGGCCTGCTACGGCCTGCTAAGGCCGTCTAAGGCCTGCTAAGTCCGTCTAAGGCCGTCTAAAGCCTGCTAAGGCCTGCTAAGGCCGTCTAAGGCCTGCTAAGGCCGTCTAAGGCGTGCTAAGGCCGTCTAAGGCCTGCTAAGGCCGCCTAAGGCCGTCTAAGGCCTGCTAAGAACTGTTAAGGACTGCTAAGGCCGTCTAAGGCCTGCTAAGGCCGTCGAAGGCCTGCTAAGGCCGTCTAAGGCCTGCTAAGGCCGTCTAAGGCCTGCCTAGGTTGTCTAAGGTCTGCTAAGGACGTCTAAGGCCGTCTAAGGCCTGCTAAGGCCTGCTAAGGCCTGCTAAGGCCATCTAAGGCCTGCTAAGGCCGTCTAAGGCCGTCTAAGGCCGTCTAAGGCCTGCTAAGGCCGTCTAAGGCCTGCTAAGGCCGTCTAAGTCCTGCTAAGGCCGTCTAAGGCCGTCTAAGGCCTGCTAAGGCCTGCTAAGGCCCGCTAAGGGCGTCTAAGGCCGTCTAAGGCCATCTAAGGCCTGCTAAGGCCGTCTAAGGCCTGCCAAGGCTGTCTAAGGTCTGCTAAGGACGTCTAAGGCCGTCTAAGGCCTGCTAAGGCCGTCTAAGGCCTGCTAAGGCCGTCTAAGGCCTGCTAAGGCCGTCTAAGGCCGTCTAAGGCCGTCTAAGGCCGTCTAAGGCCGTATAAGGCCGTCTAAGGCCTGCTAAGGCCGTCTAAGGCCGTCTAAGGCCTGCTAAGGCCGTCTAAGGCCGTCTAAGGCCTGCTAAGGCCGTCTAAGGCCTGCTAAGGTCGTCTAAGGCTGTCTAAGGCCTGCTAAGGCCTGCTAAGGCCGTCTAAGGCCGTCTAAGGCCTGCTAAGGGCGTCCTAGGCCGTCTAAGGCCTGCTAAGGCCGTCTAAGGCCATCTAAAGCCTGCTAAGGCCTGCTAAGGCCTGCTAAGGCCGTCTAAGGCCTGCCAAGGCTGTCTAAGGTCTGCTAAGGACGTCTAAGGCCGTCTAAGGCCTGCTAAGGCCGTCTAAGGCCTGCTAAGGCCGTCTAAGGCCTGCTAAGGCCGTCTAAGGCCGTCTAAGGCCGTCTAAGGCCGTCTAAGGCCGTCTAAGGCCGTCTAAGGCCGTCTAAGGCCTGCTAAGGCCGTCTAAGGCCGTCTAAGGCCTGCTAAGGCCGTCTAAGGCCGTCTAAGGCCTGCTAAGGCCGTCTAAGGCCTGCTAAGGCCGTCTAAGGCCGTCTAAGGCTGTCTAAGGCCTGCTAAGGCCTGCTAAGGCCTGCTAAGGCCGTCTAAGGCCGTCTAAGGCCTGCTAAGGGCGTCCTAGGCCGTCTAAGGCCTGCTAAGGCCGTCTAAGGCCATCTAAGGCCTGCTAAGGCCTGCTAAGGCCTGCTAAGGCCGTCTAAGGCCTGCCAAGGCTGTCTAAGGTCTGCTAAGGACGTCTAAGGCCGTCTAAGGCCTGCTAAGGCCGTCTAAGGCCTGCTAAGGCCGTCTAAGGCCTGCTAAGGCCGTCTAACGCCGTCTAAGGCCGTCTAGGACCTGCTAAGGCCGTCTAAGGCCGTCTAAGGGCTGCTAAGGCCGTCTAAGGCCGTCTAAGGCCTGCTAAGGCCGTCTAAGGCCTGCTAAGGCCGTCTAAGGCTGTCTAAGGCCTGCTAAGGCCTGCTAAGGCCTGCTAAAGCCTGCTAAGGCCGTCTAAGGCCGTCTAAGGCCTGCTAAGGGCGTCCTAGGCCGTCTAAGGCCTGCTAAGGCCGTCTAAGGCCATCTAAGGCCTGCTAAGGCCTGCTAAGGCCTGTTAAGGCCGTCTAAGGCCTGCTAAGGCCGTCTAAGGCCTGCTAAGGCCGTCTAAGGCCGTCTAAGGCCTGCTAAGGCCTGCTAAGGCCTGCTAAGGGCGTCTAAGGCCGTCTAAGGCCATCTAAGGCCTGCTAAGGCCTGCTAAGGCCGTCTAAGGCCTGCCAAGGCTGTCTAAGGTCTGCTAAGGACGTCTAAGGCCGTCTAAGGCCTGCTAAGGCCGTCTAAGGCCTGCTAAGGCCGTCTAAGGCCTGCTAAGGCCGTCTAAGGCCGTCTAAGGCCGTCTAAGGCCGTCTAAGGCCGTCTAAGGCCGTCTAAGGCCGTCTAAGGCCTGCTAAGGCCGTCTAAGGCCTGCTAAGGCCGTCTAAGGCCTGCTAAGGCCGTCTAAGGCTGTCTAAGGTCTGCTAAGGCCTGCTAAGGCCGTCTAAGGCCGTCTAAGGCCTGCTAAGGGCGTCCTAGGCCGTCTAAGGCCTGTTAAGGCCGTCTAAGGCCATCTAAGGCCTGCTAAGGCCTGCTAAGACCTGCTAAGGCCGTCTAAGACCTGCTAAGGCCTGCTAAGACCTGCTAAGGCCGTCTAAGGCCTGCTAAGACCTGCTAAGGCCGTCTAAGGCCTGCTAAGGCCTGCTAAGGCCGTCTAAGGCCTGCTAAGGCCGTCTAAGGCCTGCTAAGGCCGTCTAAAGCCGTGTAAGGCCGTGTAAGACCGTCTATAAGGCCGTGTAAGGCCGTCTAAGGCCTGCTAAGACCTGCTAAGGCCTGCTAAGGCCGTCTAAGGCCTGCTAAGACCTTCTAAGGCCGTCTAAGGCCTGCTAAGGCCGTCTAAGGCTGTCTAAGGCCTGCTAAGGCCGTCTAAGGCCTGCTAAGGCCTGCTAAGGCCTGTTAAGGCCGTCTAAGGCCTGCTAAGGCCGTTTAAGGCCTGCTAAGGCCGTCTAAGGCCGTCTAAGGCCTGCTAAGGCCGTCTAAGGCCTGCTAAGGCCGTCTAAGGCCGTCTAAGGCCTGCTAAGGCCGTCTAAGGCCTGCTAAGGCCGTCTAAAGCCGTGTAAGGCCGTGTAAGACCGTCTATAAGGCCGTGTAAGGCCGTCTAAGGCCTGCTAAGACCTGCTAAGGCCTGCTAAGGCCGTCTAAGGCCTGCTAAGACCTTCTAAGGCCGTCTAAGGCCTGCTAAGGCCGTCTAAGGCTGTCTAAGGCCTGCTAAGGCCGTCTAAGGCCTGCTAAGGCCTGCTAAGGCCTGTTAAGGCCGTCTAAGGCCTGCTAAGGCCGTTTAAGGCCTGCTAAGGCCGTCTAAGGCCGTCTAAGGCCTGCTAAGACCTTCTAAGGCCGTCTAAGGCCTGCTAAGGCCGTCTAAGGCTGTCTAAGGCCTGCTAAGGCCGTCTAAGGCCTGCTAAGGCCTGCTAAGGCCTGTTAAGGCCGTCTAAGGCCTGCTAAGGCCGTTTAAGGCCTGCTAAGGCCGTCTAAGGCCGTCTAAGGCCTGCTAAGGCCGTCTAAGGCCTGCTAAGGCCGTCTAAGGCCGTCTAAGGCCTGCTAAGGCCTGCTAAGGCCTGCTAAGGGCGTCTAAGGCCGTCTAAGGCCATCTAAGGCCTGCTAAGGCCTGCTAAGGCCGTCTAAGGCCTGCCAAGGCTGTCTAAGGTCTGCTAAGGACGTCTAAGGCCTGCTAAGGCCGTCTAAGGCCTGCTAAGGCCGTCTAAGGCCTGCTAAGGCCGTCTAAGGCCGTCTAAGGCCGTCTAAGGCCGTCTAAGGCCGTCTAAGGCCTGCTAAGGCCGTCTAAGGCCTGCTAAGGCCGTCTAAGGCCTGCTAAGGCCGTCTAAGGCTGTCTAAGGTCTGCTAAGGCCTGCTAAGGCCGTCTAAGGCCGTCTAAGGCCTGCTAAGGGCGTCCTAGGCCGTCTAAGGCCTGTTAAGGCCGTCTAAGGCCATCTAAGGCCTGCTAAGGCCTGCTAAGACCTGCTAAGGCCGTCTAAGACCTGCTAAGGCCTGCTAAGACCTGCTAAGGCCGTCTAAGGCCTGCTAAGACCTGCTAAGGCCGTCTAAGGCCTGCTAAGGCCTGCTAAGACCTGCTAAGGCCGTCTAAGGCCTGCTAAGGCCTGCTAAGGCCGTCTAAGGCCTGCTAAGGCCGTCTAAGGCCTGCTAAGGCCGTCTAAAGCCGTGTAAGGCCGTGTAAGACCGTCTATAAGGCCGTGTAAGGCCGTCTAAGGCCTGCTAAGACCTGCTAAGGCCTGCTAAGGCCGTCTAAGGCCTGCTAAGACCTTCTAAGGCCGTCTAAGGCCTGCTAAGGCCGTCTAAGGCTGTCTAAGGCCTGCTAAGGCCGTCTAAGGCCTGCTAAGGCCTGCTAAGGCCTGTTAAGGCCGTCTAAGGCCTGCTAAGGCCGTTTAAGGCCTGCTAAGGCCGTCTAAGGCCGTCTAAGGCCTGCTAAGGCCGTCTAAGGCCTGGTAAGGCCGTCTAAGGCCGTCTAAGGCCTGCTAAGGCCGTCTAAGGCCTGCTAAGGCCGTCTAAAGCCGTGTAAGGCCGTGTAAGACCGTCTATAAGGCCGTGTAAGGCCGTCTAAGGCCTGCTAAGACCTGCTAAGGCCTGCTAAGGCCGTCTAAGGCCTGCTAAGACCTTCTAAGGCCGTCTAAGGCCTGCTAAGGCCGTCTAAGGCTGTCTAAGGCCTGCTAAGGCCGTCTAAGGCCTGCTAAGGCCTGCTAAGGCCTGTTAAGGCCGTCTAAGGCCTGCTAAGGCCGTTTAAGGCCTGCTAAGGCCGTCTAAGGCCGTCTAAGGCCTGCTAAGGCCGTCTAAGGCCTGCTAAGGCCGTCTAAGGCCGTCTAAGGCCTGCTAAGGCCTGCTAAGGCCTGCTAAGGCCTGCTAAGGGCGTCTAAGGCCGTCTAAGGCCATCTAAGGCCTGCTAAGGCCTGCTAAGGCCGTCTAAGGCCTGCCAAGGCTGTCTAAGGTCTGCTAAGGACGTCTAAGGCCGTCTAAGGCCTGCTAAGGCCGTCTAAGGCCTGCTAAGGCCGTCTAAGGCCTGCTAAGGCCGTCTAAGGCCTGCTAAGGCCGTCTAAGGCCGTCTAAGGCCGTCTAAGGCCGTCTAAGGCCGTCTAAGGCCGTCTAAGGCCGTCTAAGGCCGTCTAAGGCCGTCTAAGGCCGTCTAAGGCCGTCTAAGGCCGTCTAAGGACTGCTAAGGCCGTCTAAGGCCGTCTAAGGCCTGCTAAGTCCGTCTAAGGCCGTCTAAGGCCTGCTAAGGCCGTCTAAGGCCTGCTAAGGCCGTCTAAGGCCTGCTAAGGCCGTCTAAGGCTGTCTAAGGTCTGCTAAGGCCTGCTAAGGCCGTCTAAGGCCGTCTAAGGCCTGCTAAGGGCGTCCTAGGCCGTCTAAGGCCTGTTAAGGCCGTCTAAGGCCATCTAAGGCCTGCTAAGGCCTGCTAAGACCTGCTAAGGCCGTCTAAGACCTGCTAAGGCCTGCTAAGACCTGCTAAGGCCGTCTAAGGCCTGCTAAGACCTGCTAAGGCCGTCTAAGGCCTGCTAAGGCCTGCTAAGACCTGCTAAGGCCGTCTAAGGCCTGCTAAGGCCTGCTAAGGCCGTCTAAGGCCTGCTAAGGCCGCCTAAGGCCTGCTAAGGCCGCCTAAGGCCTGCTAAGGCCGTCTAAAGCCGTGTAAGGCCGTGTAAGACCGTCTATAAGGCCGTGTAAGGCCGTCTAAGGCCTGCTAAGACCTGCTAAGGCCTGCTAAGGCCGTCTAAGGCCTGCTAAGACCTTCTAAGGCCGTCTAAGGCCTGCTAAGGCCGTCTAAGGCTGTCTAAGGCCTGCTAAGGCCGTCTAAGGCCCTCTAAGGCCTGCTAAGGCCTGCTAAGGCCTGCTAAGGCCTGCTAAGGCCTGCTAAGGGCGTCTAAGGCCGTCTAAGGCCATCTAAGGCCTGCTAAGGCCTGCTAAGGCCGTCTAAGGCCTGCCAAGGCTGTCTAAGGTCTGCTAAGGACGTCTAAGGCCGTCTAAGGCCTGCTAAGGCCGTCTAAGGCCTGCTAAGGCCGTCTAAGGCCTGCTAAGGCCGTCTAAGGCCGTCTAAGGCCGTCTAAGGCCGTCTAAGGCCGTCTAAGGACGTCTAAGGCCGTCTAAGGCCGTCTAAGGACTGCTAAGGCCGTCTAAGGCCGTCTAAGGCCTGCTAAGTCCGTCTAAGGCCGTCTAAGGCCTGCTAAGGCCGTCTAAGGCCTGCTAAGGCCGTCTAAGGCCTGCTAAGGCCGTCTAAGGCCTGCTAAGGCCTGCTAAGGCCTGCTAAGGCCGTCTAAGGCCGTCTAAGGCCTGCTAAGGGCGTCTAAGGCCGTCTAAGGCCTGTTAAGGCCGTCTAAGGCCATCTAAGGCCTGCTAAGGCCTGCTAAGACCTGCTAAGGCCGTCTAAGGCCTGCTAAGGCCGTCTAAGGCCTGCTAAGGCCGTCTAAGGCCTGCTAAGGCCGTCTAAGGCCGTCTAAGGCCTGCTAAGGCCTGCTAAGGCCTGCTAAGGCCGTCTAAGGCCTGCTAAGGCCTGCTAAGGCCGTCTAAGGCCGTCTAAGGCCTGCTAAGGCCGTCTAAGGCCGTGTAAGGCCGTGTAAGACCGTCTATAAGGCCGTGTAAGGCCGTCTAAGGCCTGCTAAGGCCTGCTAAGGCCTGCTAAGGCCGTCTAAGGCCGGCTAAGGCCTGCTAAGGCCGTCTAAGGCCGTCTAAGGCCTGCTAAGGCCTGCTAAGGCCGTCTAAGGCCTGCTAAGGCCGTCTAAGGCCGTCTAAGGCCTGCTAAGGTCGTCTAAGGCCTGCTAGGGCCATCTAAGGCCTGCTAAGGCCGTCTAAGGCCTGCTAAGGCCGTCTAAGGCCTGCTAAGGCCTGCTAAGGCCGTCTAAGGCCGTCTAAGGCCTGCTAAGGCCTGCTAAGGCCTGCTAAGGCCGTCTAAGGCCTGCTAAGGCCTGCTAAGGCCGTCTAAGGCCTGCCAAGGTTGTCTAAGGTCTGCTAAGGACGTCTAAGGCCTGCTAAGGCCTGCTAAGGCCGTCTAAGGCCTGCTAAGGCCGTCTAAGGCCGTCTAAGGCCTGCTAAGGCCGTCTAAGGCCTGCTAAGGCCTGCTAAGGCCGTCTAAGTCCTGCTAAGGCCGTCTAAGGCCTGCTAAGGCCGTCTAAAGCCGTGTAAGGCCGTGTAAGGCCGTCTATAAGGCCGTGTAAGGCCGTCTAAGGCCTGCTAAGGCCTGCTAAGACCGTCTAAGGCCTGCTAAGGCCTGCTAAGGCCGTCTAAGGCCTTCTAAGGCCTGCTAAGGCCGTCTAAGGCCTGCTAAGGCCGTCTAAGGCCTGCTAAGGCCGTCTAAAGCCGTGTAAGGCCGTGTAAGGCCGTCTATAAGGCCGTGTAAGGCCGTCTAAGGCCGTCTATAAGGCCGTGTAAGGCCGTCTAAGGCCGTCTAAGGCCTGCTAAGGCCTGCTAAGGCCGTCTAAGGCCTGCTAAGACCTTCTAAGGCCGTCTAAGGCCGTCTAAGGCCTGCTAAGGCCTGCTAAGGCCGTCTAAGGCCTGCTAAGGCCGTCTAAGGCCGTCTAAGGCCTGCTAAGGTCGTCTAAGGCCTGCTAAGGCCGTCTAAGGCCTGCTAAGGCCGTCTAAGGCCTGCTAAGGCCTGCTAAGGCCGTCTAAGGCCTGCTAAGGCCGTCTAAGGCCTGCTAAGGCCTGCTAGGGCCGTCTAAGGCCTGCTAAGGTCGTCTAAGGCGTGCTAAGGCCGCCTAAGGCCTGCTAAGGCCGCCTAAGGCCGTCTAAGGCCTGCTAAGGCCTGTTAAGGCCTGCTAAGGCCGTCTAAGGCCTGCTAAGGCCGTCGAAGGCCTGCTAAGGCCGTCGAAGGCCTGCTAAGGCCGTCTAAGGCCTGCTAAGGCCGTCTAAGGCCTGCCAAGGTTGTCTAAGGTCTGCTAAGGACGTCTAAGGCCGTCTAAGGCCTGCTAAGGCCTGCTAAGGCCTGCTAAGGCCATCTAAGGCCTGCTAAGGCCGTCTAAGGCCGTCTAAGGCCGTCTAAGGCCTGCTAAGGCCGTCTAAGGCCTGCTAAGGCCGCCTAAGGCCGTCTAAGGCCTGCTAAGGCCTGCTAAGGCCGTCTAAGGCCTGCTAAGGCCTGTTAAGGCCGTCTAAGGCCTGCTAAGGCCGTCTAAGGCCTGCTAAGGCCGTCTAAGGCCTGCTAAGGCCTGCTAAGGCCTGCTAAGGCCGTCTAAGGCCTGCTAAGGCCGTCTAAGGCCTGCTAAGGCCGTCTAAGGCCTGCTAAGGCCGTCTAAGGCCTGCTAAGGCCTGCTAAGGCCGTCTAAGGCCGTCTAAGGCCTGCTAAGGCCTGCTAAGGCCTGCTAAGGCCGTCTAAGGCCGTCTAAGGCCTGCTAAGGCCTGCTAAGGCCTGCTAAGGCCGTCTAAGGCCTGCTAAGGCCTGTCTAAGGCCTGCTAAGGACGTCTAAGGCCGTCTAAGGCCTGCTAAGGCCGTCTAAGGCCTGCTAAGGCCGTCTAAGGCCTGCTAAGGCCGTCTAAGGCCGTCTAAGGCCGTCTAAGGCCGTCTAAGGCCGTCTAAGGCCGTCTAAGGCCGTCTAAGGCCTGCCAAGGCCGTCTAAGGCCGTCTAAGGCCTGCTAAGGCCGTCTAAGGCCGTCTAAGGCCTGCTAAGGCCGTCTAAGGCCTGCTAAGCCGTCTAAGGCCTGCTAAGGCCGTCTAGGGCTGTCTAAGGCCTGCTAAGGCCTGCTAAGGCCTGCTAAGGCCGTCTAAGGCCGTCTAAGGACTGCTAAGGGCGTCCTAGGCCGTCTAAGGCCTGCTAAGGCCGTCTAAGGCAATCTAAGGCCTGCTAAGGCCTGCTAAGGCCTGCTAAGGCCGTCTAAGGCCTGCCAAGGCTGTCTAAGGTCTGCTAAGGACGTCTAAGGCCGTCTAAGGCCTGCTAAGGCCGTCTAAGGCCTGCTAAGGCCGTCTAAGGCCTGCTAAGGCCGTCTAAGGCCGTCTAAGGCCGTCTAAGGCCGTCTAAGGCCGTCTAAGGCCGTCTAAGGCCGTCTAAGGCCGTCTAAGGCCGTCTAAGGCCTGCTAAGGCCGTCTAAGGCCGTCTAAGGCCTGCTAAGGCCGTCTAAGGCCGTCTAAGGCCTGCTAAGGCCGTCTAAGGCCTGCTAAGGCCGTCTAAGGCCTGCTAAGGCCGTCTAAGGCCTGCTAAGGCCGTCTAAGGCTGTCTAAGGCCTGCTAAGGCCTGCTAAGGCCTGCTAAGGCCGTCTAAGGCCGTCTAAGGCCTGCTAAGGGCGTCCTAGGCCGTCTAAGGCCTGCTAAGGCCGTCTAAGGCCATCTAAGGCCTGCTAAGGCCTGCTAAGGCCTGCTAAGGCCGTCTAAGGCCTGCCAAGGCTGTCTAAGGTCTGCTAAGGACGTCTAAGGCCGTCTAAGGCCTGCTAAGGCCGTCTAAGGCCTGCTAAGGCCGTCTAAGGCCTGCTAAGGCCGTCTAAGGCCTGCTAAGGCCGTCTAAGGCCGTCTAAGGCCGTCTAGGGCCTGCTAAGGCCGTCTAAGGCCGTCTAACGCCTGCTAAGGCCGTCTAAGGCCGTCGTCTAAGGCCTGCTAAGGCCGTCTAAGGCCTGCTAAGGCCGTCTAAGGCCTGCTAAGGCCGTCTAAGGCTGTCTAAGGCCTGCTAAGGCCTGCTAAGGCCTGCTAAAGCCTGCTAAGGCCGTCTAAGGCCGTCTAAGGCCTGCTAAGGGCGTCCTAGGCCGTCTAAGGCCTGCTAAGGCCGTCTAAGGCCGTCTAAGGCCATCTAAGGCCTGCTAAGGCCTGCTAAGGCCGTCTAAGGCCTGCCAAGGCTGTCTAAGGTCTGCTAAGGACGTCTAAGGCCGTCTAAGGCCTGCTAAGGCCGTCTAAGGCCTGCTAAGGCCGTCTAAGGCCTGCTAAGGCCGTCTAAGGCCGTCTAAGGCCGTCTAAGGCCGTCTAAGGCCGTCTAAGGCCGTCTAAGGCCGTTTAAGGCCTGCCAAGGCCGTCTAAGGCCGTCTAAGGCCTGCTAAGGCCGTCTAAGGCCGTCTAAGGCCTGCTAAGGCCGTCTAAGGCCTGCTAAGGCCGTCTAAGGCCTGCTAAGGCCGTCTAGGGCTGTCTAAGGCCTGCTAAGGCCTGCTAAGGCCTGCTAAGGCCGTCTAAGGCCGTCTAAGGCCTGCTAAGGGCGTCCTAGGCCGTCTAAGGCCTGCTAAGGCCGTCTAAGGCCATCTAAGGCCTGCTAAGGCCTGCTAAGGCCTGCTAAGGCCGTCTAAGGCCTGCCAAGGCTGTCTAAGGTCTGCTAAGGACGTCTAAGGCCGTCTAAGGCCTGCTAAGGCCGTCTAAGGCCTGCTAAGGCCGTCTAAGGCCGTCTAAGGCCGTCTAAGGCCGTCTAAGGCCGTCTAAGGCCGTCTAAGGCCGTCTAAGGCCGTCTAAGGCCGTCTAAGGCCGTCTAAGGCCTGCTAAGGCCGTCTAAGGCCGTCTAAGGCCTGCTAAGGCCGTCTAAGGCCGTCTAAGGCCTGCTAAGGCCGTCTAAGGCCTGCTAAGGCCGTCTAAGGCCTGCTAAGGCCGTCTAAGGCCTGCTAAGGCCGTCTAAGGCTGTCTAAGGCCTGCTAAGGCCTGCTAAGGCCTGCTAAGGCCGTCTAAGGCCGTCTAAGGCCTGCTAAGGGCGTCCTAGGCCGTCTAAAGCCTGCTAAGGCCGTCTAAGGCCATCCAAGGCCTGCTAAGGCCTGCTAAGGCCTGCTAAGGCCGTCTAAGGCCTGCCAAGGCTGTCTAAGGTCTGCTAAGGACGTCTAAGGCCGTCTAAGGCCTGCTAAGGCCGTCTAAGGCCTGCTAAGGCCGTCTAAGGCCTGCTAAGGCCGTCTAAGGCCGTCTAAGGCCGTCTAGGGCCTGCTAAGGCCGTCTAAGGCCGTCTAAGGCCTGCTAAGGCCGTCTAAGGCCGTCTAAGGCCGTCGTCTAAGGCCTGCTAAGGCCGTCTAAGGCCTGCTAAGGCCGTCTAAGGCCTGCTAAGGCTGTCTAAGGCCTGCTAAGGCCTGCTAAGGCCTGCGAAAGCCTGCTAAGGCCGTCTAAGGCCGTCTAAGGCCTGCTAAGGCCGTCTAAGGCCGTCTAAGGCCTGCTAAGGCCGTCTAAGGCCGTCTAAGGCCTGCTAAGGCCGTCTAAGGCCTGCTAAGGCCGTCTAAGGCCTGCTAAGGCCGTCTAAGGCTGTCTAAGGCCTGCTAAGGCCTGCTAAGGCCGTCTAAGGCCGTCTAAGGCCTGCTAAGGGCGTCCTAGGCCGTCTAAAGCCTGCTAAGGCCGTCTAAGGCCATCCAAGGCCTGCTAAGGCCTGCTAAGGCCTGCTAAGGCCGTCTAAGGCCTGCCAAGGCTGTCTAAGGTCTGCTAAGGACGTCTAAGGCCGTCTAAGGCCTGCTAAGGCCGTCTAAGGCCTGCTAAGGCCGTCTAAGGCCTGCTAAGGCCGTCTAAGGCCGTCTAAGGCCGTCTAGGGCCTGCTAAGGCCGTCTAAGGCCGTCTAAGGCCTGCTAAGGCCGTCTAAGGCCGTCTAAGGCCGTCGTCTAAGGCCTGCTAAGGCCGTCTAAGGCCTGCTAAGGCCGTCTAAGGCCTGCTAAGGCCGTCTAAGGCTGTCTAAGGCCTGCTAAGGCCTGCTAAGGCCTGCGAAAGCCTGCTAAGGCCGTCTAAGGCCGTCTAAGGCCTGCTAAGGGCGTCCTAGGCCGTCTAAGGCCTGCTAAGGCCGTCTAAGGCCATCTAAGGCCTGCTAAGGCCTGCTAAGGCCTGCTAAGGCCGTCTAAGGCCTGCCAAGGCTGTCTAAGGTCTGCTAAGGACGTCTAAGGCCGTCTAAGGCCTGTTAAGGCCGTCTAAGGCCTGCTAAGGCCGTCTAAGGCCGTCTAAAGCCGTCTAAGGCCGTCTAAGGCCGTCTAAGGCCTGCTAAGGCCGTCTAAGGCCTGCTAAGGCCTGCTAAGGCCTGCTAAGGCCTGCTAAGGCCTGCTAAGGCCTGCTAAGGCCTGCTAAGGCCTGCTAAGGCCTGCTAAGGCCGTCTAAGGCCGTCTAAAGCCTGCTAAGGCCGCCTAAGGCCTGCTAAGGCCGTCTAAGGCCGTCTAAGGCCGTCTAAGGCCTGCTAAGGCCTGCTAAGGCCGTCTGAGGCCTGCTAAGGCCGCCTAAGGCCGTCTAAAGCTTGCTAAGGCCTGCTAAGGCCTGCTAAGGCCGCCTAAGGCCTGCTAAGGCCGTCTAAGGCCTGCTAAGGCCGTCTAAGGCCGTCTAAGGCCTGCTAAGGCCTGCTAAGGCCGTTTAAGGCCTGCTAAGGCCTGCTATGGCCTTCTAAGGCCATCTAAGGCCTGCTAAGGCCGTCTAAGGCCGTCTAAGGCCGTCTAAGGCCTACTAAGGCCTGCTAAGGCCTTCTAAGGCCGTCTAAGGACTGCTAAGGATCGCTAAGACTGGTTAGGGAAGCATAGGGAACGCTCCCAATAAACCACGCCCTATTTCGGTTGTTCATATATCGAGAAAGTGCCGGGTAAAAGTTCTTAGGCAAAAAAGTCCTGTACTCACACTTTTTTACAGGGAAAGATGGCTAAAAATTTCGGAACTACGCATTGTTGAAATACATGGAGTACGTATGTTGTTAGAAATTTTATAAGCTTTCATTCGGTGTATAGTTCAAACTTTAGTGTTACCTGTAACATTTTAAAATGTTCAAAATGTTCTCACCATTGACCATAAAAGTTTCATCTTTTCATATGTTCAAAAGGTATGAATCCGTATGACTACTAATTTGCACCAAAAACGTTTTTCTACTTGAAATCTTCAAACTAGAAATCTGCAAACTTTTCCACTCCTTTCATGTTTGAAATATCTGAGGTCCATACCAGAAGTCTTTCTGAACTGCAAACACCAAAGGTAAACAGCAAAAGGCAAAACAAACTTAAGAAATACATAAATTTCAGACGGTCCAGACCAAAATAATGATGTTTTTTTCATATTTTAAAATACTTCCCAGCAACATGAATAGCACTTGACAGTATCCTCAGTTTCAAATATGCAGTTCAGGGTTGTGGGTTTAGTATTTAAAAACAAAATCCAAAATTCTATAACACTTGTGAGGAGTCCACTTCCATTACATAATTCTTATTTTACGAACAATGGTGAGAACATTTTGAACATTTTAAAAAGTTACAGGTAACACTAAAATTTGAATTATATACCAGGTGAAAGCTTATAAAATTTATAACAACATACCTACCCGATGTATTTCAACAATGCGTAGTTCCGAAATTGTTAGCAATCTTTTTCTATGAACAAATGTGTCGACAAAATCGAGAAATGTAAAACCCGGCTTTGCGAGTGCAGAGTCCGTAGTATTCGTTCACTGAAGTTTTAATAAGCTCGTGGTCAAAGAATTCTATCTCCAAAGAAGCGTTTTCTAAAGTAAATTACTTGTTTACTTAACTAAATACTAGAAATACATGAACGCAACAACCCCTCGCCCGCTTTACATGCATTTTTTACCACCCCCCTTACCCCCTTAATCCCCCCCCCCCCCCATTAATTTGTTTTTTGTTGTATTATAAATGACACACAGATCAGAGAACATCCCGGAAAATTAGTTAGCAAGGTTCATCTGTAGTCATGTATTGACACACCGAAAGAACATGCAAAGTCAATATTAAAAAAAAACAAAAACGAGATGAAGCAAATGACAAATTTTCATTCAAAAATATATAATATATAAACAATGGCCAAGAAAAGACACAATGTCAACGTCCTAGCGTTCAAAGACAATTCTAGACAAAATATTATTTATATTAATTTTCATTTTCAAGATTTCTTCCGATTTAGGTGGCTCCACACAGTATCTTGAAAAATGGGAAATACAAGTTTCAGAGTCCAAAACACGTACATAAACAATTCCAAAAAAAGAATAAAACTAAATGTTTTGCATAATTAAACAGTCTGACAATCAAAAAATGTTATCAAATAAATAGCAACAGTTGTTGCTATGGCAACAATGACGTTTAAAAATGGCTGCCAATTACCCTTCAAACTAATTTAATTCGAAAAAAACTTTGGTGACCCCCAATTTTTTTCTCATTAAAACTTTTCTTGAAGCATGAGTAATCAATAGGCCGATTTTAAAAAAATTCTGTAGAAGGAATAATTTTTTTATCGGAAAATCATGTTTGTTAATTTTTAAAAAATTTCGTTCTACAGAATTTTTTTAAAATCAGCCTATTGATTACTCATACTTCCAGGAAAGTTCTAATGAAAGAAAAATTGGGGGTCACCAAAGTTTTTTTCGAATTAAATTAGTTTGAAAGGTAATTGGCAGCCATTTTGAAACGTCATTGTTGCCATAGCAACGACTGTTGCTATTTATTTGGTAACAGTTTTGATTGTCCGACTGTTTAAATATTCATAACATATAGTTTTATTCTTTTTCCGAATTGTTTAATCACGTGTTTTGGACTCTCAAACTTGTATTTTCCATTTTTCAAAAACTGTATGGAGCCACCTTAACTCAGCTAAACTGGTAAATAGTAATACGAATCTCCTACCGTCTAGTCAGTCTAGTCTTTTCGGATTGTTCTTCTCGTTCGCGGTTTCTTACTTTTTTTCGTTGTTGACACATAAACTTAAATTAAATATGACAAGGCATCATTCAGTTCTCTTCATGATCTAAAAACGCCGTTTGTTTCAAAATTTCTTCATTGTTCCCTCTCGAGTTATGTAGAATACACCAGAGCAAAATTCCTTACCGGCTTTGAACAGTTTCAGGACACATTCTTCTTCTTTCAGTTTTACACTTCGGTCGGCATCGTTTTCGGTCTTTATCATATTAATTTTTAGGCTTTTTCCAGTGGTATTGTTGTCTTTTTCTCGCTGCCACATCTCTTGTTAGTCTTCTTTCTTTGGTCTTTTTCCATAGTAATATTAATGTACATTTTAGCATTTTAGCTGAAACCATTTTTTCTGGCAAAGATTTCTTTCGTCAGGATCGTTGAAAAACTATTTTGTAATCCAACCGAACTTATAAATTATATATTTGCTGACGTAAATTTGAATAATTTGAATAATTTAACAGGTTAGTTACCAGTACCCTGCTATTCGAACTGCGCAAATTGTGGATTTGATAACATATATACAAACAGGTTTCAGAATTGCTTTCGGCTTTTCATCTCGAGTGTAAAGTGGACTCCACGCACGTCGAGATTAGCACCCTCACCCGGGCTCCGGGCCTTCGGCCCTACGCCCGGGCTCGGGGATTATTTATACAGATAGATAACAATATAAAGTTATTAATTCTTTGAACGTTTTCATGGCGATAAAGTAATATAAATAAGTTTTGTGGAAACACCACGTAAAATATTTCTTTGCTAAGCTTTCGGCCTGTTGACTCAACTAATATAAAGTTAATTAAAAGGTCACACGAAGGCCAAGAGTAATTGAATACAGGAGCCCGAGGGTCGCAAGGACGAGAGGGCTAATTTCCTGGGATCGCGAGGACGACATTTCCCGGGTTGGACTTCTGGTTGATTCATATATTCTGTGGTTCAACGGCGAATATCTCGAAACGGTTGCGGGGGCGAGGGGGGGGGGGGGGGCAATTTCATTGGTCGACAATGTCACGTGACAATCACATGACACTTGTCCGGCCTCCTCTGGCAATATCGCATCCAATCATGATCAGAGCTGAAAATCGATTTCTGTTTGGGAAGTGATGCCGTCATGCTGATCAAGAAAACACTGACCTTTTAACATCATATTACA
Organism: Corallium rubrum; assembly: GCA_964035015.1. Taxonomy (NCBI): domain Eukaryota; kingdom Metazoa; phylum Cnidaria; class Anthozoa; order Scleralcyonacea; family Coralliidae; genus Corallium; species Corallium rubrum. The sequence continues at coordinate 2,216,298 of OZ036003.1, forward strand.
AACATCACTAGTCTATGTCAATTCTCCTTTGACTAAAAAAACAAGGTTTTTAATATGGATTGAAGTTACTCACTAATGAACCTATTGTTGAACGTTGTTTTTATTGCGTTGTTCTTTCATACATTTGTTGTTTTAAGAATAGATATAAGCGCGCCGTGAGTACATAAAGCAGTCAGAATAATAAAAAAGTGCTCAGCATGTTATCAAAAATCATTAAATGTTGAATAATATAGCAATTCATCACATAACTACTGAGATTTTAAGTATCGAGCAATATTTAGTATACTGTTTACTTCATAAGCATACATCAAATAAAGCCCAAGGTGTCCGTACATTTCGATTGAAACTTTGCTCTAGTCACTTTAACACATTCTTCTACCTTATAATACCTAATGTGTTCGTAATTTACCAATACTCTCCTTGTTATTTAGGTGTAATTTCGTCTGGTAGTTAATTCTGCAACTACAACAGATCTAGAATGCAAACAATCAATTCAAGTGCGGTGCAACAAACATTGTTCTTTGAAAACGGTTTTAAAACCAAGACGGTATGGTGAAGCAAACTTCAAATAACACATTAGAAGGTGCTATATAGAAATCAACTAATAAAAGAAATTAATATTTCAAACTTTGTCTCTGTGATTATTCCGCGGTCTTCTTTAGTTCCTACAAAAGTACAAATCTTACTAGCCCACTCCCGGTAAGTCTGCGTGACACGTAACCAGCCCAGCCCAGGGTCTTTTCGTAGCGGTGGGCGGGGGCGGCGGCGAGCCCTCCTCCGCAGGCCCTCATTGCATCATGGACAGGTCACACTTTTGATAGGGCCTGCCAGATCCTGTAAACAAAATCGCGACCAATCCTATTATGCACAGCGAGACTAGGCCCTAGAGGCGATAGTTTTGAGACGGCCTGCAAATTTTTTTCCGGCCGCTGTTCGACAAACGTACGTCCAAGTTCTTGTAACACTGTGACCCACCAAGAAATTCGGTCTAAACTTTCTTACAGATCATGACAATGAAGAAACCAATATGTTTTAGAATTACCGACCTTCTGCCAATAATATTTTTAGCGTCAAAAAGGAATTGAAAGAAAAAATATCTGCCGAACACAAGCAAATTCGACAGCCAGGAAAGTACAGGTTTTTCTTATTGTTTTTTGGTTTATATAGCTATCAAAGACTGTCAACTGAGTGACCAAGAGTTAATGAGATTTAATTTTGTTAAATTGTAGGCTATAGTGTAGCGTAATTCAGGTTTCAGTTGTTGTGGAAACCGAAAAATTTTTAAACCCAAGAGTCTCTGGGTAGGCTAAAGTGCATTTTCGTTTATTATTCTGGCCGAAAGTTGACAAAGTTCAACCGTAATTGCTTTTTTCAACATTTCCTTCATTTTTGAGCTAGGATTCGTATGTCACAGGTCTTCAATGGCCTTCAAAATCTTCGGAAATAGCCATGGCCATTGACAATGGTAGTTAATTATGCAAATATTCCGTGCCAAGTTTTGCCAAATTTTTTACAGGATCTTGCAGGCCCTAAATTCGGCGTGTGTGACCTGTCCATGATGCAACGAGGGCCTGCGGAGGAGGCAGGTGGCGAGCGGAGATAAGAACCTGGGCACGAGGTTGACAGACTGTACAGTGATGTATAAAGTGAATGCAAAATTATACTGTACCTCATCGTTGTGGTGTACTTTGCTACTATTCCAATGCTAAGTACTGATTTAAGCTAAATTTATCAGTCGAAATTTAAGAATTGAGGTGGTTGCCATAGCAACAATGATGTTGCAAAATGCTTTATGATTACTGTACCATATCATTCAATCCCATTAAATTCAGAAAAAAAACATTACATTGAAAAACATGAAACCTTTTGTACAGAAATGGGTAATCAATAGACCAGTTTTAAAAAAAAATTTGTAAAAGTTGAATTTGAAAAAAAATAAAATCTACAGAATTTTTTAATTGGTCTATTGATTACCAATTCCTGTACGAAAGCTCCTCACCCTATGTAATGTTAAAGCTAAAATGTGAGTTGACTCACATTTTTGGTTGATAAATCGTTTTACAGTATACAGTATACATAACTTACATGTAGTTTACTTATAAGATTACATAACTGTACTTCGCAACCGACTTCAAGATTTAGAATAGTTTAAAGGGCCACCTTGTTGTTGTGGCTACAGTATAAGCAGAGAATTGTAAGGTCTGCAAAGATCTTATCTGCACTGTGACGTCCAAGCACACTCGACCCATCTCACCACCAAAACACCCCCGGGGCATCCCCTGTAGTAATTGCCGCTAGGCATCTTCCTATTCGGAACATAAAGTCGATTTATTGTCTGGATGATTTCGACCGCATGGAATGCTTTGATGCGGCCACTCCAATCATATGCAGTTAATTGTATGCCCAGTCATAATGCTTCTTTACACGGCATTTTCCCTGAGAATTTTATCTCACGAGGCTGTGAGACAAATATCTATCGTGTTTGATATCACAGAATCTTGCTGATTCTATGTCTGTTGTTGAATTATATGTCTTATGTTCGATTTCCCATTTTTGGTAGTAAAGTATTGAAGGTCTGCAATGTGCCCTCATGTGTTTATTATTGTATCACCAATGTGGTTCTGTTGAAACATGGAGTTCTAGCATTGTCGACCGCATTTTGAGTCATGGAGATAGCATGGTTTAACATTATTTTGACCTTGGATTACTTGGAGACGGACCATTGTTTGTAAACGATTTACCTGTTGAAAAAACCGCGATTACATGCTGCAAGCGCGCAGGGGTTAACGATTTATGAGATGGCACTATTTCACTTAGTTATGCGGATTAACCAGTATCTGGAGGAAAATAGCGCACTTATAATCTGACTTGTCAGTGACATTTAGGTGGGTTATTACCTTCTAATTGATGAGTCAATCCTTTCTGTAACCACCCCAACCCCCCGGGCAATACCCTGGGGATTTATAATATTTTCTCAAGTTCATAGGAAATTGGCCAACCCCCCGTTCTTTGAGATTCTGCGAATTCCACACCCGTGACAAGGCTGAAAAAATAATATAAGTACTAACACATAATTTACACTATATCAATTACATTTAAGTTATTTTTGGAACATGAAACGAAACAAAATAAAATCAAACAGTGGCTCATTTCTGTTGCGGTATGGCCACACACTCAGAATATTTTCCCTAAAAATCTTTTAATTTCATCGCCATTTTGAACACATGAAACTGAAAGGAAGAAGTGTTTAGTTACCAGACTCCCCACATCTACTCTTTATTACGAGATCGATCCCGGCCTATAACCCCGGGATAAAATTCATAAAACAATTCCTCAGGGACGGCGGGAGGGGGGGGGGGGGGGAGATGGTTACAGGAATAACTGACTCATGCATAATTCTTTAGTTGAATGTTGACCACGGCAAATATAATTAATCTTGCATATAACCCTCTTGTGTACATCTACAATATTGGAAGGGATGAGAGATTTAAATACTCTAAATTATTACTAACTGTAAAAAAGCTCACACTAACATGTATTATTTCTCAATTGGCATGTACATCAATATACAGTAATGATACGCATAAAGTCGCATAATCGGCCATTCTGTGTTGCATGGTGGTCCAAGTGTTCATGGGCTAAGTGAAAGTGTAAAGCACTATTAGGCTTTGCTGATTGGTTACATCATTGAAGCTGGACTTGATCCAGGATTATTAAATACAAACAGGCGTTTATTGCAACAACATCTCCTAATGTACTACATCATGGAAAAACGTAAGCAAGAATTAGATGAAATTGCCAAAGGTAATTGTTAAACACTTTTTATAAGGTGGCCCTCTACAGTCTCTTGAAAACTTGAAAACTTGAAAAATGCAAATTTCAACTTCAAAAAGTACCCATGGTTAATTTGGAATTTTAAGAATGAAACTCAAGTTAAATATGTAAATAACTTTCAGCACGTCAACTCATCAAGTACTTTTATTTAAAGTGTCTATGCGACCAAATGAGACTTTGCATTTTTAGAATCTTTGGTAACTGTAGATACTAAAACCCGAAAACAGAATTAAATTCGAGCTTTTCTTCGTGGAGTTACTGCTACTTAAATAGTTGATTTTTTGTGGCGAAGAAATTGAAAACCGCGAAAAGAGCTTGGAACCGAATCAGTGCCTTGTGACGTCACAATAGTAACCGCTCAAGAGGAAAACAACAACATAGCAAGTATTACACTGTAAAAACTGACTGGTTAAAACAACCAAAAAAAAAAGGTCACCAGGATGCATCTGAGAGAACCAGTAAAAAACGGTTGTTTTAACCAATTTTATAATTTGGTTAAAATAACCAATATTCAATTGGTCAAAATAACCATAAAGATAGGTCATTTTGACCAATAAATATTGGTCAAGTAGATGCATCTGAGACAACCAATAAACAACGGTTAGAAATGGTTTTTTAACCAATTTCAAATTGGTTAAAATCAACATTGGTTGTTGCAACCAAATTCAAATTGGTTAAAATCATAATTAATGCCATGCAGTAAACAAATTTTTCAAAGATAAACAACAGTTAAACACATTTAATTTTCACTACACTATGTCAATAAAATCTTACTTGCTTAACAAATGGAATCAAAACATATGCATATAAAAATAGAAGTGTTCCTATAGTCAAAGACTGCTTATACTGTTACTGCATGCTTATACAGTTACACTATGTTACTCAATATGCATAACGTAAGAACATAAGTCTGAAGTAAATCCCCATTTACACGGAGCCAAATTATAGGCATTGCGATCGCGAGCCATCGCACTTGCCTTAGACGCAATATATCACAATCCCGGTAATTTGGCTCAATGTAAATGGGGCTTAGTAAGCAAATTTAACAATTAACTTGAACTAGATAAAGCATTAAAGTCATTAACAATTAGCAAGTCAATTCACAACACCAACCGGAATAATATACTGGACATTCGTGATTCGTAGGTTCTCGCGGCCTTGCTCTTCCATCATTACCAAGTCCACTGACACAATTGTCACAAGAAGTGGAAGTTATATAAGATCCCGTATTCGAATATAATATAGTAATCATCCCTTATTGATGAAGTAATGGCGAGCGGTTACGGTTTATCGGGCTCCTCGTCGTCTAGAAATTCTCTCGCTAACTTGCCTTCTTTTCGTAACGAGAATGAACCGTTCTCAACTCCAGCATCGAAGCTAATTGCTGATAAGAGTGGATACCTCTGGAAAGGTAATCTATCAGAATTGAAGTGCTTCGTGCAAGATGTCTTAAAGTTAACTGGCAAGTGGTCTTCGCCGGGTGGTGAGACAAAACAATTCAAAGGCACAGATGTTATCCTGAAATGGTTTGGTCCGACTAGAATGAGGCTTGTCGTAGAGAAAGACAGCGAAAGAAATTTCCTAGCGAATACTCTTTTGAGTCTATACACCAAGAAAGATGTTGTGTGTGCTACTCCCACTGTCGAAGTTGAACTGGCTTCGCTGAAGTTAGAACTGTCAACGATATGGGCTCTACTAAATGGGATGCAAGACACCATGATGGTTAAATTAGATGAGGTAACATCTGTTTACGAAAATGAACTTGAAACCATGAAGACCAAGTTAAATAAGGTAACGTCTGAGTACGAAAATAAATTCGAAATCCTGAACGCAAAGTTAGATGAGGTAACGCTTGAACACGGATCTATTGAAAGGGCTCTTGAATCTGAACAAAACGCGTGGTTGAAACCAATGGGAAAGCATGTTTTCAGTGCCGATGCTGGTAGTTCCTTATCAACTCAGGGGGTGATGGATGACAAAATCACAACTCCAAATCAATTTGCAATACTGGATGAAGATGTAAATTCCCAATCACCGGCTGATGAGGAAACGATCTCACTTACAAGCAATTTTATGAATAATCTTGAAGGCAGACGGGAGATTTCTACACAGACTGATCAGGTCACTGAAACTACGTTAGCCGAAGGGAGGGAAGTATCTCAATTCGAAAAATCTCCCAAAGATCGAGGATTTTTCTATTTTCCCAGGATTGAAGATGATTTTAATCTTATGAAGTCAAATAAAAATTCAAATTCAGTATTTAATAATACTCAACCGAGGATTCCAGGTCAACAAATGTCCCAAGGGAAGCACGAGAAGAATAATCATAAGTCCAAATCAACGAACTCGCAAGCAAGAAGAAAGGGAGGTAAGCCTAAAGAACTAAATAGAATAAATCCCAAGCCTCATACGCTTATCTTGGGTAACCCCTCCACGATGAAATTGAATCCAGCGAGAATTTCTAACAGAGTCGGCGTAAAGGTTTGCTGTCGGTCAACATGGCTGGGGAATTCTAATTCAAAAAACGGTTTTGATCAGTTGGAAAGAACTATTCTTCAACTCAATCCAAATGCATTAATTATTCAAACAAGAGTTGATAATACTCCCTCGGGAACAACTGACCAAATGGCACAACAAACCATAGATTTATTCATGCATGCTCGACGGTTTTTGCCCAAAGCGAAAATTGCGGTTTCGAGTGCAGTCAATTCCCATCATATTGGTATGAAAATTCCATTCGTAAATCAACACCTACGATCTTTCTGCCGAGTTCATGGAATCAATTTCATTGATAATAGTAATATTCTCAGCAGTAGCCGAGGTGATGCTTTTCTTAGCGATCACAATTCATTATTGTTAGAATACAATCTCAGCAAATTTCTGCGGAGATTTTGACTGGACGTCTCTTCTGTAATAAATAATAGTATTGACTCTCCCTTAAAGTTTATTGACAATATTTCGACTACACCTAAATCCTCACGAATTCCTGTGATAATCAGTTCCTCTCAAGAAAACAGTTTTTATCGCTCATTTCGCTTCCGCTCTCGCCGCCAACAATGTACTCAAAACTTAATTTACATACAGAATTCAAGATCTACAACAACGAATGATACAGAAAATCATACTTTATTTGTACCGTCGTTAATTGTATCAAACGTTATGTCCTTAGCCCCAAAGATAGACGAAAATTCATACGTCGTAAGTTCAAGAAATCCTGACATCGCCTGCTTTACTGAGACCTGGCTTAAAAATTCGGTGGATAATAATGTTATTGACATTCCAAACTGTACAATCGTCCGTAAAGATAGAAGCTATGCAGAACATGGGGGAGTCTGCATTTACATAAAGAACTCTATCAGTTTCGAAAATCTTATTCAATTGGAAGAACAAAAATGGTATCGAAGTCCTTTGGTGTAAACTAAACCCCTGCCGTCTTCCCCGTGGGTTCTCCTGCCTAATTATTGGAGTTGTTTACCATCCACCAAGCGCCAACACTGAGTACATGATTAACCACTTATTGGAAACTATGGAGAAAATTGAAAGTTATTTTCCAAACTCTGGCATTATAATTACCGGTGATTTTAACCGTCTAGACATATCACAATTAGTGAGCCATTATAACTTGAAACAACTTGTTAAATTTTCTACGAGAGGAGAAAGAATTTTAGATCTTGTTTTAACCAATCTTAAAGATTATTATAAAGAGCCATCAAAGTTAGCACCTTTCGGTCTATCTGACCATTGTACAATTTTCGTATCCCCTCAGTTAAGAACAAAACACCGATCAACCAAGAAAACCGTAATAACCAGAGATATGGGACCAAGTTCAAGGGATGCCCTTGGAAGATTTTTTAATACAGTAGATTGGTCTTTAATAGATACTATGGACAACGCGCAAGAAAACTTGTGAAACTCCACAGAAACGACGTACCATGGATGACCGGTCAGCTGAAATTATTGATCAGGAAACGGCAAGAGGCCCTTAATCAATCGAATACAACACTTTTTCGATTTTATAGAAACAAAGTAAATAAGGAACGAAAAGTATATAGATCGAAATATTACCAAACGAAAGTAAAGGACTTAAGTGAGTCGAACCCAAAAAAATGGTGGAAAGAATGCAAGAAACTTTGTGGTATGACGAAAAAGAATAAAGACATTACTACTGCATTACTTTCAAAAGACTCACCAAGCTTACATGAAATACGTAATTTAGCAGACAAGATTAACAAAGCCTTTCTACAACCTCAACAACCTTACCAACCATTAAATATTAGTAACCGCGTCGACTCAAGTAATGCTGTCCAACCCTATGTATGTATCCGAACAGCTAATAAAAACCCAATTATCCAAAATATGTAGAAGCAAATCAAACGGACCAGATAATATTCCAAATTGGGTATTGAAGGAATACTCAGAGATTTTGGCTTCTCCAATAACGTCAATAGTCAACTCCTCTTTTCTAGAAGAAAAACTCCCTCCAATATGGAAATGTGCGAATGTGACACCCATACCAAAAACTACACAAGTGGATGATGTTACAAAAGATCTTAGACCAATCTCCTTAACTCCTACCCTGTCAAAGATAGCAGAAGACTATGTTGTGCATGCACACGTAAAGCCCGCAGTTTTGGAACATATAAGACCTGATCAGTATGGTTGCATACCGCAATCGTCAACTGCCCATGCCTTAATAGACATGATACATCACTGGTCCCAAGTCATCGATGGAACTGGCAACGATGTCAGAGTTTTTGCTTTAGATTATAGAAAAGCCTTTGACTTGATTGACCATACGCTACTAATTAACAAACTCTCGTTGTATAACATAAACCCATCCATAATAAACTGGATTCGCGATTTTTTGACAGATAGGCGTCAACGAGTTAAGCTGGCGAAAGATTGTTATTCACAGTGGGAAAATGTACTCGCAGGTGTTCCTCAAGGGACAAAATTAGCCCCCTGGCTTTTTATAGTGATGATAAACGACCTCGAAGTACCCTCTTCTAACGGGACTTTTAAATATGTTGACGACACCACTATCTACGAAACTGTAAGTAAAGATGAAAGTAGCCGCGCACAAGAGATGATCAATGAAGTGGACAATTGGTCAAACGATAATAAATTAGAACTAAATCCAAAGAAATGTAAGGAACTCCGAATTTCATTTTCCAAAACACCAAAGTCCTACGCATCCACCACAGTTGGAGAGACAACCATCACTGAAGTTGCTTCAATTAAGCTTTTGGGCGTCACCATACAAAACAATTTAAAATGGAACTCACACGTTACTGAAATTACCAGGATGGCCTCAAAGCGTATATATTTTTTGATCCAACTTAAACGCGCTAATGTATCTACAAACAATCTTATTAAGTTCTATATTACATGTATCCAATCAGTACTTTTATATGCCTGTCAGGTTTTCCATTATGGCCTCCCTGTTTATCTAAGTATTTCACTAGAACGAATACAGAAAAGAGCCTTACATATTATTTACGGATATGAATTGTCGTATTCAGAATTGCTCAATATCTCTGGATTATGTAGCCTAGCAAATCGTCGAGCAGAACTTTGTCAGACCTTTTACTGTAAAATAGTTAGTCAACCACAAGGAAATTTGTACAAACTCCTTCCCTTTAATGTAACTCACACTTCAGTCAATTTGAGAAATACTAAGCTTATGTATGTTCCCTTACGTAGAACTAAGCGTTTTAAAGACACCTTTATGGTATCTGGAGCAAACACGTACAATAACCTAATATCTCTTTCTTAAATATGTTAAACTCATTTACATTTTAGAAGTACAATTTTTAGTGTAGTTTAATTCGAAAATTTTAATTGTAAGCATATGTAAGTGAATCCTTTATAGACTTATGTAAATCCTCCGTAATTCAGTTTATACTGTAAGTTTGAGGAAATTTGTAGCAAATAAACGATCTATCTATCTATCTATCTATCTATCTATCTATCTATCTATCTGTCTGTCTGTCTGTCTGTCTGTCTGTCTGTCTGTCTGTCTGTCTGTCTGTCTGTCTGTCTGTCTGTCTGTCTGTCTGTCTGTCTGTCTGTCTGTCTGTCTGTCTGTCTGTCTGTCTGTCTGTCTGTCTGTCTGTCTGTCTGTCTGTCTGTCTGTCTGTCTGTCTGTCTGTCTGTCTGTCTGTCTATCTATCTATCTATTGCACAATCAGTTGCACGAGTATTTTTCTGCTAACAATTTATTGTCCAAATATCAATCCGGCTTCAGACAACTCCATTCGACGACTACTGCAATGTTAGATGCAACAACGGAATGGTTTGTAAACATGGATCAAGGGAAACTTAACTTGGTAGTATTCCTTGATGTATCTAAAGCATTCGATACGGTTGATCATAAAATTTTACTACATAAATTATCTTTATACGGTATATCTGGTAAATCGTTGGAATTCTTTACGTCTTATTTAAATAACCGCAAACAACAATGTGTTGTGAACGGTCATATTTCAACCCCTAGATCAATCTCTTGCGGAGTTCCTCAGGGGTCTATACTGGGTCCGTTATTGTTCCTTATTTATATTAATGATCTCCCATATTGTTTAGAACACTCCAATCCGCGAATGTATGCGGATGATACAAACACCACAATTGCAGGAAAATCATTAAGTGATATCATCCATTCAACCAATGACATGAGAAATATTGGAAATTGGCTGATATCGAATAAATTAAGCTTAAATGAAGCAAAAACCGAATATATGTTCATTGGATCTGATGACAAGCTTAACAAAATTAAAGATATGCCTTATGTATATGTCAATAGGCAACCGGTTAGAAGGGTTAAGTCTCTTGGACTTTATGTTGATGAGAGACTTGCTTGGGTAGACCAGATAGATAACACTGCAAAGAAAGTTTCATCGGCAATAGGTGGCCTCAAGCAGGCAAGACAATTTATTAACCACTCGACTGCTATTACTATTTACAAATCTCTGATTCAACCTTTGTTTGATTACTGTGATATTGTTTGGGATAGCTGTCCAATTGCACAAAAAACAAGGTTACAAAAGCTTCAAAATAGAGCTGCTCGAGTTATAACACAACAAAGTTATGACATCAGATCCCATGAAATACGTGAAGAGCTTGGTTGGGTAACTCTTGCCAATAGACGCTCAAAGAATAAAGCTATAATGATGTATAAGGTTTTGAATGATGCTGCACCCTCTTATCTCAGAGATTTATTTCAAACATATCCAAGTACATTAAACTACTCTCTAAGAAGTAGAGATACAAATGTTCTACTGCCACAACCCAAAACCGAATACCTCAAAAAGAGTTTCAAATTTTCTGGCGCAAAGCTATGGAATGAGTTACCCAACGAAATAAAATTAGAAAATTCCCTAACTTCGTTCAAAAAAAAAGTGTCGTTACACAGTCTCATTCAATCTGATTAGTTAAATTGTAAATAATATATTTTTATTGTTATTGTATATATTTATAACTAATACCTTGTTTCGGCTCACATGAAAAGCAATTTATTGTAAATTGATTGTGATTCCGAAGTTAAATAAATTTCTCTCCTACCTACCTACCTACCTACCTACCTACCTACCTACCTACCTACCTACCTACCTACCTACCTACCTACCTACCTACCTACCTACCTACCTACCTACCTACCTACCTACCTACCTACCTACCTACCTACCTACCTACCTACCTACCTACCTACCTACCTACCTACCTACCTACCTACCTACCTACCTACCTACCTACCTACCTACCTACCTACCTACCTACCTACCTACCTACCTACCTACCTACCTACCTACCTACCTACCTACCTACCTACCTACCTACCTACCTACCTACCTACCTACCTACCTACCTACCTACCTACCTACCTACCTATCTATCTATCTATCTATCTATCTATCTATCTATCTATCTATCTATCTATCTATCTATCTATCTATCTATCTATCTATCTATCAATCTATGCGCGTGATTCCTTCGGAGTTCCAAAGCCCAGCAACGCAAATGATTTCGCCTAATCGGTGAGAAGAATTCCGTAGAAATTCGTGGTAAAACAAGACATTGTCGCGATCTTCCTCGCTGGAAAAGTGTTCCGTTTCTAGTCTGTCCGAGGTATTCAGCAAAGGGAGTCGAAGAACAGTCTTTCTTCGGTGAAATTTGTTGTTGATATATACCATTCTTTAACTCTCCTCGTGTCGACAACGCTTTCAAAGCTTGAATGCAAGCAGCGAGCGCAATTTGAATAAACTTGAATAATTAAGTGGATCAAAAAAATTCGAGGCTGCTAATTGGCTAATCACGCGGCGGACCTATGCGAAGACACCCCTGCTCAATCGAGCATTAATTGATAATCTTGTGTGATTGCTTGAGTATTGAAGCAATTGATCCGCTTGTTATTCAAGCTTGACGAACGTTTGATATTTTGTCCCTTTGGTGCTACATTAACTTTATTTATTTCGTAACACTCTTCTTCGGTAGCAGTCGAGTTTTGAAGCAACCTGTCCCATGAGTGCCGATTTGTATGATGCATTTTATTAACTTTATTCATGTAAACAGTAAATGCATGACTTTAAGTCAGATGCCGGTGCCAGCTTGTTAAGAATCAACTGTATAGTCCAATTTTACACGTCTTTTAATATACGAAGCCACATTATCCGGATTCCGATCTAGAGCTATCGCGGTCGCAATGGTTTTTGTAGTGTAACCACTCGATTTATTCAGTTAATACTAATCAATAAATCGATCACAACCGCAACCCAATATACGATAAGTTCGCTCCGTGTAAATGTGGCTTGATGAATAAAAATGCTTAAAACAAAACACCTCGATTACTTCTCGCCTACCGAATCAAGCTGAGATTCAATTCACGTCGTGTATATAGCCGAAATAAGTTACTGTGATTTCTGGCAGGCCTTTTCGACTCTTCAGAAAGGATTGAAACGAATCTCCGAGTGACTAAATACGACTACTCCTTGCTTTCGTGGTCCGAACCGCTCTCCTAGTTTTTATATCATAATATTATTTCATATCGCTTTCAAATAACCAATTAATAATTGGTGCAAAGATAATTTGTGACTTCGTTGCCGTTGTGATAATGACCATTTTACACGACCAATTGATAAGTGGTCATAATAACCAATTTACATTGGTTGTAGCAGGGTAACCAATTGATAATCGGTTAAAATAAGCATTTTATAATATTTATATTCTGAACAATTAATAATTGGTCGCAATGACCATTTTACACAACCAATTATAATTGGTCTTAATGACCAATTTACATTGGTTACAAATAACTAACCAATTACCATTTGGTTAAAATAACCATTTCACAATGGTTGCGCGAACTATAACCAATTCATAAATGGTCATTTTGATCAATTTCAATATGGTTATGGTTAATTAACCAATTAATAATTGGTTAAATTACCATTACATAATGGTCGCAACCAAAAACATTGGTTGTTTTAACCAGTCAGTTTTTACAGTGTAGTACGGAAATTGGTAGAGAACAGAAAACTGAAAGCGAAACTCTACACGATGTAAATATGGAGCACAATACGGTTTCCGATGAGGAGGATTTCACTGAATACGAAGTACACTGCATGAAAAGCCGGATATCCTGATGTCTATACGTCAGAATACTGCGCGAAATATTCGTGATATTCAATTAGGTATTCTTATCGGAATATCATATGAATATGGGAATATTCTGACCCTGAATACCTCGGAATATAAAAGCACACTAAGTATTCTGAGGCAGAATACCTCAGAATATCAAAAAAATATTTATATATGATATATTAGGGAATATTTTAGTATATGGTTTGAATATTCTGCTCTGTGTGACGGGTGTTACTTGATCTTGCGGGTTAAGGAGCAAAAAGGGGAATGGGATCGAATCTACAAAGTTTTCTGTCATATTGGATTTACATTTGTCAAGAATTTCACCCATTTTTGTTTCATTTCAAATACTGAAACCCATTTAATGCATAAGTTAAAGTACTGTAATAATTGTATGGGCACAGACAAATTAGAGTAAAACTCAATTTTCGAGGAATATATTTGAAAATTTGAAAATTCTATTATACAATACTGTATATCCAATTAATGTTATTAGTGTATCTTACATATAATCTAAAGAGATATAAACAGTACTTTTATTACAATTATTTATTTACTTACTAAACCTTTACAGTATTTACAGTATATAAGTGAGGAAGAATTAAAGATACACATTTTGAAGTTTCAGTATGAACAAACAGGAATTTGGAAAAATATGAGTGAGTCAACCTATTAAGTACACGAGGTAAATCACTTAACTCAGTTTAATTTCATTCTGTGTTAAGATGATTTAGAATTGCTTGTTACACTCCCACCTGGGCTTCTCACTTAGCCAAGTCACCCAAGCCAACTGCATTTATTTGCTACAAAACAAAAAATCCCATTTTTTCAAGCAAGTACAGTATTGAGATAACCAGTACAGGTTGTACAAAGCAAAATATTGGCTAGTTGGGATAACTTGGCTTTTTATATAAACACATTAGGATGAAAATTAGCAAGGGATTAGAGCAAATGTACACAGGATGAAATTTTAAATTTAATAGACATTTAAGTTGACCGGAAACCACATTAAAGCTTTATCTCAAAATTTAGTTGACATTTAGGGAATCTTTAAATATACTTAAAGCTTAGTTAACATTTAGGGATAAAATAAGAATCGCTTAGGTGGGATTTAGTGTTTTAGAACTTTAAGAAGATTTTTCACAACATTAAATCCTCATTAAAGTTCCAATTTCAAATAGAGCCAAATTAAGCGCCTTTTGGTTTTACGTTAAAGCCACCTAAAGCTCCAGTAGTTGCGATCTATTTTAATTGAACTTTAAGTGCACCCTAAAATAACATTAAAGCTGAATAAGAGATGCATGGTCTTTAATCAACTATAAGGGCGCACCCTAAAGCTCTGTAAAGTTTCAGTCAACGACCAAGACGTTACCATAAAAGGAGAAAGCAGTCGTGTGCCACCACGGGGAAAGGCCCGTGTTTGGTATTATTGTGTTTACACACGAATCATGGAGGAACCAAAGGATTTAATCATGTGTAATCATTGCGATGAGCTTGTTTCAAGAGCCACGTACAAAAGGCACAACAGAAAAAGGCAGGTTGAATTATCTAGTTTCCTAGCGAAATCTAGAAACATGCAACCAGATCCTGACTCTGACTCTGACAGCGATGCCGATATGGACGGAGCAATTGACATTCACACTAGCGGTAAGAAATTTCCTATATATAGAATATAGAATACTGTACAAACTACAGTAATAAGTAACTCACTCAATGACTGGAGCTTAAACTTAACATTACAACTTTACTGTATTTTGATCTTCTTTAGGTACAATCGACAATGACAATAATATCACTCCTACCTTCCCAGATATGGAAGATAATAACAATGTAAGTCTCCACAGTGACATGTACTGTAATTAAGGGTTAAAGCACTCGCGTGAGTGTGTTATCGGGATTTACATCCACGAGTTCACTGACAAGTGAATTTCGAGTTGCTTGTCAGTGAACGAGTGGATGTAAATCCCGATAACACACGAACAAAGAGTGCTTTAAACGCTTTAATATTCAATTTGAGTAAACGCTAAAGACAAACATACACTGGGTCGACGTTAAAACAAATTATTCCGCCACTCTTTTATCACTTATATTTACAAGGAAATAAAACCAACTTATTTTAAAAACCGAAACATCCCAAGCAGTTGCTCTTTTAGTATTATTTGGCGTAGCCTCTGCAGTAATATTTTCGATTTTCACGATGGACAACTCAACAAACGCTTCACTTTCGGCCATTTCCAAATCGTGCTGTTCATGACATAAACAGGGTCTCACGTGGTAGAAATTAACCAATCAGAACTTGTTAATACGCTAGTTTACGAAAATTGAATATTAATATGTATTAATCTTTATTGATAAAATTGGCAATAATGTACTAATTATTAATAGACTTAGACTTAAAACTAGCACAACGATAGGCAGCATATATATATATATATATATATATATATATATATATATATATATATATATATATATATAAACTGTTATTCTGTGATTTTAACATGTACGAGTTCTTTCATATTAGGCAAACATGACAAAAGTTGCCAATGTTTAATATGTACATACAGTACAACATTAATATAGATTAAGATGGCTTGGTCATGTGGCACAAATTGTTGCAATAGTTTAATAATGCTTGATACATAATAAAAGTATTTACTTTTCAGTGTCACATACAGTTCAATAATACTGTAAATGTAGATGCACGTGTTCTGAAAAATATATTAGTGAGATATGTATCTATATCTTCACTGTCAGAATGGAAATATCGATGATGTCACACACTGAAATAAACACTAATTTTGCCTTTTTCAAAATAAAATAAGCATTAGACATTGGTTTGAAGATATAAATTCACATTACTCATTTGTAAAATCATTGTTTTCAGCACTCAAAATTAAAATTAACACATGTACTGTATGCTTCACAGCACCATCTGATATCCTCTGTACTGTACTGTACTGTACTGTACTGTACTGTACTGTACTGTACTGTACTGTACTGTACTGTACTGTACTGTACTGTACTGTACTGTACTGTACTGTACTGTACTGTACTGTACTGTACTGTACTGTACTGTACTGTACTGTACTGTACTGTACTGTACTGTACTGTACTGTACTGTACTGTACTGTACTGTACTGTACTGTACTGTACTGTACTGTACTGTACTGTACTGTACTGTACTGTACTGTACTGTACTGTACTGTACTGTACTGTACTGTACTGGACTGTACTGTACTGTACTGTACTGTACTGTACTGTACTGTACTGTACTGTACTGTACTGTACTGTACTGTACTGTACTGTACTGTACTGTACTGTACTGTACTGTACTGTACTGTACTGTACTGTACTGTACTGTACTGTACTGTACTGTACTGTACTGTACTGTACTGTACTGTACTGTACTGTACTGTACTGTACTGTACTGTACTGTACTGTACTGTACTGTACTGTACTGTACTGTACTGTACTGTACTGTACTGTACTGTACTGTACTGTACTGTACTGTACTGTACTGTACTGTACTGTACTGTACTGTACTGTACTGTACTGTACTGTACTGTACTGTACTGTACTGTACTGTACTGTACTGTACTGTACTGTACTGTACTGTACTGTACTGTACTGTACTGTACTGTACTGTACTGTACTGTACTGTACTGTACTGTACTGTACTGTACTGTACTGTACTGTACTGTACTGTACTGTACTGTACTGTACTGTACTGTACTGTACTGTACTGTACTGTACTGTACTGTACTGTACTGTACTGTACTGTACTGTACTGTACTGTACTGTACTGTACTGTACTGTACTGTACTGTACTGTACTGTACTGTACTGTACTGTACTGTACTGTACTGTACTGTACTGTACTGTACTGTACTGTACTGTACTGTACTGTACTGTACTGTACTGTACTGTACTGTACTGTATACAATTCTTCATGTTAAAAGGGTATATCCTTACCGAGGCTATACAAACTCCTACACTTACAGGAGGTAGGTATAGTATTGACTATATGTTCAACAGTGGTACATGTACTTGTAATTTTTCAGGTATTTGACGTGGCATCAGATACAAGTTATGAGATCAATGGAAGTGATAGTGAGATTGATAGTGAGAATGGAGAAAATGACCAAGCAGATAACAATGATGTTCTTTCATCCACTAACGATGAAGATACCGAAGAAGTTTGGAATGATGTGCTAACAAAGCACATAATGCAAGACCTCGATGGTGGTCCTCCTCCTGTTCCAGCCAATCAAGAAAACCAACAAATGGAATGGCATGGTTATTACGATTTCTTGCTGCTTGGCTAAAATTATTGGGATTAGAGGTATCGCACAATGTAGTTGCCCAGATCTTCATCGCTTTTCCTGCATCAACATATATGCTTAAGCAGATTTTGATGGTTGATAGAGATGACTTCAACAAATTTGTGGTATGTCCAAAATGCCACAAGTTGTATGAATACAACCAATGTTTGACAACAGTTAATAACAGAGAAGTGGCAAAGCTTTGTTCTGGATTCCAACAAAAAAGAGGAAAAAAGGTCCCATGTGGTGCAGCAATACTCTACAAAGTCCAGCTAACAAATGGAAAAAGCTGCTTCTACCCAATAAAATATTACTGTTTTAATAGCATAGTCAATGCCTTGGAAAGTCTACTTCAGAGACAAGGGTTTGTTGATAAATGTGAAAAATGGAGAGACAGATCAATGGATGACAATGAAATGGCTGATGTATATGATGGTTCACTATGGAAAGACTTTATGACAGTGGAAGGGAAGAACTTCCTTAAAGAGTTTCGAAATTATGTATTGATGCTTAACTTTGATTTCTTCCAGCCAATGAAACGAAGAAAGGACTACTCAGTTGGGGTTTTTTATTTAGTAATACTAAATATGCCAATAGCTGAAAGATTTAAATGGGAAAATGTTTTGGTAGTTGGTATTGTACCATCTATGGATAAAGAGCCAAAAAGTTTAAATCCATTCTTAGAACCTGCAATAAAAGAGCTACAGTGCTTGTGGAAAGGGATGAAATTAAAGTCATCAAAGTGCAGATTTGAATTAACCTTCCGGGCAGCAATTATTTCAACTTCATCTGATGTACCCGCTGTAAGAAAGTTGGGTGGTCTCAAAAGTCATGCAGCCAGACACGGTTGTTCACGATGTTTAAAATCATTTCCTGGTGGTTTTGGTATTAAACCAGATTATTCTGGATTCGACAGAGAGAATTGGCCACCAAGAACTAATGCACAGCATCGAAAAATGACTCAAAAAATCAACAAATTTACAAATCTGAAAAGAAGGGAAGAATTTTGCACTGAGAATGGTATTACACATTATAGTGTGTTATTCGACCTTCCTTATTTTGATGCAATTCGTTTTTTTACCATTGACCCTATGCATAATCTTTTTCTTGGGACTGCCAAAAGAATGTTTCACTTGTGGAGCAATACAAATGTATTGTCAAAAAGAAATCTCGAGGAAATAGGTAGATTACCAGTTAACATAGCTACAAATTCAGGGTGTTATACTGCTGAACAATGGAAAAACTGGACATTAATGTACTCACTATTCTGCTTATAGGGAATTTTACCTGATGCTGATTTCAAATGCTGGCAAACTTTTGTTCTTGCATGTAAGTATGTTTGTCAGAACCCTATTTCCACAGCAGATGTTGACATTTTTGATGGTTTATTTGTCAAATTTTGCAAAGAAATTGAAAGATTGTATGGGAAAGAAATTATAACACCTAACATGCATCTGCATTGCCATTTAAAGGATGTCATATTGGACCATGGCCCAACAGCTAGTTTTTGGTGTTTTAGCTTTGAACGCTACAATGGCATTTTAGGCAGTATATCAACAAACAAAAGATCCTTGGAAATTCAATTAATGAGAAGATTTAAAATTGATAATTTTTTTAAAGGGAAAGCATTACCAAATCTTTTTCAAGAAGATCTTCTTCATTTATGTTCGGAAACCAAGAAAGAAAAGGGGAGTACCTGGGTAGAGGATTCTGACTGGGAAACCAAGTTGACCATCCATAAGCTTGCCATCAAATCACCAATCATTGAAGGAAGTGAATGGAGTAACATGTCAGGGGTTTTCATCCCTGATAATTACAAATTGAGCACATTGGATTCAGATGATGCAAAACTTCTTCTTGAGGTGTATAGGATCCTCTATTGTGATAGTTTTCAAATTGACGCAAGTCAAATGAGCTTGCTTATTCACGAGTTTGGATCAGTGACAATTGATACTACGAGATTCGGTTCAAAGATGGAAGCAAGGAGCATACGCTCTGCGTATATTTTGGCTTCATGGCCTGCAAATTGTGGACTTGTGAATAAAGAGATATTTTCCCTAACTCCTGGTAAAGTTAATTATTATTTCAGTCATTCACTCGAAATAGGATCTGTTTGTTTGAAACATGTATTTGCAAGTGTTAAGTGGTATCAACCAGCAGAAGAAAGAGGCGAAATTGGTAATCCAGTGCAAGTTTGGTCTTCAGATTATCAAGGACCTGGTAGTGCAGCTTTTATGCCTGTTTAGCGTATCCATTCTCATTTTGCAATAGCAAAGCATTCTAGGAATACTATTGCCTTGTCACCAATTATGAGAAAAACATTGTTGTAGGCCATTAACGGTACAGCAAGTTTTAGCATCAAGACTAATTCAAATTGTACCCATACTGTACAATGTAGTAGTAAAATATTTCAGTTAAAACTCTACTCGGCCTGGCTGGGATTCGACCCGCGACCTAGTAAACACTAGTCAGATGCTCTAACGGGAGCTACAGGTCAAGTTGGGGGCTGAAGGTCGAATGGTAGTGCTATCATGTGACCTTCACCTTCAGCTCCCAATTTGACATGTAGCTCAGTTGGTAAAGCATTGGACTAGTAAACCGAAGGTTGCAGGTTCGAATCCCAGCTGGGCCAAGTAGAGTTTTCTCTGCTTGTCCAGTATGGCTCGTCACTCGGAGCAACACCTAATTATTCTTCTTCACCTGATCACTGTCACACAATAATCATTCGAGATCATTTCAGTTAAGTAGAAACCTTCATCATAGTTATTGAGGTATTAATAACTTCTTATTAACCGAACGCGAGGTCTTTACAGAGAAATATCGGACCGAGGTCTTCTTGGTACAGACCGAGCCCGTAGGGCGAGGTTTGTACACAAAGACCGAGGTCTGATATTTCTCTGTAAAGACCGAGCAAGCGAGGTTAATAAAAAGTTTATTATATGGCATTTTGAAACAACAAACCTTACATTTATACCTTGTCATGATACGTACTTTAGTCAGTTTAGTGTGACCTCGAGCGTGTGACATAAACTCATCGTTTTCAATGTTGTTGCTTTTGTTGTCGTCGCTTTCGGACTCCTAAACTCGCTTCCAGATTGCTCTCGTTCCAATCATACATAATTTAGTCCTCAGGTTGTTGAATTCACAAAATTCTTGCGGTTTTCTTTCGTTGTTTAGTTGCAAACAACATGGCTGATAAGAAATTTGTTTGTTTTTTTTCCGTAATGGACCGCTGGTCCATTACGGGAAAGTAATGGACCGCTAAAAATGTTTCTAAGCCAATCACAGCGCGCTATTTCACCGAAAGTGACGCTTGCCATATAATAATAAGTAAAAATTACTTGTTTTAAACATTTCTAATGTGCAACTTTCAAACATGTATCTCCATGGTTTTATTGAGGCAGAGTTTTAGTGCTGCATAGGCAGTGTAAAATACATGTACGAGATGAAACAGTGAAAAGTGATAAACTACCAATAGTGCGATGTTTTATGCCGATGTTTCGAGTGAAGGCCCTTCATCAGAGCAAAAAAAAAACAAAAATGAAGGGCCTTCACTGGAAACATCAGCATACACTGTAAAACATCTCACTATTGCCAGTTTTATATCACTTTTCACTGTTTCATCTAGAGTTTTTACAGATGCATACCCTTATCTGTATTGTATATATTATTATTATTATTATTATTATTATTATTATTATTATTATCATTATTATCATTATTATTATTATTATTATTAATAATAATAATACATAATATACACTGTAATTAAACCTGTAAATTAAAGTTGATATAAAATATCATGAAGTGTAGGGCGATCACTTGGATTTTTGTGAAGACACTTTTTTGACATTAGTTTAAGTGGGTTATCAATGCCCAGTGTTGTCACTGAGACCTTGCAGCACTGCCTTAGTAAATAACCATATGAATAAACATCTGAAGCAAATGTCTGACAATGCGTGCCATTAATGAGTTCTGGAGCGAGGTGACAATGTTCCTTAAAATACCTTTCCTTCTCTTTGTCATTTAGTTTATACAATTTAGCATTGCATAATTTCCTACATTTACCAAAATCAATCAAAACAGGATGTTCCTCAGAAAGCAAAATATTGTCACCTTTTATGTCATTATGTAGAAGGGAATTGTTGTGGACATACAGAAGTGCATCAGCAATTTCTTTAAATATTCTGGTCCATCTCTGTAAGCTTTTTATAATACCTGACTTCCACAGAGTTATGCACTTTCCATCTATGCCATAAAATTGTGACACCATTAAATAAGGTTTCTTCTCCAAACAAACTCCAAACAATAAAGGTAATCCTGTAATTTAAATGGATAAATCATTATACCAGTAGTTGTGCTTTTTACTATCCA
The DNA here is from genome assembly GCA_964035015.1 of Corallium rubrum. Classification (NCBI taxonomy): domain Eukaryota; kingdom Metazoa; phylum Cnidaria; class Anthozoa; order Scleralcyonacea; family Coralliidae; genus Corallium; species Corallium rubrum. The sequence continues at coordinate 2,238,466 of OZ036003.1, forward strand.
GCTGGATACCAGATTTGCTAGATAGTGTAAAGAATCCTGACAGATACTGGATACTTCATATACATGTACAAAGCTCAGTCATTTTTTTCAGGTTGAATACCAAAATACAGTGTACCCGGTAGTACAGCATGTTGACTCGGAATGATACTCCACCCTGTGTGAAATGTAGTCTAGGACGGCCATATAAGATTTGTTACACGAATAAGTACAGTATACCAAAAAATGTATTTAACCCTTTCATTACTGGGGTTTTTCCTTTTATGACTAAAATCATCTGGCATTAGACAGTCTGAGAGTAAAATTGAAAACAGAGTTGAAACATATAAATTACATGTTATATTAATTCAGATTTATTTTACCATTGTTGCAAATTCAATTTAAAGTACTCCAGTGGTTCCCATAATTATATTTAATATGATAGTAAATACTTGAAAAAAATTGGAATGATATTTACCAGTATGATCAAACCGGTTGACTACACTTGCCTCCCAGTGCACATCAGTCTTTCGGACATTTCTTTCATAGGTCTTTACAGCCACATCAATTCCTTTATATTGCCTTTTGCTGCATGAGCCAAAAGTACCCTTTCCAAGAAACGGATCCATTTCACATTCATGGATGGTCTGTAGGTTCTTTCTATCAATGTTTTTAGGAACTCTAATAAAATGAATACAAAAAATATGGGTGAAACAATATACATTGGTATTTTAACAATTAAACAGCAATCTTGAGTATATACTACAGTTGTATAAAGAGCCAATCTGATAGTAGTAGTTCACAAATTTTAGCTGAGTTCTTATTACTGAGTTATTTAACAACAAGTTTAACTTTGTATGTCTCGCTACTGTAAATGGCCTGGGGTATACAGTACCCCCAGTATACTGTATAAATCACAGATGACATCACACCATATAAGGAAGAAAAAGGTATTGGGCTGTTTCCTTCATCCAAACAAACAATAAATTACACTATATTATATAACATCTAGTAAATTCATGTCATTTGATTGGTACATGTAGATTATTGATCATTGTGTTAAGGATTAAAATGACCATTGCGCGGTCAAAATGCTATGCATTTTTTTACTGTATATTTGCCATGCATTATTTTTTTGACTATTGCATGGTCAGGTCAAATCCACTCGATGAACTTATTTGTCTGTATTATTTATATTGATTTCAATAAATTATTAACAAAGATTAGTGTTGGTGTTACGAATGAAAATATTCAATTATTTGTTTAATATGCAATGTAAGAATATTTTCATTCAGTGAAAGATGAACTATTCCATTCAACTCAGCAGTCCCCTCATTGAATAGAACATTTCCTCTTTTACCTCATAAAAAGATTCTTACCAATGCACTCATAAACATTCATTATTTGTATATATACTAACCCAAGTACATGTATTAAAATGTGTATTTATATCACATTACAGTAATATGTGTGCTTATGTACTATAATTATGACCCCTCAAGATATTTTGCTCTGAAAGATGTCAGTTTTATCCAATTTCATAGTACAGTTTGTACACAAAATAGTTGCATATATGATATGACAATTTTATAGTAAAAATACCATAATGATAATATGCAGTAATTTTATGAAACATGTCGTTGGTTGTAATAAAATTATTTAAAAATTATTAGTTGAGGATACCTATATAACTTCAATTTTTTCTTCTCCTCTGCCTTGTACTTATTAAAGTAGATGGTTGACAGTTTTTTCTCTTTCTGTTGTTCTTCGTTCAACTTTGTCACTTCAGCTGTAAGCCTTTGGACAGTGTGGTGTATTGTATCATTCGCTCTCTTTTTTTTTCTTTGATTACTTTCCTTCTTTTTTTTATTTCTCTTCAACCGCTTCTTCCGTATAGCCGCTATACTCCTTTTCCCTTTATTCTTTGTCGTTATAGCTTCGTTTGATAGCAACTGGTCACCTTGAACTGGCTGCTCTTGGCTAAGCCGATTGTCAGCAAGCGGTAAACCTCTCGCACGATCTGCTAATAAGCACTCATGACCATGCGATGCATTAGCTTGACTCAACCTCAGAGCAGTGAATCCTCGGTGATAACACTTAAATAACGGCTTGGAGTTGGACAGACTCGTCTTTCCCTCGACTGCCATATTGAAGTTAGAATTTTGGCGGGAACTTCAACTCAAAGTCTCTCTGGTTCAAGGTTTACTAGAAATACATGAATGCAACAACCCCTCGCCGGCTTTTATTAAATACTTTTTTGAAACACCCCCCACCCACCCACCCACCCTGATTAAAATAAGCACTGATGTACAGCAAATATAAAAACAAACATGTACAGACATATCAACAAATGATAATCCTCAAGATAATTCTACATATCAAAGCAAAACGTAGATTTCATTATTAAATTCTGGTTGTACAAAATGTTTTTAGGAGGCTTCAAACGGGATTATTTTAACAAGCTTTAAATGGCTTCCCTATACATATACATGCATGTTTTGCAAAGGCAGAATTAAAAGTCAACAGCTCAAAAATTACATTTAAAATATAGTCCGAGATAAAAACAATTCGCTAGAATAAGATTCTAGAAAGAAGTATTAAACAGACAACGTTTCAGTCGAAAATTTGGAAATACAGCCAAAAAAATCGCCAAAGCCCATGAGTATTTACATGTACTGTAATAATAATTTAAGCTTTATATAAAGGTAGTGTTTTACTTTTAAGTTAGCTTTAATTAAGCTGATTTATGGTTTGGACGACCAAAGGGAAAGCATGAAAACGTGAAGCTGTATATTGTTCAGGTTAATAAGCGAAAACATGAAAACAACAAGAATCCTACCGTATTTTGACTACGGAGTTCAGATCGAGTTTCTGTTTACCATACGGCGTTTAATTGGTTTCTTCAAGTTCTCTGGTTTCTCTTCAAGATATATTAAACGAGTTGTTTGTTAGTTTGTATCCTTCTTTTCTTCGTGCTCCATTTCGTTTCGTTTAAATAAACGAAAGCAAAATACTATATGCTTGAGAGTTCATAGTTTCTTCGTCGCTGGTCAATTCTTACCGTGTGACACCGTACCAAACATATATATAAATATATATATATATATATATATATAAACTATTTCCCAGATTTCATCTCTCTCGCTTTTTCTACACGCGTGTAAAATGGACTCCACGCGTGTCGAGATTAGCACCCTCACCAGGCTCCGGGCCTTCGGCCCTCCGCCCGGCTCGGGGATTAAACGAACAATCGGCGCATTGTTGCTGCGGTCATTCCTGTGTATAGGTAACGACCGGGGCATATTGCTTACAAAGTGAATTCTTACCAAATTGACAATCGTACAATGTCGATTTCTTTAATTTAAATTCATATATATTAATTACATGACAAACTCAAAAAAATGTTTGACATCAGCAGAGAAACGCTTGCCAACCAGGCTGGTATTTGAAGAAGGGTTAACGTATCTAGGGTATAATATGCGTACGGGTAAATGCCACCTCATATATAGCCAAACGCGCGCCAAATTTAAGTTTATAACCGCCTGACCAGACAGCGAACAGTTGCTAACTTGCTATATTTCTCTTGGTGTTGCCAACGTTAAATTCTGTGATAATCCTGCTTCTGTGATCTTATTGTATCACAATCCCATCGTAGCAATGGCAGCAAATGTTGTTGATGGTACTATACAGAGAGACCAAGTTATGATTCTCCTAGAAGAAGTGGTGCAAGCCAACCGTCAACTTAATATTGAGAACCGCGCAATACAGGACGAAATGAGGAAACGGGACGAAGAAAACAAGAAGACTTTGAGGACCTTGGAGCAAAAACTTGACGCTACAATCTCTCCAAGCGACAAATCATCTGATCCCGCACCAACGCGAAAGCGAAGAACAAAGCGAATCTATGTTCTGCGCAATGCCGAGTGAGTAACATATAATGATATATTACCTACTTGAACAATTTTCTCTGAACTATATATTGTATTTATTGCTACAGGCAAAATCTAGGTAATACACTATTCATACTCGCGATTCAAGTCTTCATATATTGTTGTTGACTTAGCATCGCGGTTCACTGTCAGTGTCAGACGAATTCACGTAGGTGTTCCAACCCGCGAGCGCCTGCTTTGCAGGCTCTATCAGGGCGCTTATATACTGGGCGGCGCAACGCGAGCGCTCGCGCTGATCGACGTGTGATGCGGAAGTAGACTGGCACGAGCGAGTTTTGAAGAAAATTCGAGCAAGAACAGCAATTCGTGTATCGGAAGATTATCACTATTTTTTCTTTAAGTTTTTCATGTGAGAAGAAATTGATTGGATTTACAGATAAAATATTACTTCTATTACTGCATCAGTATGTATTTTGTGTAGAAACTAGTGTCAGAGAGAATTTATTTTGGATAATGTCCATGCCTTTTAATGCCTTTCATGGAGACTAAATTTCACCACGAGCGCATTGTATGTTCTTCTATACACTACCAACGGCTAGATATTCAGGTATGTTGAAGTTCATTATCTTACCCTTGTTTGTTAAAATTCTTGTTAAAATCGGAGATGATCATTTTGAGATATCATGGCTGAAACTCGACCCCTATCAATGCTTGATTTCTAGCAGTTTAACCTTCTAAATTTTGTAAGAAATATAAACAAGACGTGTTGTTTTGACATACGGCGATTCTCTTTAACCGTGTCATTGTATTCCTTAAGTTTCCGGACTGTTGAAACAAAATGATTGTAATTTCTAAACAGATTCATTTCTTTATTCGATTTTTTATAATACGAGTTTTTGGAAGTATAGTCGGCGCATTGTGTGTTAAAATATTGCCAACACCGTGAGATTTTACTGTGACATAGGTGAGAATTATCATTTTCATATTTGGTAGAAATAAAACAATTTGTGAATGATCAATTTTTTATTTTGACCCTGAAACTTGGTGTACTGTGTGGAAGCGAGAGGTTTCTTCTATCGAACATTGGCCTGTGCTTATGCATGGCGTTTGCAAACTTACACGAAAATTTTTAAAAAATATGTCGCGTCAGGGTTGTAATGTCGTGAGAAAATTTAACAATTTTCTGAGTAAAGAAATCTTGTCTGTCGTAAAAATGAGCGATATCTATGGTAAAAGATCCAGCGCGGACACATATTCCTCTACGTATGTAAGACGAGTTAAATATATATCTTCAATTGGCCAAAGCACAGCTTCTTCGCCAGGCAATCAATGGGAAAACGAAAGGGATCAACCAGTAGCTGAATTTGGAAATGGTTGGTTGAAAACTCCTGCATCGCCACTGGCATATAGTGAAAGAATTATTCTGCAACCAGAGGAACTTCTCGTATATTCCTTGACTAAGATTTCATCACCAGATGGCAAAGTTAATGCTGTTAAAGGATACTTTCCCGAAAAGTTTTCAGGTATATCAAAAGCAGTTTATGATGTTTATGGCATTCGCTTTGATTGCACAAACTTACGAAATTATTTTTATCGATCTATAAACAACTTAACGAAAGGTCTGGGGAAGTACAAAGGATTGCTTAGATGGAAATTTTATAACAAGAATGTAGAAAAGATTGTTACAACTCATAATTCAATTCTAATTAATTTACTTCTCGATTCAAAGTCAGTCAGTGCTCAAAATTATCGTGATTTACGTAATTGTCTTGAGTCGGAATGCCTCTCTGTCTTGAATGAACGTGAAATGTCTGATAGTCTTGCTTGGAAAGTAGATAACTCCAGTACTTTTATCACAAAAAAATTCCCCAAGTGGAAAGTTTTTACAAACACAAAAGAGTCTGAAATACATCTGTGCTATTTGGATAGTAGTCTAGTCGGTGTAGCATATGAAGTCACTGTGTCAGCAGATGGTAGTTATTGCTTCATTGTTGGGGGAAAACCGAGAACAGTTAATCTGGATTGTAAAATGATGCCCAAAGTTGTTCACACTCTACGTGACTTGTATGCATTCATGCAAGCTCTTGAAATGTATTATTTATGTGTTGGAGTTTCTTTTGAAAACTATCAAGATCTACCAGACAACATAATACATAAGAGTATGGAGGTACCCATATTTAACACCATCCATGGGGAACCTTCTGCATTTGTCGAACCTATATCATCTACCTTTCAACAAAAATTTATCAGATCTTCAAATTGTTCTATCTTTATTCGTACTAGTGCTTCACGTTGTGAAGCCTGTTCTCAGACAGACCATTATATGCGAACCCTGAAGTCCAGAAACCAAGAAATTAATAACACTCCCTCTAAATTTAACCGGGTTTGATTATATGACTAAAGATAAACTTGTTGAACACAGTCGACAAACGTCAGAAAAACTGCATAGATTGCAAGTTATGTTAAAAAGTCTCGAAGAACACCAGAAAGATATGAGCAGAGTAGGATATAATACTGACAACGATTTCAAACAACTCTTTCAACAGTTGTATAGTGACTTCAAGAAAATTTCAGAGAAGCATGATAGTAATGTTTGCTATTGGGAAAATTGTGATATAGAAGAGGAATTTCAATCAACTGAGTTACTTTTTGGACACATAAAGAAATGTCATATTTCAACTGTGGTTGATGTGGCACCTATTAACAGACAATACACATGCAAGTGGCTGGGTTGCAACAAAATATTTTCTAAGAAACATCAACTTGAATCTCATGTTACTGAACACACTGGTAGTGAGTCAGATAAATTTTTGTTATTGCTGCTGAAAGATGAAGCTAAGGCATTAAATATGCCTTCAAGGCAAATGCGGTGGCATCCTTTGGTTCTGAAATGGTGTCTCCGACTGTACTCTAAATCACATTCTATGTATTCTGAATTAAGGGAGGCTGGGTTCTTATTACTTCCAAGTGGAAGAACCCTTTCAGACTATAAGAATTTCTGTTCTTCAAAATCTGGCTGGCAGCTATCAGTTCTTGAGGGTATGAGAACAAGTTACAGTCAGCAGAAATTGTCTGATGTAGGACGATTAGGGGCTCTCATTTTCGATGAAGTAAAGATTAAAGAGGGATTACTATTTGACCCATCATCCTGGGAGTTAATTGGATTTACTGACTTGGAATGTGACAGTGATAATACTGGAAATATTTCAACCACACCAAGTGTACAAGGAAAACTTGCAACACATGTTCTCCAGTTTTATTTCAAAAGTGTTTTTTCTTCTTTCCACTACCCCTGTGCTTATTTTTTAACAAGAGGGATTTCAGCCCACCAGTTGAATAGGATTTTCTGGCATGGAGTTGGATTGCTTCATTGCTATGACTTTAAAGTTATTCTTTCTTGTTGCGATGGAGCTGCAGAAAACAGAACATTTATGGTCATAAATGGTTGCAGTGATGTGGAAAGCAAGACAAATAATCCATTTTCAAACAGTCCTTTGTTTTTTATTTCTGATCCACCTCATCTACTTAAGAAACTTCGTAACAACATATACAACAGTGGCCATAAAGATCAATCTACAAGATATACAAGGTGCTTATTACTGAATTCAAAGAACATTCTTTGGGATCATATATACTCAGTTTATTTAAGGGATAAGCGAAGACACCTGTTTTCAACAGATATTAGAACTGCACATGTTCACCTGGACAGTCTTAGCAAAATGCGTGTCAAACTTGCTGTCCAAGTTTTGAATTCAAAAGTTAGAGAGGATATGAAAAATTATGAATCAGAGGCTACAACATCAACACAACAATTTATCTTAAACTGTGAAACTTTATGGAACATTTTTAACGATACCAAACCAATTTCATCATTAACAGATTCACGACTTAAGGACCTACAGAAAGTTATTGACTTCTTCAAAAGTTGGAAAAATGAACTTTCTTTAATGTTTCCTTTAAAAACTGATAGATCATATAATTTCATAACTTGGCAAACCATGTTTGATTTACAGGTAAATTATAAATGCATTGAATACTACCGGTGTATGGTTGCATGCATCTAAGGTTGGACACCATTGATAAAAAAATTATCTGCACCAGCATCAAACTTCAACCTTTTCCAGAAGCATTTGACAGGTTTCTTTTAGCTCAACCACTCACTGTAAGGCTGGTTAAACATGATTGGTTGAGCTAAATAGAAACCTGTCAAGTGCTCCTGGGAAACATTAAAGTTTGACATTGGTGGATCGAGGATGTTTTTATCAATGGTGTCCATCCTTAGATGCAAGTTACGGTAGTTCAATTTAATAGCTGTTTCACAGTACCCCCATAATTTATACAGTATTCAGTCATGATATGCTCTAATGATAGATCTAATTGATGGTGTTATGTGTCTACACTACCTGAATGCTATACCAGTACAGTACCTTCTATTTGTTAGGTATTAGCACTAGGCCGGATACTGACAAAGCATTCTAGACTGGTAGTTGCATGGTAGTACTAGTCATATAACACCACCGAATGTAATTCTACAAATCTCCATTGAATTACATGTACATGTCAATTTATGAATTGCTAATAGAAAAGTTAGATGTTTCAATTTTGCCCAACCCTTGATAAATATGTAACCATATTGTACATTACAGTCTCGTGTCTATGTCTGTCTAAGTGTTACTTTTAGATCTCCTTCATTCTAATGTATGTCTTTTTCAACTGTCTAGATTTCAGTTAATGGCTTTATAGATTTGGTGAAATATATTAATAGTTCAGAGTTCACAAGTCTCTATGGAAGTCATTATATCATTCCCAAAAGGCTAAACCAGGACATTGTTGAGTCGTTTTTCTCTCTCCAAAGACAGGCATGTGGTGGTTCTAATAACATGACTGCTTATACATATGGCTACAATGTAAATAGTAGAATTAGTTTTTCTGATGCTAAATTAATTTCTAGAAAACAAACAAATGTTAACCAGATTGATACAATTGACCTTCAAGGTAAAATGCAAGAGTCACATAGTTTTCCAAAAAGGAACAATGTCCAAAGTATTTTTACAAGTAACATGTGGTCAGTGCATCTTGATTGAGGCCTTCTCCATTAATAGCTGAGCACCATTAATTACCATTTCAGCTAAATAATGTAGAGAATAGTATTAGAAAAGTATAGGTAATAGCATGGTTTTGAGTGCAATTTGGAAAAAACATGCATGAGTGAGTTTTTCAAAGGCTATCAAAATTGCATGAGTTTGAAGGATGAGTGCTATTTGAGGTCTTTGAAAAACTCACGAGTGCCTGTTTTTTTCAAATTGTATGAGAAATCATGCTATTACTTATTAATAATATGCATGAAAAACATTATCATAAGGAGAATCTTTCTAATCAAAATACTTTGTTCAAATAACATACATGGAAAAAAAATTAACAGGAAGAGCTTTCTTTCTAGTAAAAAAATGATTTTTGTGCAAATTTAAAGAATTGTTAATACACATGAAAAAATTGTTTAATTCTGATTGGCTGAGAGGAGTGCAATTTTAGTGTAATTCAGTGCAGAAAAATAATAATTTATGTCGTTAAGTGTCCTGATTTTGTCCCCAGATCTAATTTTGTCATAATAGGCGAGTTTCAAGGTGTTGCGCGCGCATCATTTTCCAAAAAAACTGGCAAGCTCCACTCAAAGTAAGCATACTGTTTATTATAAACAAAGTATAGATGCAGTTTCTGGATGTTTAACACTGTTATTCTGCTGTTGTTGGCTTGCTAGCAAGTCTGTTTGCCATTGCTTACTTTGTGGAGAGCCCCCCAAGAGCCTACCAATTTCTTTGCAAAACGATGCGCGCGCAATACCCTGAAATTCGCCTATTTGCTGCTGGGGAGGGATTTGAACAACCCAATTGTTCAAAAGTTTAAATTTCTGAAGTTTTGAATTGACTAGAACATGAACTACCATATTTCCTCTATTAACCCCTTCCTTCCATTAAGTCCCCCCTCCCCCCTTTCATTCCCCAAGTAAAAATAAAAATTAAACAAACCCACTTTCTCCTATTAAGCTCCATCCCTCTAAAAAAAAAAACCTCTTGGGTGCTTAATAGAGGAAATAGTCGGTATATTCTTGTTAATTTAGCAATAAAGTTGATACAAAATATCTTCCATTTTTACTAAAACTATATTTTGTCATACTGTCTTGTAAAATATTAAAAGTATCAGTTATCATTGTTGTTTTTTAATAAATCTTTCCTATGTTTTGTTTATACATCTATACCAGGAAATTTTGATTTTCCTGACCAGCTCCAGATTGTTTTGACTTTATACGCCCCCTGGGGTATTTTGACCAATAGAATGTCACTTTGTTGCAGGTGCACTAGTTGCACCTGCAACAAAGTGACATTGGGTTTTCTTTGGGTTTTCTTTTTCCGTCCCCTTGGGTTTTCTTTGATTTTCTGCGCACGCGTATACGATAGAATAGGTCAAACATTCGAAACTAGGATGGCCGATCTGCAACATCACGGTGTATTCTTCTGTTTCTCCACATAGAATACAGCAAAATATCAAAATATCAATCTGTTGAATTCGAGTGCATAAACTTGGCAGTATTGTGGTCATGACACGTTTGGCAGGATCGTTAGTAGTATAGAATATGAGGCTACCGGCGCTTCTTTTTTTTTTGCCAAAAACAGCCCCAAAATGTTAAAATTCGGCGGGGAGGGTTGTTTGAAAGGGTAAGCTGTTTTTTTAAATTTTTTGAAGTATAAGCAAACGGGAGGAAAAGAGACCCTAACCAAAAAAAAAATATGCTGGAATTCATCAGGAAAGGATGTTTGAAAGGGTGGGCTGTTTTCTCACTTTTCAGAGTATAAGCAGACGGGAAAATGGGTTTTGGGAAGTACTGGAGATTTTTCCCCTTTCCGAACGCTTTTGTTGGATTTGATATAATAAAACACAACAGATCTCACACGGGTAGTTGCCACGGGGGTTAACCGCAGGCAACTCAGCCGTATGTAAATTTCGTATGTGCAGGTGACAGGGGACGGCCAATCATCTTTTGACCCATAAATTAAAGTTCTGGTTTTAGTTTTGGTTTTGGTTTTGGTTTTGGTTTTGGTTTTGGTTTTGGTTTTGGTTTTGGTTTTGGTTTTGGTTTTGGTTTTGGTTTTGGTTTTGGTTTTGGTTTTGGTTTTGGTTTTGGTTTTGGTTTTGGTTTCGTTTGGTTTTCGGTTTCTGTTCAGATACTTTTGTTTTGTGTTGATACACATGTTTTCCCACAGTTATACCTCCGGATAACAGTCCGAGACATGGTATATATTTCACTGGAGAGTATTTAATAGTGTTTATCATAGCGGCTGGATTATTTTCCTATCGTTACACTAAGAGAAAGTAATCTACAAACATAAGTGGGTAAAAATATATACCTTACCGGCTACGATCGGCTTTTGTCAGTTGTAATCGGTTTATGTTGGATACAATTAGCTTTTGTCAGCCACAATCAGCTTTTGCCAGCTGTAATCGGTTTCTGTTGACTACAATCGGTTTCTGTTGACTACAATCGGCTTTTGTCGGCTGCAATCGGTTTCTGTTGACTACAATCGGCTTTTATCAGCTGTAATCGGTTTTTGGTGGCTACAATCGGTTTTCGATAGCACAATCGGTTTCCGTTGACTACAATCGGCTTTTGTTGGCCACGGTCGGCTTTTGTCAGCTACAATCGGCTTTTGTTGGCTACAATCAGCTTTTAGGCTGTCTTGTTTACTGTAAACTAATTGTCGGTCCTGATTAAATATTCTTATGTCCGTACGCGTAGGAACTAATCCCGTCATAACTACCCAGCTTATGTTTTACACTTTGGATTGTTTTCATTTTCTGGAACAGTTTCTTTTTACCAAATAATGTGTCTTTGTAGTTCTCATGTCTTATTTGTTTCTCCGTAACACTTTTTTTGATTCCCTTCGCGGTTTTGCCACCTGTTCCGTTGTCTTTTAAATATGAATACATCTTACTTCTGAGACCAACGAATTCGGTTATGGGAACGCCAGCCGCTTCATCCTTCATCTTTCCAATGACTTTTTTGTTTGACTTATTGTGATACTTCGAGCTCTCTGGATAGTCCGAATTGTCAAAGATACCTTTATCAGCCCAGAAGTCTTTGTAAACGTCCTCTGTTTCAATCTCATATGTCAGACTGTCCGTATCCGTGAACAGTAGCTTAGCCTTGCTTCCATATTTCTCTAACACATAGTTGTAATGGAAATCATGCATTAGTGTTTTTGACAGATCGAGAATACACATACCAACGTAAGCCGGTCGGTTTAGCGTAAGAACTTCTTTAATTTTATGAACGGCAACAAGGTTTTCGTTGAATATTTCAGCGGATACGAAGGTTGGTTTGGAAGCCAACCTCAACAGCTTTTCTTCACACGTGACCAACCGAACATCCACACGGTTTCTCAAATTCTCCATTGTTTTACCGAAGACGCTGTTGTTCATCAGCTTGAAGAAGTCCTTTTCAAAGGCGTTCCTGGCGGCGGTTCTCTTCACCGTGTTGAAGTCGATGTACTGCTTCAGCCAAGGGGATTGATTGAACAACAAAACCCGGTGAACTTTTTTCACCTTCATCCCAAGTCTGACGTACAGCTGTAGGTTTCTGTAGTGGACGACATACCTTTCCTTCCCCATCAGGTTGGTTACCAACTTACTGACACCATCAACGCTGACTCCGAACTTTTCCTTAATCTTAAAACAATACTCCGACAACATATCTTCCCGTATTCCCATCTTTTCAGGGGCTAACGGATAGTCGTTGTGTAGGTCGTGAAATTCATCAGGATACTCAAGATCAACCTCAAGTATCATTCCAGTCCGACTGTCATTCTCCGGAAGTTCCCAGGCTAGGTTTTTCAGCTTAGATTCACTCATCCACCTGAATTTACCAGTCGGAAGGCACTGACTCATGGCCCAACCATATAGATTCTTGGCGTCCAGATACATTATATACTCCACAGCCTCGTCCTCACTATACCCCTTCATGTATGGGTTGTTTGCTTTCCCATATCTGTTGGCTATGTAACTAACACCACCTCTCAATCCTTTCTCAATGAACTGGAACATGTCGATGTCAGTCATCAGCTTCAGCTCAATCCCAGTCATTTTTAGCATAGCGTCCCATGCCAACCCAGGTGAAGTGAAGTAGTGACAGGGGTCCAGCTTATAGTACTGAACACAGGTCTTCCTAAAGTTCTCAAAGACGTCAGCTAACAGCAACACATCTGATTTTAGATACACGTCATGGTAGTCCCCCATTGTCCTCATTCCAAACGACTCCCAAACCTTCAAAGCGTGTTGGTAATCGGTGTCTGATATCTCCTCATCATTCAACACACTGTAGAACTCACTCTTTGGTGGTAACCCCATTTCCTCAAACCGACTGAAGTTGTCCATGTAGTCATAGGGGTAAACACCCTTCGTCCTCATCAGGTCCGACCTTTCACCAAACTTTTCAGCTGTGTATCTAAAGGCGTCCCTCGGGAGATTTCCCACCAATTTTTCCAATGAACTACTCATGAACTGAAAACTGTCCAGAAACACAAGGTTCTTACCTAACATGAAGGCCATGTACTTCTCCATATTATTCGGAATGACGTTAATCTCCTGTCCGAACTTTCCGATCTCCCCCATGATGAGATGACTATCATAACCCCTCAGGTTGTGTAAGATGACTGGTATCTTATCAGTTAATCTATGATTTCTGTTACAAAGCTGATGGGCCGATCCCCGATACTTTCCCGTCACATGACAGTGGTCCCGGACCCTAACATCCCTTTCCCCATACTCCAGACCACAGATGTGACACTTTATAGCGTCTCTGAAGTCCGCCCTGTCGGAATCAGTCAGAATCATATCCTGGTTGAAGTGCTCTTTCCGAATACCCTTACAGTACTCCACTTCTTCCAACATCTTTCCAATAAACTTGTTTACAGCACCAGGACCTCTATACACCTGATCAGGTTTGCTGTATCTGTCGTCATAACAACAGACAACCTTATACCCATAACCACAATCAGTATGTTTTTGGTACCTCTCCATGTATGGTTTTTTCTCTTTCTCCTCTCGGTCTGACTCCGACACCTCCGGTCTGTTGACCTTTTCCGTGATCGCCTCGAAGTCAGCGTACACAACAAACGGAACGTTTAACTGTTTGTGGAAATTATTGTACCTCAGCACGTTCTTACCCTTTTCAGGCATCCTGACGGCTTGTTTACCATTCACACTGATACACACGGTCTGATGTTTTTCCAGAACCTCCGTTGAACTGAAACATTGGAGGCAGTAAACACAGAAGTGTTTTTTCCTCTTATGTTTTGTTTTGTTGTACATAAACCTATCAAAGTCCTTGATGAGGACGTAATGTTTGTTGTTTTCGTTGGTTATAATCAGGAGGTTCATGAGGTCGGTGAACCTTTCCTCTGATACGTAAACCGGAAAGGTTAACCCATCCTCATAACCAAAGACGTTGATACGTATCTCATTCTGTTTCTCCACCCGGTTGTACTGTTTTTGAGTCACAGGGAAGCTGATTCCACCATAATCCAAGTCGTCAACATGGTCCCGGTACTTTGTGACCCTTTGTGGGTCTTTTGGGACAGGAAACTTATGAGCCAGATGACACCACATAAAACACCTATCATCATTATTTTTAACGTTGATCAACCCCCTCCGACTATTCTTCAGCTCCTTAGGGAGGTCAACATATGACGAGCCTTCCAGTGGACTGTAGACAGTCAGATTAACGTAGTGACCGTCTACTGAGTTTACTGTCCAGCCAGATCCCTCGCTTATCCATCGGGCTATTCTATCCACCACCTCCTCATTCGCGGTGTCAACGTCCTGACCGATCTCATTACCGTTGATTATAGTCTTGATGTGGCTGTTGAAGTGAGCCGTCTTATAAGTTGTTCCGCCGGACACCTCCTTCTCAAGCGTTACAACCAGCGTTTCAGCGAACTTCAGCCCCCTCATCTCAACCAGCTCCCAACGTAGTAACCGTACCACATCATTCCTGAGGGCGTTTACCTGTTCCAGTGGGTGTTGGGACACAACAGCACAACTGAACGACTTAGTTTTACCCCTCAAGGCTCTGTCTAACTGATTTATGTCGTAACCGATTAGTCTCTCGTAGAGACGGGGGTCTATATCATCGGAATAGTCAAACATGTCAGGGTCTAAGTTGTCGTCCTGGTGGATCATGACATTTGGGTCCATTATTATAACAGGGTGGTCACATTCCGTTAGGTGTCGTCCGAACCACTTGGTGTAGAATTTGTCCGGGGTACGGTCCCAACCAAGTTCCTTATACACAATCCCGAACAGATTGTTATCAAACAAGTCCTTCATTTTTCCCTTTTTAGGATCCTTTAGGTTACCCAGTAACTTAATCCCTCTTCTTGAGCACAATCTGATGATGTAATAATTGTATCTGGATAGGTTACGACCTCTTATCAGACCCTTACTGCTCATCACTTGGAGAACTTTGGAAAAGTCGGCTAAGACAATATCAACGGCTGTATCCCTGACAACTCTGGTGAGTTTCTTCCTCTTCCAATAATTTCTTGAATGCTCACTTCTACGACCAACAGCCGCCCGATATCTCCCGACAACATATCCATATTCTGTGTCACCATATCCTGGGCAGGAATACATCTCAGTGCTCACCTTCACACGGAATCTGGAACAATCTCCACACCACAGTTTCGTACTAAGTCCGGGTGGATTCCAGGTCGGGGCTACTAACTCAATCCCCATCTGCTTACCGACCCACCCAACGCTTGAAGACGGTAAATCCTTAAGCCCTTTCGGTAAGTCCGACCAGAAGACAGACATTATAACAAGTCTTCAGAACATCCTAAGCCCTACGAAACAAACCTAGACATCAGATGCCCACCAACCAGACCAACAGACCTAATGAACAGGGTCTGATACTCTTTCATCTCACCCGATGGTTTGTAATAATCAGACAACTCAGGCTTTGGCTGGGACGACCCAGCGACCTCAACCTGTCTCAATCTACCCTTCAGCAGATCCAAAGCATGGTTCGTTGTGTTGATGTCAGCGTTGGCGTCAGACAGTTCCTGTCTCAACCTCTGTATCCTATCCTTCTTATCCACTTCACTCTCGTACCATTTCTCCTTTGCCCTGGCCAGCTGCTCAAGGGCGTGATTGTGTCTCTTAATCTCAGCTTCATATCCGGCGTGATTTAACTTTGAGAACAGGAATCCAACGCCCGCGAAGGCCAAGGCGTTAAACAGTCCACCAGCAACCACACTAGCCATATATAAACTAATAGATATTCAGTGAATCAGTCCGTTATCCACCAGGAATTTTCTGACTATATCGTAAATTTTATAACTTCTATAGCATGGGATTCTGAGTAGGGGGTAGTTGTGTAGCATAGCGTAGTCGTTTGTCATCTCATCATGTTGTTTTAGTTTCTCAAAACATTTTTCAGCCTCTTCCGCGGTCATACTCCCCCACCGGGTGGGTATGAAATGTTGTTTACCGTCGTACTCAATCAGTAGGAAACCACAACCCACAGGTATCGCGAAGTCATACCTCAGTAGACCACCACCCAACCCGGTTAACCCATCAAACGTCTTCTCCCTAATGTATTTAACCGTGTAACCGCGTAGGGTATCCTCGACGTCTCTTTCCCCCTTAGACCCACGACTTTTCGTGGTGACAACTTTTGTTTCAGTTATGTAGGTTTTAGTCTCGACTCTTGTTTCAATCTTCGTGTATGTTGTGATGGTGGGTTCACGTACTTCGTGTACTCCGCGTACTCTGTGTACTCTCCCACGGTGTTTCCTCATATCATTCCCCCTCGTGAACGTCCTCCCACAGTCCTCACACCTGTAATTTCTTTCCCTGTTGTGGCTTTGTCTGACATGTTGGGTAAAATTTCCCTTAGAACTAAATCCTTTCCCACAGATCCCAGAATTCATTTAACTTCCGGTCCCAACTTTTCCCTAACCTGTTTAAATCAGTCCAACCCATGGGGTGTCTACTTTGTTTTGAACGGATCAACTGGTAAGTACCCTTTCGACTGGGCATATTTAATCCCAACTGTACTAATTCCAACGGCTAGGGCTAGCTTGACGGTACCCTTTACAGATTCAGGAGTACTGAGACATCGGTGAACATGAATCTGGGTACGTTGAGACATCGGTGAACATGAATCTGGGTACGTTAGCGTGAAAGGTAGTTCTTATCGTCGTCTCAGGGTAAAGGAAGTGGTGAGGAGAGAGAGTGTTTAGCTGTGGGTTGACACTTGGGGGTCTCCAAAACATGGCTGAGTTCGTCTTACCGTCTCTGTCCTCTGTGTAATCAACAAAAGGAGGGAGTTTGGAGACGGCGTTCTTACTGGATCTGGTTACGTTCAGATCAAAGATGACCTATAGTCACGAACCTTTGTGTTAAGGACCTCTCTTAGCTTATCGCTGAGTTGTTTTTAGTTACCGTGTCCAGTCTGTTGTAACCATAAAACAGACTCATATACTATACGACGTATTTACTGAACAGATACCCAAACACAGCTGTTAGAACCAACAGAATCCCCAACTCATTGTCCGGCTTTGGTTGTCTATCAGGTGTGTGGACGGTTGGTTTGTCAGGTGTACGGACGGTTGGTTTGTCAGATGTATGGACGGCTGGTTTGTCGGTTTGTCCGTCAGTGTTGTCTAGTGTTTCCAGATGTGGACCGCTTTCTTGGTGTGTCTTTGGTGGTTGTTTGTGAACACCTTGGTAGTTGACCTTAGAATTAATACCAAACCCCATCACCTCCGACGCACGCCTGAGTAAGTTGTTATATCCTAGGATTTTCTCCTTCAGTATCGTCAGTGACCCCGGTACTAACCACGTGTCAGGGCTAATGGCTAGGTTCTGGGTGACGTTAGTATCTGATATTGCCCTGTTCATATTCAGAATCCAGGTGCTGACAGAATAGTTAACGATAGCATCCTGTACAAGGACTCTAAACTCCTGCTGTGTTTCGAGACTGCCAGCACCTTTGTTAACAATGCTGATCCTTGTTTTAGCCTGTGAACCGAGAACGGCGTAAACATAAGCCTCGATGGACTCATTCAGATACTGTAGGCCTACCCTGGTGAAACCATTTGTTCGTAAAGGTATGAACCTTCTGTAGTGTGTCTTATAATCGCTATTGAGACGCCACATCCACTCATGAAATGGATGGTTGTGTTTGTAACCAGAGTGAGGATTAATCAGAAACTTTTTTTCTCTAGGTATGTTCGCCATGTTGTCAATCACATCATGCCCAACGTCGAACTCTCTCATTAGGTCACTCCTCTTTTCCGTTATAAGACGTCTTAGTATACGCCGCGTGGTGAAGTATAGGTGGAAACGCATGATTGAGGGGACCACCGGATATACGTCTTCTGAGAATTTTAAGTGTTCTACCCCAACGCCACAGCAGTATGAACTGAGATAGACAGCGAAAATAAGCTGGTAATAAGGTTCATTGTTATTCCACCATACCGCGATATCCGTCCGGTTTCCTGGATTCAGAACTGGTAATTTTGCCATAAAAAAGTCTTGGTCGTTAACATAAATCTTGAAATTGTTAAGGTCGTAGTCTATAGCGTTGTCTGACAGATACGTGAACTTTGAAAAGTCATATTTCCCCTCAATGTCCCTCTTCCAGTGTCGTTTACCCTGAACTTTCTGTACCGTACCACCACCGAGCCATATCTTCGGAAATCTGGGCGGTGGTTTATTTATTGTTAAATACTTGGTGTAGTTTTTATTGTTCTTAAACTCCGCGTCGCCAGTGTAGATGTATGAGTCACCGATAGGTCCGAAGAACACACCAGGTTCTGATTGACCAAAATCTGAATCAGTTATGAACTTGGTTCTGTCGGCGTACGGATATTTGATGAAAAATTCTCTTAAGGTCTTACCCATATATCATAGGTTAGGTTATATGGACACCGGGGTCGGGCTAGAACAGGAACTGAGAGATATTTACTACAATCCGACAACAGGATATCAGTCAGCTGAACGGTTGCATCAGAAAGCATTGGAGGAAGGTCTTGATGTGAGTAGGAAGGCAGTAAGGGATTGGCTGAAAACACAGGACACGTACACGAGGTACAAACCGGTTGTGAGGAGGCATAAGTTTAGACAGACGTTCGTTAGCCACCTCGGTGAACAAATACAGATGGACCTGGTTGATATGGGAAAGTATAGGAACCAGAACAAAGGGTATTACTGGATTTTGACGGCTGTTGAGATTTTGAGTAGGTATGCTTTCGCCATTCCCGTTTACAGGAAGGACACGAAAAACATGACCAGGGCTGTGGCTGAGCTGCTGAAACAGTTCAGAGGCCGCTTTGGTGACTACCCCGACCTGGCTCAGTTCGACGATGGAAAGGAGTTTTATAACGTTGGTGTGAAAGACCTACTGAAGGAATGTGGTGTTGAGTACTTCAGTACGTTTTCGGACAAGAAAGTAGCAGTCGTCGAACGGTTTAACAGAACACTGAAGACTGCTATGTGGAAGTATTTTTACACCAAGGGGACTTATAGGTGGATTGATGTTTTGGATGATCTCGTTGAGGGTTATAACAACACAAAACATAGTGTTACCCTTCTGAAGCCTAAGGACGTGGGTAAGTCAAACGAGAATCAAGTTTGGAATACGTTGTTCGGTCATCACTTTGGTGATCATCCCTTGCCTAAGTTCCGGGTTGGAGACACTGTGAGGGTGTCAAAGTACAAGAGTATATTTACGAAGGGTTATGAAGCTAACTTCACTGAGGAAATCTTTAGGATTACGAAGGTCATCCGTGGTGATCCAAACGTTTACGAGATAGAGGACGTTGAGGGTGAACCGATTATCGGAAAGTTCTATGAGGAAGAGCTGTCGCCGGTGGATAAGAAGGATGACGTTTATAGGGTGGAGAAGGTGTTGAGGAGGAAGAGAGTCGCTGGAAGGAAGATGGTGTTGGTCAAGTGGTTGGGTTATGACAGTAAGCACAACTCATGGATACCCGAGAGTGACGTACGAAACCTGGGTTAATATATACTCTGAGGATGAGGTTAACATTGTTCATTGAAAACGGTGAAAAGACTGTCTACTTCGAACAACCGATCATGGTGACAGGTCCAAGACCACAAATAATGCTGAAGAAAGCGACGGTATACAGGAACTATAACAATGTGGTGTCAGGTCTGAACGATTCGGTGTCGTTCGATGGTAAGGAGGCATCCGCTCCTGAAGGTTATCTGAACTTTGACGCGTTGGAAACGTTCGTTAAGACTTTAGCCGGGACCCACAGTGGGGTGGTTGAGTTCGGAAAGAATGTTTACAACGGAACTTCTAAAGTGAAAACGTCAAAGAAGTTTAGACTCGGAAAGATGGGTCTTCTTTTGGGGTTTGGTGAGAACGATGTGATAACTGTTGGTAGTGGTGGGTGGACGAACAGTCCAAACCAGGTGGATATCAATAAAGGACTGAGGTATGTTGGGATTTCGTGTGATGCTGTTGAGAGTGAGAAAAGTTTGGACAATGGGAGGAGGAGTAATCTGATTGGCACTCTTCCGATAACCTCTGAACAGAGTCTGAAAGGGAGTGTACAGCACTACACAGACATTGAGTCGAAAGCTGAGATTCGTAAGGGTGTTTATGGTAAGATGACCTTTAGGGTTCGTGGAAACAATGATCAGTCAGTAGGTCGACCGGTTGGGATTGGAGCTGTTCTGCTTGAGTTGTACATAGGCTAGTATATAATGGCTGGAGAAGGAGTTGATATTGAAATGGGTGAGCATGGTAAAGAAGAGGAAAGGGAAGATGGTATCAACGACACGAGTTCATAGATGATGACAATGAGGACTCCAAATCGGACTATTCCATATTCGGACCTTCTGACCGTGTGACCCGTATTGGAGATGGAGTGCCCAACATTGGTAGTGATGCTGGGTCAATGAAAAGGTCTGTCACATATGATAAGAAGAAGATCTTCCGCGAGATGTTAGATGCTGTAATAAATAAAGGAGATGGTGAGGCATCTGAGGAACTGATAGAACACACCAGGTTCAGACTCAAAAATGGTCGCGTCAACGGAGCGTGGTTTTAGGATGTACTGATCATGGTGTCTGATGGTGACGGGACTACGTATAGTGATAACCAATCAGAAAAGGTAAAAGGGTATGTTGATCGTTTCAAGAAACTGTTAGAGAAAGCCAGAATCGAACATTACAATACGGCTGAAGGAGCGGTTGAGGAAATCGGTGGTAACCCAATACTTTCTGACGAAGTGGTGGCTAATATACTCTCACGGTCCAGCTCAGCGATCGACGGTTGGGTTGAAGAAAGAGTGATAGACCTACAGGAACAAATGGAAGGGGTATTCATATCCGAACAGGAAGTAAGAGAAATCTCTGGAATAATCAACAAACAGGGTATGGATATGGATACGATTAAGTCTCTTGAGATAGAAGTCAACCACTACAGGGAAAGGCGGAAAATGAGGTCAACCCTCTTAAAAAACAACTCTACGACAGCGTCAGAAAAATTGTGGAACTAAAGGCAGACAGTATAAGAATCAGGATTAATGAAAGACCTGAACACACAGAAGCCATGTCTATTTTAAGCGATGAGGTGGAGAACAATGACCTGAATAGGTTGGAACGTTTTAAGAAGTGGGCTAAGAAAAATATGGTTGGTCTGTCTGCTATAGCCATCACCATAGCTGGGATCATAACCACAATAGTTGTGGCGGCTAGAAATGTTGTTTCGGGGGGGGGGGCTAGAGCCGTTGGTGGTTTCGCTAAGGCATTCGCTAATCTAGGTAAGAAGTTGGGACCTCTGTTAGCACCACTGTTCAGTGTGATAGCACAGGTTCTGACTTGGGGAGCAAAAGGGATAGCGTGGTTAGCCAACAATCTATGGACTTTAGCTATAGCTATGGCGTGGTTATTGTATGACTACTGGAAAAACAGAAAATAAAACCTGTTACGTAGTATATGACCAACAGAAGTCAGACAGAGCTGTTACCTGGATTTAGACGGGCGAAAATGTCGGTGATTAAGGGAAGTAGGACAAGACACACAATCACCATGAACCCCAACAAAGTCAACCCTGGTGAGGACCTCTACATCGACATACCAAAGCTAAAACCTGATAGCTGTTTGGTCCCGGGTAGTTTTCACTTACTGTTCGACTTCAGGAACGCTAATACCAAGTCGTGGTTCCTAAACAATCTTTCCAAACTCCTTGTCGAAAGGCTGGTCGTCAAGTTAGCCGGTGAGACTGTTTACGACAATACAGGTGAAAGTGTCCTCGGTGTGTACAAGGATCTCTGGCAGAGGAGGCCGGACAGCTGTAACGTGATTGTCACGTGAATTCCTCGACCAATGAATTGGCTTCATTTTCTCATCGTTCTCGAAATGAAAATTTTGCATTGGACTTGGAAATGCTGAATATTACGCTATTTTTATTCAATTTTTTCTTTAAAAAAGCAACGATATCGTTTGATATATTGTTGGACTATCCATATCTGCAGGATTTTCAAGGTAAATGTATTTTTCTACTTTGTTTTGATCGTTTATGTAGGTCGTGTCGTCGCTAAGCGAGGACCCCACTTCCGGTTTCTCAACAATTTTCAAAGCACAAAATCTCGAATTCCAACGGTTCGAATTCTCTAATTTTTGGGTAATAAGTTGCAGAAATGTCTCATCTTTGATTCTATCCAGATGACCCCTGGTGACCCACTCACCGTTTTCGAGATATTCGCCGTTGAACCGACCAAGTATTTCGGCATTTGCCAAGATGGCGCCTAATAAATTAAGAGAACGTTTCGCCACTAAAACCTTGTTTTCTTCAAAAGAATTTTGGAAGTTTCCCAATATTTAGAGCCTTATTCTTTAGAATAAGTGTAGAATGACTGGTGGACAAATATTAAAGAGTAAAAATCGGTATTTGTCTGTTTTTATGGTCCAAAACGCTTGACCTCGCTGTATAAAAACACCATCATTCTGGAAAAGTTGTATACATGTCAGACCTGCATACATTTGTAATTGTTACAGAATGTACTGAACTTTCTTAAAGATCTGCTATATCTGTATACAGAACTGATATGTATAGATATTTTTTTATATATTAAATACGACGACGATCAGATTTGGGGTCAGTAAGTAACATTGTGTTCCAGGACAGCAGTATGATTTGATATTAAAATTGATGTGTGGATTATTGTTGGTCATTGTTATTGTGAATAATATATTGTAGTTGTAGTATTTTTGCTTAGTATTGCTAATTGGTTATAATTTGTTGTTCATATTATTTTTCAGTATACAAATATATATTAGTCCTTTTGCCCAAGTGGTCCCATTTCAACTGCATCAAATGGGAAGCAAGCTGATGGGGTGGGTGAAGTGTACCTTGTTTCAGGGCAGAGCTTTAAAACGACCCTTGAGGCACATGTCTTCTAATAAAGGTTTTTTTTGTTGCAAAAGGGGGACTCTAACCAAGTGGGGTGGGGGTGGTGGCATGTGCCCCTGTGTCTACCCCTTGGTTTGTATACCCGTGAAGTGAATACAATAGTTAGGCATTGGCTGTACAGTCAACTCTTAAGACATGAAAGGGTTAATAATTCCATCTCACATCCTATTTTTTACAGGAAGTGAAGAGATACAGTACAGATATTAGTGTAGGAATAACTTACTTTAGTGGCATATTTCAGACTGTGTGCCCGGGCACGAGCACCAATCTCAACAGGATTTTTACAATGATAAATTGATGGATTCTTTTTTACCAAATAACATTAAAATAATATGTAGTTTGAAGTTTTGCATGTTGTCATTTTGTATAATTACATAAGGCAATGCATAATAATTGTGGACATAACTAATAAATTTTTAACACAGAAGTACTGTATTATCTCACATATTATTATACAATCTAATTGCAAATGCTGGGCCTCAAAGCCTAATTGAATGCCTGCATATTATTCATCCCCTTGCTGTTGAGTGCTACTGCATGTACATCCTGATAAACAGTGAACTCTGTCTAAGACAGACACCCTTGGGCTTGGACTTTGTCTGTCTTATAGTTCATTCACATGTCTACCTTAATACAGTAACTTTTCTAATGCCTTCTCTAAATGTGCCAAAGTTGATGTTTTCTTAGCAGGGGGGGGGGGGGGGGGTGCTTCACTGCAAAAATATGCCCCAATTGAATGCACCTGTATCAGTGTCAATACAGTAGTGCTTTAGAAGTAACCAAGATCAATATTGAGACAAACTATTTTAATTTTATTCAAGTTTCTTATTTACATATATATTGAGGATACATACAGGAAATACACTTTACTTGATAAAATAGAAATATTTGAACATTTGACCAGTTATATACCAAATTTATCAATAGATTCTGGAGGCAATCCAATAAATTATTTCAATTTTGAATTCACCTTAATACAAAGAAAAATACAAGATTGTTATTGAATAATAAATTTTCAGCTATTTTAAGCTAGCTTTATTCACAATTTTATAAAATTTGGGATACAAGTGCAGTAAGTAAAAGGAAACAAGAGTGTGTTAAAACAATTGGAAAAACCCCCAACAAGGATGATAGTTGTAACTAATTGATCCAGATAATTGCTACACACAACAATTAGAAGTTTACAGTAATACTGCAAAACATTAAACCATGGAAAATGCATCACAAGGTCAGAAATTATGGGAAACTTTGAGAGGGAAATCATTAACCACTAAACAACAAATTTATGTTGATTTCTCACCTCACGCTTTTCTCCATTTGTAACGAATCACACGTTGCACAGCACAACCAAGTCCTTCTTTGCTGTAAATATCTAATTCGTTTCTGATTTGTTCGATTATTTGTAACATAAAATGCGTTGAATCCGAAGGAACTTGAGTAGTCCTTGAAAACTATCTTGAATGCCCATCCGCCATAACGCCATTGTTACGAATATACGCCAAATAAAGCACAATCTGATCATATTAATTGTCTATGGTCATCACGAATTGTTCTCGTATTTTTCTGGTCATCAGATTTATCAATTCTGGATCAACTGTGACGAGTTTTCCAAAGTTTTTGTGCATCTAGTCCACCGAGCAGAGTTCATTCCTCGTCTGCGGTCAGATGCAAATGAACCGATTTTAGCGTTAGGACCATGATGCTTTGCGGCAGCTGTCCAACCTCCTTTTGATCTCTGGCTACCGAAGAGTGTGAGGGATCAGATGGTTGGGTATGGGATTGGTCCAGAGAACCTGAGAAAGTTGATGTCTAAGGACGACAGTGGGGCTTCCTCTGGGGACGCTGAAAAGGTAGCTGACGCTTTGATGCTCACAATCCATGGAGTGAGGATGAAAGTGAGATTGGATAAGATCCTCGGGGACCACGGACTCTATGCTCCCTTTGAAATGTATAACAACTTCCGCTACGTCATCAGTTTACCGAAGGCGAGTGATGTTATGTTGGCCCAGTCAAGTGAATCTGTTGACGGGTACACACTGGAAAACCTCGAACTGGAGTATGAGACGATTGATAACACCGACATCGCCAGTGAGATAACCTCGCTGTACACAGCTGGTCGATCGCTGTCCTACGAACATGTCACGCTGATGAAGTCAACTGAATGGGCGGCTGGATCAACCCTAATCAACGAACACATTAACCTTCCACGAAAGTCTATGAAAGGTATTGTGATGATGTTCACAAATAAGACCCGGACTAATAGTGAGGAATACGTCTATCCAAACATCGAAAGTGTGAAGCTAACAATTGAGGGTGTACCCAACGCTGTCTTCAGTCAGGGGATCCCAAAGAGTCGGTTCTATGACGAAGCTAAAAGACTGTTTGGTGGAAAGGAAAACACGGATCAGTTTATGACAATCCAGAAGTTCTATAAGAATGGTTTCGCTCTAGCGATTGATCTGAGAAGTATTGAGGACCGTGATAGTGTCGGAACTGGGAAAAGAATTGTTAACACACAGTCTGGAGTCCTGATTGAGATTACTAAAAAGGTGGCTGTGGCTAACGTAGTCTGTCGGATCTTTGTGCTGAGTGATGGTTTGGTAAACATGGTAAACAAAAATCTAAAATCAATTCAGTATTAAATGGACCACCCATTCAATATGCTGATCGTTGGTATGACAGGTTGTGGAAAAACCTGGTATCTCCTGAGGATGTTAGAAGATGAATACCTCAGATTTTTTGATTACATCGTTCTGCTCTGTCCAACGTTCAGCTGGAACAAAACCTACACCATCTGGAAATACACCTCCGACCCAGACTTCATCGCTGTGTATTGTAGTCAGGACGACGTTGAAATTGTGCTAGAGTATATTGTTCGGATATTCAAGGGGTCCAAAACATTGATAGTCCTCGACGACTGTGCCAGTGGGCAACCCGTAAAGAACAGAACAAGTGAGTTGGTCAAATTAGCCTTCAGCGCCCGACACTACAATCTGTCAACTATCGTAATCACACAACAGCTAACAGCAATCACAAAACCTTATAGGGAAAATATTAGTAAGTTGGTAACGTTCTACAACTCCAATAAAACCGATATGAAGGCCATCACTGATGACTACCTGGGTGGCTTAGACCGTGATGTCATCATAGGGATAACTGAAAAGTTAAAAGAAAACAAATACGCTAGACTTGAGATTATGTTAAGGCATCCATACGCGTATAAGGTAGTCATCCCAAAATCTGATCTATAGTAAGATGGCCGAAAAGAAAAGTAAAACGGTGAGAGTTGGGAAAAATCAAGACACCCGCTGCAGAACCAGCTGAGGCATCTGTTGGGGGGCCAGAAACGGAAATACCTACTGAAATCCCCAACCTTGTCGATGAGCTCGTCAATGATCTGAAAAAGACTGAGGAAACCAGCCCAACACCCCCACCAACCGATAACACCAACAAGAAAAGGAGTGAACTGATAAAACTATCAGAGGATGGTGAGGTAACTCAGACAGTCAACTACATAAAAAAAGCGTCGGTAAAGGTTGTGGATAAGCTGTAAGCTGAGTATGAGGCTAGAAGGATGGAAAAAGCTAAGGAATTTCTGACTGATATGCTAATCAGTAAATTCTCTAATGTTCTCGGTGGTTTGGACGCCGTAGAAAGCTCTGAGGAGCTAGATAATGAATTACAAAAAGATAAGCTGTTAAGAAGTGACGTTGGTAAAGTTGTGGCCATGATCACGCCGTATATACCATGTCTCGGACTGTTATCCGGAGGTATAACTGTGGGAAAACATGTGTATCAACACAAAACAAAAGTATCTGAACAGAAACCGGAAACCAAACGAAACCAAAACCAAAACCAAAACCAAAACCAAAACTAAAACCAGAACTTTAATTTATGGGTCAAAAGATGATTGGCCGTCCCCTGTCACCTGCACATACGGAATTTTCATACGGCTGAGTCGCCTGCGGTTTACCCCCGTGGCAACTACCCGTGTGAGATCTGTTGTGTTTTATTATATCAAATCCAACAAAAGCGTTCGGAAAGGGGGAAAATCTCCAGTACTTCCCAAAACCCATTTTCCCGTCTGCTTATACTCTGAAAAGTTAGAAAACAGCCCACCCTTTCAAACATCCTTTCCTGATGAATTCCAGCATTATTTTTTTTTGGTTAAGGTCTCTTTTCCTCCCGTTTGCTTATACTTCAAAAAATTTAAAAAAACAGCTTACCCTTTCAAACAATCCTCCCCGCCGAATTTTAACATTTTGGGGCTGTTTTTGCCAAAAAATAAAAAAAGCGCCGGTAGCCTCATATTCTATACTACTATCGTTTCTTTGGTGAAAATGTTTATTCAATATTATTTCAACAATAATTCATGTATGAAAGTTTCTAAGCAAAAAGACATGACTGATGACTAATCAAACACAGATTTTCTGTATAATTATCTTAACTTGAGGTAAGTTCTGAAAGTAATTTTTGAATTTAATATGTACAAATCTATACCAGCTTTCTATTAGACTACAAATGAATATTTACCAGTGATTAAACCGTGTTATGACTCGTCATCGAAAAGCATTTTTTAATTTTGTTTTAACTTTTAATTTTTAATTTAATTTTTTAATTAAAAACGAGTGTTTGCCATGCAAAATATTAACATAAGCCTAATAAGTCAGCTTGAGTTAAATACACTCACCTCCTCAGGAAACTTAACAATCAGTGTTCCTCCTTTGACTGTTTCGATGAGGGTAGCAATTTGCTTGGTTTTCTTTTTCCCTTTATGCCCAGGTTGTCCAATAGCTTTTAGAATCTTATTTAACTCCTTTCCTTGCAGTTCGGATAAAAGATTTATTTGTTCTGATTCTGTTAGCGTATTGAGATTAACTAAAAAGGCTGTAACGTTTTCCGGACTTTCAAATTCAACTCTCAATCTTTCAATTTCTGGCCGATTCGTATTAACTTTTGGAGAAGTGGACAAGTTTGAAGTGATTTTTTTGCTAGTAGACGTTGAACTCGTTTTTATTTGTTTTCTTAACGCTACACTGTTTTTATTTGGCTTAAGACCCTCTTTTTCTCTAACGATTTGTTGTTTAGATTTCACAAAAAAGGTAACAATTCTTTGTAGTACAACGGTACTGGCTTTCAAGTCGGAGTTGGGGACCAAAGTCATCCACTTTTGTCTCAACTCTTATTTCTGGCCAGTTGGCATAAACATTGTAAAACAACTTCGCTCCTTTTAGAAACAATGTTCATAGGATTTAGCAATTCTTCTACCAAACCATGAAGGTAAGTAAAAAAAGGTGTTACATGTTCATGAACACAAAATCTAAAACTGTTGTCGAGCTGTTTCACGTCCTTTCCTAAAAGATAGATAATAGCCAACGCCAACGACTTATCCGCATGTAAGATTGTTGATTCATGTTCGTTCTGTTTAACAGGAATTTGGTTTTGGCCGTTCACAATCACATCTCTGGTTCTCTTTATAGCCCAACCAGCGTGATCCCTTATAGTTTGTGTTTCGCTCTCGTCATGACAGCTTACTTCAATTGAACTTCTATCCCGCTCAGTTGTTGACGCACTGCTGATTGCCCTTATCTTATCTGCCGACCAAAAATGCTGCAAAATCTGTTGGACTATGGTTTTCGAAGCACACGAGAGTTCTACGTCGTCGTTGATGTTGTTGGAGGAGCATGGCCAGAAATTTGGGACATGCGCCTGCCTTGTACAGCGGCTTCCAGTATGATAATTGGATACCGCACGCCTTTTACCCAGCGGCTTTCTGTATGATAATTAACAAAATAAAATGGCTATAAACGCATCCCAAATTGGGATATAAACGCATTCAAAATTTTATTAAACGAGTTAGACTCACCCAATGTGCCACTTTGCCTCACGTCATACCAACTGCTCAAATACTCGTACGGAATACTAATACTCAATGCAATATCACCATCTTTCACTGAAGCTTTTCCCGCATAACGTAGACAAGGTTCAGTAGACAAAGAAATCCTTTGCTTAAATTTATTCAAATTGTATCGATTTAGAATATCAAAACATTGAGTTTGCATATTCAAATTTCGCGACTATGTCTTGGCGCGTTAACAAGTTCACATGTTAACAGGGAAATATAGGGATATCTGTCAGTACGAAGGACAAATATAGTACTAACTACCCTCTCGGTACACTATTTTCTCATTTATCCTACACTATTGAAAAGCCTGGCTTCTAAGCTTCTTGTTGATTTCAAACATGGCGAAATATTTTCAAAGAAAACTGTTTAGGCAATATTTATGAACGTCCGTGCTCACCAAGCTAATTGCGTAATAATTAATATAGTTATTTGGAATCAGAGGATTTTTATGGTTTTTCACGCTAAGAATGGAAGTTCTTAACCTAAACAGACCGCCTTCAAAATCGCAGGAGGAAAACTTGATAATGTGTTGTTTACGAAGGGACGTATGCATATTTGGCCAGAAACAAAACGGATCAATAACGGCCGGACTAAACTGTTCGTTCTCGCGGAAATGGGGCTGAAGTATATAGCTTATACTAGCCAGATCGATGCTGAAGTCACACTAGAAATGGAAGGCCATGGAGATAAAAATACGGTATGAAACTAATTTTGTTTGACTACCGAAGTTTTTCTCGTATCACAGGGACGTATGCAAATACTATAGCTACAACTGAACTTGCTCAAATTTTGATTATATGCCGCTACCCTTATGTTTTATATATAGTAATTCCGCCATCTTTGTTTACTAAATTCCGAGTATGCGCAGTCGAAATGTCCCAAATTTCTGGCCATGAAAATCATGTTATCCCATGCATTTTGTAACGCGACAAATCGCAGGCCAGTTGATCTTTTGTTGGCAAATATTTTTTGTACTTCCACAGCTCTTTGTTGCTGGTTTTTTTCACGTTCAGCTTCTCGAAAACAATCTTGAACAAATTCTAATAGACACTGTATAAATTCTTGCACGACATCGAACCTGCTGGGAGCCAATACGGCTTCCAGTGCCATGGAAATCACTATTTGCTCTTTTGTCAACTTCGTGAGATAGATTTTCGCAAGAGTTTGTAAAAAAGATATTAAATTGTCCATGGAAATACCAGAACAGACAGTGGAAGTATCAGATGAAAGGTTGTAAGGTTCGGCAGAAGAAACACCCTTATCATCACTGTCAGTACTATCGTCTCGCAAATTTAAACTGGAAACTCCGTTTAAATCAAAATTACTCGCCATTTTTTTGTTTTTCCTGTTTTTATAAACCCAAAACTGAAACATAAGGATTGCGTGACATTATTGCGTGATTGTTGTATCTTAACGGTTAAATCGGGAAACGGCCGATGTTAATACACAGAGTAAGCGCCGCTGACCAGAAAAAGACATTACTCGTTACCAACCTCCCGCATCATACGTCGATCAGCGAATTGACTGGCGTTGCGCCGCCCAGTATATAAGCGCCCTGGGCTCTATTGTGTGTTCGCGTGACTATTCTTATTTTAATTCTGTGGTTTGTTTTATGTTTTGCAGAGAACAACAAGGCTGGTATACAAAACATTGTGCCAGTCAGAAAATGTTAATGGTTTCAATGTACTTGAAAGGTATGATAGTATATATGAAGAATGAGATTGAATTGTTATTTACTTGACACCCACTCTGCAGTCTAACTTGACACTTCACACTTGTACTGTGATATTTTTAACATATCATAATCAGTATTATTTTTGAATTTTGTTTGATGTTAATATACCAGGTTTATATTTCTACCATTACATTTCTAGTGTCAACTCCGCGCACAACCAAAGAACTGTGCAGACTGTGTTGGAAGAGCTTCATCACCAACATGGAGGAGAAGATAAATGCCCATGGAGCAAATTATTGGTAAAAAGTACGTCATATTTCTACTACAAACAAACTATAATTGTCAATACGATTGAATATCTTAATTTGTTTCATTGTTTCATGTGTTATGCTTGTTCACTTATGCTAAATACCAGTAAGATAATCAAAACATGAAATAAATTTCATTCAAGTGCTTGTATGTACCTGTACGTGTGCTGTACTGTATAAATTAAAAGTGCATGTATCTTATTGTATACCTCTACAGTGGATTGATTATTCATTTATTGCCATGAGTAAGATATGCATGTACATACCCTGGTGAAAATCCTGAGCAGGATCCTACAGGATCCTGTAGGATCCTATCAGGAACAGGAAATTTCATAGGATCCTACCAGGATCCTAGATGTTTCAGGATCCTGTCTAGGATCCTGAACTGATCTTATAGGATCCTGGATGTTTCAGGATCCTGTCTAGGATCCTGAACTGATCTTATAGGATCCTAGATGTTTCAGGATCCTGAACTGATCTTATAGGATCCTTAGATGTTTCAGGATTCTGAACTGATCTTATAGGATCCTAGATGTTTCAGGATCCTATATGGACCAGGAATTACCACAGGATCCTGAATAGGTGCTATTAGGCTCTTGGATGATTCCTCATATATTACCTAATGTCCCTAATCCTGTTTAAAATCCTATTGGGAACTGAACTCATTAACTAATGGGAAAAAGTTATTTTCCCAAATAAAACTTGTCGAAAAAAGAATCCTGTTTAATTATATTACTTTCAAAGAATGCATGAGTGCTGATGACCAGAAGCCTGACAATATCATGCAGGATCAATAGATTATATCCTAGTGTATGAAAAACAAATACTAGGATCTTGACAATATCCTGTAGGAAAATGATGTTATCTACTGTAGTTGACAATATTCCATAAGAAAATCAGTGGGATCCTGAAGAGTGAACATATCCTGTAGGAAAATGATAGGACCCTGAACATATCCTGCAGGAACATAATAGGATCCTGACAATATCCTGTAGGAAATTGATAGGATCCTGTAGGAAAACGATAAGATCCTGTGGGAAAATGATAGGATCCTGACAATATCCTGTAGGAAAATGACAGGATCCTGACAATGTCCTGTAGGAAAATGATAGGATCCTGACAATATCCTGTAGGAAATTGATAGGATCCTGACAATATCCTGTAGGAAATTGATAGGATCCTGTAGAAAAACGATAAGATCCTGTAGGAAAATGATAGGATCCTGACAATATCCTGTAGGAAAATGATAGGATCCTGACAATATCCTGTAGGAAATTGATAGGATCCTGTAGAAAACAATAACATCCTGTAGGAAAATGATAGGATCCTGACAATGTCCTGTAGGAAAATAATAGGATCCTGACAATATCCTGTAGGAAAAGATAGGATCCTGACAATATCCTGTAGGAAAAAAATAGGATCCTGACAATATCCTGTAGGAAAATAATAAGATCCTGACAATATCCTGCAGGAAAATGATAGGATCCTGACAATATCCTGTAGGAAAAGATAGGATCCTGATATTAATGCTATCAGATAAAATGAAAAAAAATGCTTGACATCACAGATTAGTACAATATACAATTCTTATTCTATTACTTTATTAAATAGATTTAATTATTTAGATTATTTTAGAATATTGTCAAATACATTTAAAATAATATAATTACATGTATATACACTAATTACAATACAGTACCATGAATTTTCTAATTGGTGCACACTCGTTTACAGTACTTGACAGCTAGTTCTTGCAAATTAATGATCACTATACATTGGAAAGATTGGACCTATTTATAAAATTAATCCGTTTATGTCCCTGGTCTAGTAGTATCTGTCATGTACAGAAATGAATACCGTAAATATGTCAAAGGGTTTAAAAGATTCTACATAGAATTTAAAAAAAAGACTAAAATAAATACTCATGTCAGCAATCAAAGTACAAAATATTAAAAAATATCAAAAATGAATAATCTATAAATACTGTAGTTAATGTCTAAAAAGTATGCATAGAAATGCCCGGAGCTTAATCAATCATGTTGATAACTTTTTAAGATTGTACTAACATAACCATCAACACCAGCTTCTTCATTGTCTACCAGGATAACTCTGCAGCAAATCTGGCTACATGCTATTAAAATGTAGTCAGTGGTCTTCTTTACGGCTGAGAATGGACGTCCTAGAAATCCTTGCAACCAAAATTGCTTGACTACTGGATCTTCTGGAGCAGGGAAACCCTTTTCACACACATTAAACTCAAGACTTCTGTACATGTTAATTACTGCAAACCCATTTTCACTGTCTTTCACAAAATATTCAATTTTTCCAAACTTCAAACCCCTCTCACCTTCTTTTTCTGAACTAAATAACTAACTGCTGATTGTTTCCTGACATACATGCAGCTGTGGAACACTTCACCGTCCTTTAACATTCTTTGAGCACATTGCAGTCCAGATGTATCTGCAGGAAAACCTATGATTTCATGGGAGATCTCTGGGACATCTTGTTGCAATGGCATAAAAAATTTCATGTTGCCATTAAGAACAACCATGTTGTCCGTGTTAATAGGCGTCAAAAGTTTTTTTGCAAATGCAGAGGCACCTTCATTATCTTTCACACTTTCACAAATGAGACTTGGTGCATGTTGAGTGACAGCAAGTTTCTTGCAAATTTGATCTGGGATGCCACGTGTGCCATGAAATAAGCGCTTGAGATGAGCAAGCATGGCTTCGAAAACAAATGATGAGTGAAGGATCAGTGGCCCATGTAATCTCACTTGTTCTGCTAGATGAGTCAATGAATGTGAGTTAAATGTGGCCTCAGAAATTTCAAAAATGGTTGGCAATAACCTTGTGTAAGACAAAAGCATAGCTTCTGCTATTGATATTTCTGCATCACTAATCACATTTTCACACAACAAACGAACTCCAGAAACTAGTAGAGCATGGTGATAGAATACATTTGCTGGAAGGTACTGCTTGAGAAGTGGTAGGCCAACATGAAGGAACAAAACCTGTTTCTCACTGGCTTTCCATTTATTGAACTCACTTAATGATCTCAATTTCCTTTTAAAATCATGTGGTAAACCTACCCGTACAAGCTTACCGCTCAGGTTTCCTTCACTTGCTTTAAGGCTTAACCCACTTGGACAATTGCCTTTCAGCCACTTCGAGAGGCGCCGGGTATATTCTCCTTCAAGAACTTGGTGCATATAGTCAAATAAAACCATATCTGGAATACTGAGTATTTGATGTACCCGGGATCCACCTTTGACTCCAAAGACTGCTTCATTGGTTTCACTTGCTAACCGAGCATGCACCATAGACTGCTGGTGGTTTCGCCGTGGATAAGCATCTGGGGAAAATTGGTACACTCTCTTGTTTCCTCTTCCTGGCAATCTTTTCCCAGGATGTAAGCAAACATTACATCCAAAGGTGCCATTGTGAATCTTGAAATTCAATGAAGAACCCTTCGCCATCAAATCCGCAATTTGCCCATTAATGACAATCCTAATTTTCTTGGGTGGTTCATCATCTACTTCCAAAAAGAAGCCTTGTTGCAATTGCATTACCTCTTGAACAAATTTAGTTTGAAATGCTATCATATCTGGCTTCTGTTTACCATACCACAACCCAGATAGCAATATGTTTTTATACGAGTATCTTACCGAGATAGGCAGTTCTGCTACAAAGCTTTGTATTGGTCACACAGAGACGTTGCTTGATTTGAGGGCAGGTGCTCCATCCAGATGCCAGTAGAGCGTTATAGGGGAACTTCCATCTTCTTTGGCAAGGGCATTTTGGTTTTGGTATACCTTCCCATCACACAGGTCGTTATACAGTCCTGGTTCATGACTGCGTTCCTCTACAAATTTCTTTATCAGAATCCAGTTACCTGCAACACATTGTCAAATAGATGATTTTCAGATAAGAAGTATGCAATAATGAATAATTTCCTTAATACCCCAAAATAATTATATTACAGTATTAATACTGTATAAACAGAAAATAATCACAGCAAAATAGTACAATGCTTACCTCTTATCAATCTTTTCAGTTCACTTAGCAAATCAATAACATAAAATGTGCTGGATTGTGATCCATCTCCATTGGTACCATATAGACAACATTTGTTGTTAGTACAGGTCTCATTGTTCATTATGGTTGTACACATTCTACAGGTTTTGTATTTCATTTGAGAGAAGAAAAGTGTAGTGATACTTTTCTCAAAGAGATACACAGAAGGAGGACATTTATTCTCTCTTGGAAGGGACAACTGGAATAGTTTCAGCATACTTTGTACTGCTTGAGATGACAAGTTATGTTTTTGCGTCAGGGCCAAGAGTGCACCATTGAACTCATTAACAGTTAATGAGGACCCATTATAAATAGGTGAATGTGAAATATTCTCGTTGTCATGTGATGTATCTGAATGTTGTTCATCTTCACTGCATGTAGAATCAGACGAATAATTTTCTCCTTCTGATGAGCAATGATTTTCTTCACTGTCACTATTTGTGTCGTCTATATCTTCATTATCTGACATGTTGGCATTATAGTCCTCTATTCGTGGCCTCTTATCTGGTTGTGAAAGCCATTCATCTACAAAAAAAATTAGATGTGTTACTGTAAATCGCAAGAAATGTAAACTTTGAGCAGCAACTATATATAGCCAAAATGGGGAGAGAGAAAAGGATTACCTGAGTGGCGTACATATGAACACTGCGACTTGAATTAGATAATGAATTTTATATTCAAAGTCGAATGAGTAATACGTACTTAACTTACTTTCGTCACCAGATAAAATTCATGCAAAAAGTGCAGTAAATGATATCGATATCGTCACTGGTGTCTAGGGTATTTTAATTTAACCTTAAATTCTACAATTAAAAATTGTATACTTAAAGTTTAATATATATCAGGGGTGGATTCAGAGGGGCGGTGCATGATTGCGTGACTAGCCAACCCTTCTGTGTACTACAAAAAAATAAATAAAATTGCTCTTGCATTTGTATCAGCTCTAGCTGTCAGACCGTGAAGTCGTAGTTTTCATTTTATTCTATAAAATGTTTATTTGCTTTTTAATGTTTATTTTCTTTTTCAAGGATGTTCTTTCAAAATGATGATAATATCAATATATATATATATATATATATATATAACTTTTATTTTATATATATATATATATATATAGTAAGGCAAACAGTTTTATATTTCTGTTGAACTCTGGCTCTGCAGTGTAAATTAGCGGCGCGCGCGAATCTCGGCATAGGCCGGAAAGAGAAGATGTTTCCAGCCCAGAGGCTAACTAATCTTGTTAGTATACATAACAGAGCATGTAGCCGCGATATTAAAGAAATTAAAGAAGAGACACCTCGAAATTCATCTCCTGCGAGCGGCTCACCTATAGGAAATGCGTATATATGTATATATATATTCTAGATCGCTATGATTTAATCGCGCCATTGTTTCTGCTAGCCTATGGAGTCGATACGACGAGAAATGTCGTCGCTCTCCTTCACATAGCTATTATATAGGCTAGCAGACACAATGGCGCGATCAAATAAATCAAATAAATCATAGCCATCTTGAATACATATACGTATTTCCTATAGGTGAGCCGCTCGCAGGACATGCATTTCGAGATATCTCAAAACGACGTTTGGTGGACGTTCGTCAAGCTCAATGAGTTAAACGAATTGAACTTGAACATCCACCAAACGTCTGTTACATTACACCATGCTAGACATGTATACGTACAACTTATCATATCTCTTCTTATAGTTTATTATCACTGCTGCATGCTAATCGTTTACTAATAACAAGATTAGTTAGCCTCTGGGCCAGAGGTATCTTCTCTTTCGTATGCCGAGATTTCGCGCGCGCGGTAAAATGCAACCAAATGGCGATAGTCGACAACTGATTTACACTGCAAAGCCAGAGTTTAACAGAAATTTTAAACTGTTTCCGCTACTAAATGCTATTGATTTGGTATTAAAATAGTGTTGCAAAACTCTTCAAAACAGAGTCTCTGCACGCGTCGCCGGCTTTCACAATGACCTAGGATTGTATCTTTCGTTTCAATCTTTTATTGAATGACAGATAACTTGCACGACAATCGATTCTACACTCTAATAAAATACATTTATGTCTTTGCCTTCCTGCTTTTCACGCGGTGTGGCGTTTAACGAGCTCAGTTTACTGGCAAAACAAAACACTCGAATTTGGGATAATTTGGCTGTGAAAATGTTTCACAGCCGCTTTATTTAAAATCTCGTAATTTAATTAGAAATATCATAAAATAATTAAAATTGATAATTTGAGTTAATAATCTGAGTCTGTTAATGTTCATTGCCAGTAAAGGTGGCAGGACTACACGCCAACTAGGCAGAAAATGTATAATTATGATACGTACAAGAAAAACAACTAACTAGCTAAAAGACAAAGCGGCAGGCCTGCGGGAGGAGGTGGGATGGAAAATTCGTATGTCTTCACTCGATCGCGAGAAAGGTTGAATTGTGGAAGCGGATAATTTTGCCTTGCTTCAAATAGCTCAAATTTGGCCTTGACTTTGTGCCTCTTACGTAGGCGAAGTCGGTAGAATTTCCTTCTCCGCCAAGCCCCGCCTTGATCTACCACAATCCAATATAACTATTTCCTACTTTTAGCTTATCGCTATAATTCAGGCTTGACATAAAAAACCATATTTCCTTGGGAAATATTTTTATTTACTGGCAATCGTTACACTCTTCGATCAGTCACTCTAACCCAACTCGACTCACTCTCCCAAACACTCATCGTGCACTCTTATTTATAGGGTAGCTTACAGGAAGATATTTGTGGCAAAGTCACGCTAGAGCGCACCTAGGAAAACCGTTCTTACGTAGTTCCTGAGTTCTTCCCACAATAACAGGAATCACGTTATTGTGGTTTACCAATCCGATCAGCGAAGGTTCCTTTTCCTACTTACTTAAATATATTCTTAATATGGCTTGTTTGCGCTACAATGAGTCATATCCTAGTTTTATCTAATTAATACATATTTTGACTTAACCTATATCTACTTTACTACTACTACTACTAATAATAATAATTACAAAATGACAATCATATCTCAACGAATAGGTCGATACAAGTATCACAACACACACGCTGTTTACAGACTTAGATAAACGCGGATAAAGTTGCAAGTCAGAGATAAAAATTCGGCAGTTTTGGTCATTGTTATTAGACTATACTATATAGCGAATAACAATGTAGACTTTTCACCCAAAAAATTGAGATGAAAAATGAGAGAAATGAGACGCAAAACTTGACCAAAAAATAGTCCAAAAATGTTTTAAAAAAAACAGTCCAAAAATAGTCCAGTCCATGTTTTATTACCCTATGCTGTTAAAAATAGAATTAAAAAGACCGAATAATCAAAACGTTTTTAATTTTTAATAAAGGGCCAGTATAAAGTTGTCTATATTGTATATATATATATATCATTGGCCACCCCCTTTCAACAATCATATAGATCCACCCCTGAAAAACATCACACACACCCCCTTCCCCCAAACGGAAAAATCGTTGTTTCCCCATACCTGATTCAAGGTTATCGATTTCGTTCCCATGACCATGTACTAAATCCCGACTAGCTTCTTCTGCACCCCTCTCTTGATTAGCATAAACATTATGCTCAGGTTGTGGATCTTGAGAGATCTCATCAATGGCCATAAAAACATTTTGTTGCAAGTTGAAATCTTCTTCTGTGTCGTCACTATCATCACTATCACTTGTTTCTTCCAAATCGCTGCTGTCACTTTCGGAAACGTTGTCGGTTTCACTTGTTCCCTCGAATTCGAATGTTTCCAAAATTGTCGCTTCGTTTTGTTCCTCGGACATGTTCGATGACGCATCTGATGTGTCGACATTTTGACCCGCAACATGTGCGGCTGGCGAAACTACGTCGAATGGAGCATGATCCGATGAATCACAGTGAGAATGTGCGTATGGAGAACTAGCATCTTCATTATCTGACGAAAAGTCAAAAGGCGCATTTTTATATCTGGACATCTTAACCCTTCATATGTTCAGTTATATGTTCTAAACCTTTTGGCAAAGGGTGTGTATTATACCTACCGGCGTCTAGTTTCTGATTACAATCAGTTGGCAGCAAATTGATTTGTTGCACATGATGTTTGTGAAATGAATGCGACCATTCATACTCTCAACCAATAAGAATATAGCTTGTGTTCCAGTCAGCAAATGATTGGCTGCTTTTTTTAAGTGAACAACTGGGCGCGCATTTTGTCTTCAGCATATTAACTTCTCATCTTTATTCCTGTGGCGTGTTCCGTGATATCTAAAGCAAGAAGAAAGCGTTGGTTATTTGCTGTGTTTTATTCGGGGTAGATTCATTGCAATGGCTGAGCGAATACCTAATAGTGAGAGGCTTCAGAAGAAAATGCTGTCAAACAAGTATCCTGGTATGTCATTTATATTTCAATACGGGTTGCGCTATTACAATTCAGTTTTAGGATAGCTTACGATAGTTTCGGATGTAAATCAGTCGCGGAGGGAATGAAATTGTAAGGTCGCCAGAACGTATATAAGGAATTTCTAACTATACAACTCAGACATAATTGGCGCCCAATAATAGTATAGCTGGTAGAAGCAGACACAGCAAAGCCGTAACAGAACAGACTAATTTTGAAATCTACTATTTGTCGGCTCTCGCTTCGCTTCTATTCTATTATAAACTTTTCCATCCCTATGCTAAATATAGTTCATTATTCAGTCTTATGAATTTAGCGAAGGGTCGGTATTCATTTAGACGTGCCATTTGATTCAGTTTGCAGTGGTTTCTTGTCTCTTCATCATGTTTATGTCACTTCGGCATGCTGTGGTTGATCTCACTTCTTTCTGACGAAGAACCTGCGCGGCTACGCTCGAACATTAAACGTTTTCCATATCGGCAGGATACACAACTGTTTCATATTTTCATTCGTTTCTCACTTTTACAAGTAGCGTGAACATCAAGTCTTCATTGAGTTGCTTGCATTTCGCTGAAACGAAGAGACAAGATGCCAACTGAATTAAGCGCGTGCGATGGCAGAGATCGCAAAACGATAGCAGCCGAAAGTTGTCTTGACATTTCTGATACGATGACGATTATGGAAATTGTTCCTAACAGGTGAACCATTCACTGTTCTATTTCTACTTTAATACATATATCTATAAAAGACATAAATAACAACTTCAGTTGGTTGCGCTTTTGAACAGATTCCAAAACCGTGGGCAAATATTTTTTGGTTTGGTTCCCAAAAGAAATGAAATATTGTGCCGTAGACGAAAAACATTTGGTGGACGAAAATTCCAAGCTGAAAGATGATGTCACAGTAAGAGACAACCGTGGAAGGTGGACTGGTCGCTTAGTTTTCATTGGTAAGTTGGGTTAAATTCAACTTCTAATACTCTAATACGTTTTCTCTCGCTCCGCTGGTTGTCGAAAGTCGATTATCACAAACCAGCTGGTAACCGGTTAAGCTGTCCTTTTATTTCCGTTGTGGCGGTCTGAGATTGTCACTGTGCTGAGATTGTATATCGATTTGTGTTATCAAATGTTTGATGTTCAAAACATTCAAACTTTCTGTCTTCAAATGGTTTATTGATGAAAACTCCTTATAGTACAAAATTCAAATACTTTGTGAACTTTGCTAGTTGTTGTGAATTTGTCACAAGATATTACAACAGGGGCTTTTCAAGAAATCTGAACAACGAATGCGATGAACGGCATATATGAACTGAAACAAAGCGATGAGTTACTACCGTTTGTCATTACGTCGTAATACGTATACATGCATGTATATCAACCAACCTTATTGTTAATCTTCTAAACTCTGGATATATTTAATAATTCAATGGAATTGATCGATACAAGACATCTTAATCAGTTAGTTAACGTCCGAAACTTTCGTCATGCATTCTAGTTCTGTAGTTCACGAGCGGATATAATTTTTTTTTCATTAAAACTGATTATTCATCTCAAGTATTCGATTTTATTCAGCCCATACATATTTAGGAAAAGTCATGAAATTTCAGAACCATACCTGTACTGGTTTAGGAGATATTAACTTTTAAATTCAGCGCGTTCAGCGCAGGCACTTTCTGCCCCCCCCCCCCCCCCCCCCAGTCTGGATAGGGTTAAAGTCTTTACGCAGTATTGAGAATAGACTTTCTGGGGCAATTACACATTAGAGATGAGGGTATGTCTGGGAAAGGTTAAATTTACTTGTCTGTGGTTGGATCCAACCGCAGACAACTGGAGAATATATTCAATTTAATTTCAAATGTTGAGATAGTGTGCAATGCGAAGGGTTGCTATCAACTGATCCAATATGGTTTACCATAATCTTTACAGAAATTGGCTCGGCGAATGATTGCCTTGGAGCAGATGAACTGGTCCAAAAAGAAATTAGCCAGAGTGGCAGATGTATTAGTTGATAAGGCCATGTCAAGTGAAGAGAGCGGTGTTGAAGACACAGCAGATGGCAATAAAAAAACTGTGGCCTACAAAATTGAAAAGCTCTCTTGGGAATCTGAGAGATTTACCAAGGCAAAGCAAGTTCTCGTTGAAAAATACCAGTCTAAACTTGCACAAAGAAGCAAAGACAGACTTCTTCCAAGACAAGTTTCAGAACATCAGAGTACAAGACCAGTTCCTGACAAGTTCCCAAATTGGGCCACAATTTAGTTTAATTAGAACAGTGTAATTTTATGTATTATTATATGTATTATTTTATATTATTATATGTATTATTTTATGTATTATTATATGTATATATATATATATATATATATATATATATATATATATATATATATATATATATATATATATATATATATATATATATATATATATATATATATATATATATATATATATATATATATATATATATATATTCATGGTAAGAGTACCCTGGCAAAACACATACAAAGAGTCCCAAAACACGAAGAGTTAAAGACATCTCTTGCAAAATGCAATATTTCAAAAAAGATTTATTACTCATGTTTCATTGCATTGCACAACATTTACAGAGGGGTAAACAATGTTTATACAAAATTTTTCATGATTTTGTAATGAATAAAATCATGAAAAAAATGTCTATTCGTGTAATTCTAAATTTAAAATGTATATCTTTATTGTCTCATTCGGAAAGAAATGTCTTTATTAATTGACTGGGCTCTTATGGTATATTAATTTCAAAATTACATTTTCTACCTAGTAAACTTTTAGTTGGCGTTCTTAACAGAAAAATGAACATTGCACTTTATAAACGGCACTGCATGCATCAATTAACAATATTTTAATTTGGTAACACTCCTTTTCTACGCATGCTAAGTAAAGGCTGTTATTGCATGGACTGCAATGATGTATTCTTTTAATATATAATGAATTACAATATTATATCTAAATGTTTTATTATTTTTTGCTTTTACTTGTATAAGACAACTGCATGCAGATGGTTGCGCGCTCCATCACAATACTTTGTATACCTTTGTATACCTCATTTTCATTACACTAAAGAAAATTATTATGTTTTCTGAGAAAGTATTTTGATACTGGGAATGCTTCCTGGCATTTAAGGTTCCTGATAAAGGTACATAAAGTGAGCTTCAAGTGGGTTTAAGTTGCCCTTAAAGTATGTTAAAGTATCAATTGAGCCAAACA
Source organism: Corallium rubrum (assembly GCA_964035015.1). NCBI lineage: Eukaryota > Metazoa > Cnidaria > Anthozoa > Scleralcyonacea > Coralliidae > Corallium > Corallium rubrum. The sequence continues at coordinate 2,281,442 of OZ036003.1, forward strand.
TTCTTTAAATATATTTAAACATTTAAATGGACTTAAAAAGACTTTAAGGTACCTTAAATGTACATTTAGTACAACTTAAGGTCTAACCCTAAAGTTTCTTTAAATGGTGATTTAGGTAAATTTAATTAACTTTAAGGATGGATCATAAATGGCTCACTAGGGTGCTTTAGGGGCCACCTTAAAGGTCAACTAAATCTATGTTTAATAAATTTAAGGTGCTCTTAAAGCTTACTTAAATGCTTCATTAAGGTAGCTTTAGGTAACATTTAGGGAACCTTAAATCTCATATTTCGCCCTGTGGTAAAAACTTGGTAATTGAGGTTACCCAGGTGAGGTACTCCTGGAATGAATATTCTTAGGGGGTGATTACGTGGCAATATTCAGCCTGGATTGAAATTCAGCTTGGTTAGGGGGCTGAGATTTAAACCGGGCCTTGCAAATAGATGTTAGATTTAACAATTACATGAAAAGAATTATATCCTGGGCAGAAATTCAACCCGGCTACAGATTTCTAGCCTGGTTTGTGTTACCTGGGATGGAATTTTCAACCCAATCAACTGGGTTAAAATCACATATATGCAATTGCTCAAAATTTTCAGCCCGGACTTAACTGAGCAGTGAACCATGTTGATCACTTAAGCAGCCGTAACAGAAATTCTTCAAATTCCAACATCTTATTGACTAAAATTAGGTCATTCCAGAAAAGATCCATACGTCCCCCACAGAGGAAATTGGTTCCATCCAGGGAGGGGAGGGGGTAAATCTACTTCTGATAATAGTAAAATGTACTAGGACGTCCGAATGGGGGAGGGGGTCAACTTCACATTTCCTCCATGGAAGAGGTGTGGATGTTTTCTGGAATGACCCATTTCGGTTTTAGCCTGAGCTGAAATTGCTCATGTAATCATGTGTCAATTTCAGCTTGAGTTATGAAAATTCTGAAATTTCAGTCCATGTTATGGTTATCAGTCCTTTTATAGTATACAGTATCTATCTGCAGCTGTCTCTATTCAGTCAAAATCCTTCACCCACTCATCACAATTTCTACTCGAAGAAGTCCAAATGTAGGGTACAGTACTGTATGTTCTCATGAATAATATACAGCAAGAAGTAGTTTCTAAAACAAATAAATGGAATAAATTCACTTGGTGTGTGACAAACATATTGTAATAAGTACCATAATTTGTGGAACAGAATAAATATTTTAACAAAACTTCTATGGCAAATACTGAGTTAACAGGTAAAAATATTATAGAAGTGCTACAGTATAAATACAATAAATCATAAAAGAATATTAAAACAATTTGATAATTTCTTGTACTATATCACCTCACACAGGCGATTTTCTCCTCCTAACTGATGTGATCGAATAGATTGACTACGAATGCACAACCTCGTACCCAGGGTTTGGTAGGAGCTGCTGACGATTTGCTGACGTTGCACCCAGCAAAAAATTTAAGACGGGAGGGGAGGTTCTTTGTGTGCAATTGTTATTTTGGTGAGTTCTGTCGTTTACGCCAGCTAATCCCCGAGCCGGGCGACGGGCCGAAGGCCCGGAGCCCGGTGAGGGTGCTAATCTCGATACGCGTGGAGTCGTTTTACACGTGTGTAGAAAAAGCGAGGGAGACGAAATCTGGGAGATTTATTTGTTTGTTTGTTTGTTTGTTTGTTTGTTTGTTTGTTTGTTTGTTTGTTTGTTTGTTTGTTTGTTTGTTTGTTTGTTTGTTTGTTTGTTTGTTTGTTTGTATATATATATATATGTTTGGTACGGTGTCACGCGGTAAGAATAGTTGGATACTGGTGACTAGCGACGAAGAAAACTATGAAATCTGTCAGTATTTTGCTTTTGTTTAACGAAATGGAGCCCTCGATGGAGCCTGTTCCACTTAAATAATAAAAGAGAACAACGAAGAAAAGGATACAAACAGTCGGTTTAATATATCTTGAAGCAAAACCAGAAAACCTGAAGAAACCAAACTCCGTATAGTAAACAAAACTCGATCTGAATTGCAGTGGTTGTGGTCACTCAGTGTTAAAGTTATAAACGGTAGGATTCTTGTTGTCTTAATAACCTAAACAATATACAGCTTCACGTTTTCATGCTTTCCCTTTGCTCGTCCAAACCATAAGTCAGCTTAACTAAAGCTAACTTAAACCACTTCCTTTATAAGTTTATGTTGACGTTATTCATTGACTTTGCATGGGCTTTTGCAATTTTTTTTTGCTGTATTTCCAAATTTTCGACTGAAACGTGGTCTGTTTAATACTTCTTTCTGGGATCCGATTCTACTGAATTGTTTTTATCTCAGACTCTATTATAAATGTAATTTTGAGCTTTTAACTTTTAATTCTGCCTTTGCAAACATGTAACTTATACATAGCCACATAGGGAAGCCATAAGCCATTTAAGTGCTTGCTAAAAATAATTATCCCTTTTGAATCCTCCAATAAAAACAATATATTTTTTACAACCAGATCTAAGTTTTGCTTTGATATGTTCAACTTTTATTAAATCAGTTAGTCATCCATCCGTAAATTCTATAATTATCTCTAGGATTATCATTTGTTTAAACATCTGTTTGTTTTTATATTGGTTGTATATCAGGAGTGCCTATTTTTAATCAGGGTGGGTGGGTGGGTGGGTGGGGGGTGTTTCAAAAAACCCATTTAATAAAAGCGGGCGAGGGGTTGTTGCATTAATGTATTTCTAGTCTAGTTGTTATTACTCGGGCTACCTATGGTAGGCCGAGTCTAGGTTTCGGATTTTTTTTTTGGGGGGGGGGGGTCCACAAAATGCCAAAATTGCGCAATACTTCCCATATATGGAGGCGAAACTTTGAGTCTTCGATAACTTCGAAAATTGAACGACAATCATGTTCCTTTCTGTGGTTGTGTCAAGCACATCACTGATCAACTATATAAGCAATTTACTCGGAAAACCTACCAACACTTTGGCCAAAGGCGAAGCTGGTTTAAAAGAAAGAACTCGCAAAATCGAGCACGGATTGCCATGGAACATCAACAGCGTAAAGCATAAGAAAGATGCCTCGTTGGAAGCGATTCGAAACCGGAGTTGTGTCATTGAATCACAGTGAAACGTTTATTTAAGACTTCCGGATATCCAAACTATCGATATTATTAACAAACACAAAGAAGGTTAGTTCATGAAGACAGAATGGACGATCGAGTTGCGAAAGCCACGGGAATACACATGCTATGTTTTATACATCAAGTTGACCTGAAGAGGTACAAGAAACAAACGCCAGAGTACATCAACAAATGTATATACTATTTACTGAGTAATAACAACTACAAAACACCAGTAATAATCACTGAATAATGCAAAATATGAACATGTTGAACTATTTGTATGTCTAGATTTCATGTAGGTGTCGTATTACATTTGACAGTGATGTGGAAACGTGTGTTTCAAAACATGTTTAAATATTTTCTGTTTGCTCCATATAAACAAATTTTATATCAAAATGATCGCTTGAATGTCCTAAATCCAGCACTGTGTGTTTTGTTACTGAAAGTATTTAGATCGCCGTCGTTATTCGGGAAAACGGACTTGTTTACATGCATCAGTCAATACTTTATGCACCCTGTCCTTATTATATGAACTTGTCTTCATGTGGGAAATTCAAAATAATTTTTACTTTAAAACGAGGTGATAAGGGCTATTTGATATGCATCTTAAAGAATTTCAAAATGTTTGCCATTTTGGAATAAGGTCTATTGTCGTAATTTTAAATTTTACAGATCTACATTGCATAACTTCATTGCATCTGAAATTTATGTACATTTAAACAAATGTTCGTGTGCACTGGTTCCGTGCATGGGCTATGGCATGCCCGTGATGGCATGAACAGATTATCCCAGAGCCCCAGGATTCTTAGTAGCTTAATCCGCACAACCAGCGGCGGAAGTGACGTCATGCTTTCATACCGGAAGTGAGGTGTGCGCACAGGCTGACGTCACAGGGGTGTACGCACAGGCTGACGTCATTAGGGGTGTGCGCACACCTTTACGCAAATCCTTAAAAAATTAATAAAGTAGGTCAGTACAATTTTGAAGTGATAAAATGAACACCTCCAACTCGGTAATATGGGCAAACAACCTAAATGTAGACGAAGTGGTCCCGTCAGAAGTAAAAAACTTATGCCAATTAATGAATGCTATACTCAAAGAAGCCGTCTCTAGCGAAGTATTGAAACTACGCAAGGTAAAATGTTGTGGTTGCAAAATAGATCACCCTAGTCAGATCAAACATGATTGCCTTATGATGACCGATGACGAGGCGTGGATAGAACATGGAATAGAGGCAGTGGGCATAGTGTTCGCGGAGGGGATATTATGGAAGGAATTCGTGGAAGCAACCCGTGTGTTAAAACTAAATTATTATCGCGAACAAGTTATGGAACATTACAAAAACCTCGAAATGAACCCTGAATCATCCGTGAACTTTTTATTGAATCTGAAAGACGAAACCCTCTCGGAGTATCAACCCATTGTCAACTATCTCTCTTACTGGATAGAAGATCATTGAACATTTTTTCAAAAAAGGAACTCTACATGAACAGTTGTTTATAAAATATGTTATATAATCCATAAAGGGTTTTTGATATAAAAAACTTGTTCAAATTTTTTTTTAATAAATACGTTTTATTTATCATTGGATTGTTGTAGTATTAAATCAGTTCCTCATTAAGCCAAACGCCAAAAGCTTCCACATCAACCTTCGCACAATGTTTATAGTCGCTAAAGGATGAATGGGCACCACACGTTTCTAACCATCCAAGGTTACCGAACAGGTGTTCGGCTTTTGGACATCTATAACTTTCTAGGTTCACGCCTAGCACGCTAAGACGATCAAGCATGTCTTTTTCATAATGTCCACCCTTATAGGCTATTTTGGATGTAAATTTAACTTTATGTTGTTGGTAAAACTCCAGTACAATAGCATCAAGCTCATGTGATTTAGGGGTACAAAATCTTTTGGGAAAAACATTGTGTGGATCATCAAATGGAAGGTGATGTATGTTGCGCGTTAAAAACAAACAATGCCATTTTGTCTTTTCGTCAAGTTCGTTCCATTTAAGATTAGTATTAAAAACATATGATTTAGCGTAAACGTTGCCAACTCGAAGAATCCCCAACTCCTTACAGAAAAATTTTTTATTCACACAAAAACCATCCATGTCCATAATCCCAATCACATCCAACACTTTAACTACACTTCGTTTCTTTTCTGCAGGCAATAGAGGCACTTTCTCGTAGTAGTGTACACGCATACAAATTAAAATGTTAATCATTTATTGTGGTCTTTCTTCGTTTCTCCAGATTTAGAAGGTTTTCGTTTACTGGTCTGTCCATGTTTTAATGTTGCAGCTCTTAAATAAGCGTTAAAGTGTCTCTCCATCTCTTCTTGCCGCCTAAATAAATTTTCCAGACTTTCCTCCATATTTAATTCCTTTGGTTCTTCGCTCTGTCGAGGTACACATATACCTATTTTACTCCACTTTAACCATTTCTTGCGTTGCTCTGTGTCCATACCATGTACTTGAACGAGATGATTTGCTAGTCTAGCAAGGTTTGTACTACCACAGCCAAAAATAGGACAATTCCTACGCGTGCGACCCATACTTAAATGTTTGCTCAACGAGCTCGAAGCAATAATTAACTCATTTTTACGTGTGTTAGATTTTTATTTGGCTCGTTTAGGCCTGGTTTGGCCTTTTAAGGTACTATACGGCCCGATGGCCCGATTGCTGACCAGACGTCCTAACCTGGGCAAGCCCGGGCTTGTCACGTTCCGTTATTGTGACGTCACTACAAAAAGTGACTAGCTTGCAAAAATGCGTTATATAAAGCGCCCTTCGCAGTTTTTTACTCATTCTCTGTCACATGTTGGTGCTGTGAACATCTCTTGGAAAATATTTGACTTTACTTGGCAATATGCAAGCTTTGGGTCTTTTTTTTCGTCGTGCTATTCTTGGTCGATCCAACAAGAGTACAGTGGTCTTGGAGAAGATTGCAAAGGAGAATTCTCTTAACAGAACTGGGGCTGTCAACTTTAACAAGCATGGGAAGCAAGACAGTATTGGTTTTACGTTTTGTAGCGAGAAGTTCGTGGACAACTTTCTGCTTTATGTATACGTTCCCGATTATTTCGTGACAGCGAAGAAAACGTATACGGAAGTTGGTCATGTCAACAAGCATATCCGAAATATGCTTAACCAATACGGCTTGCGTAAATGTAAAGTCAAAGCCGTCGCCTTATCACCCCTAACGGAAGAGCTAACAACAGATGGGTTGGATGAAGTCTACGGTAGACTTAAATCCAAAGAGACTGAGAAAACTTTGTATTACGTACAAGAGTTTAAAATTGCCTGCATGTGCAGACGAAGAATACTCCAAAGTTCTCGAGTTCCTAAGAACAGACGAGTACAAGATAAGAAATATATTTTTAAAAGATATTGACGTCACAATGGATTATGCTGGCAGCTTTGACAAGGATGAAGTCATCCAGCATCTGACAACGAAGAAAGGTTTTCGTATCCAAGGCAGTACAAAAGATGGTGATAGAACTATTTTAGATAACGCTGACCAAGTTGGCAACAACTGTCTGACGTATATGGAAACTGTAGACGGTCTAACAACCCGTAGTAAAATTTACAACAAAATGGTGCAAATGCTGGAAAGCAAGAGCGTACGAGAAACTGTTGGGCAGCACTGGAAAGATTGGGTTTGCCAGAAAGATACACGTTTGGCAAACGCTCGCGATTTAGCCAAAGATCGCGGTTTGACGCGGGCCGGAGTGACCTTTTATTGCAAGGACCGTGTTCCAAGTGACAACCTTATGGAGGATACTCTTCTGCGTATTACAGAATATGTTTCACCTACACTAGTTTACTCTACACCGTTCTCGGACACTTGGAAAGCTTACTGTGACTCCATGTTGCATAGCTTAGTGGTCATCGACAGAACTCGGGATATTGGTTTGATCGTCTATACGTACAACGAGACAACGAAGGATATAAGTGGACAGTTTGTAGAGAAATGGTCTGAAAAAGAAAACTGGTGCCTTGCCAGCCTTACACTTAGCTCTAAACTGCCTGTGGATGTCATTGAAGTTTGTGATCGAAGTAAAGTTAGACGTGGAAAAACCAGATGTATTTGTAGACATTTCCGGAGCTCGCTATTTTAAAAGTCGAAAAGACGGGGGCCTAGATTTTACAACACGCTTGGTATCCAACGGTGGTATCTACAGCTGGTACGAAGGAAGTAAAGAGGATAATTTACAACTGCTGGAGAAAGCTGGTTTAGTGGCCCACGAACACTGTACGCCTTATCTTGCACGCGTGCAGGGAAACAAGAACTGTAAAGTGGATATGCATTTGTTAAGAGCAGATATTTTGGAAGTTAAACTACCAGTAAAGCAACGCAGTACCCCCGAGAAAGAACGAAACGAACAGTGGAAAGAGGTAGCCGGAGAAGCAGCGAAGGATACGAGAGAGTCGACAACCTTTCGAAGATGCGATCGCAGAAAAAAGGAACAGGTTACGGTTATTGGATAATTATAGGAGCGCTTTTTCCGACAACAAGATCATCCACTTAAAAGAACTGCCTTTAGGATCCTACAACGTCATGGCCATGCGAGAGACCCAAACCCAGTTTGGAGTGAAGTATATCATGTTAGTAGCAACAGACCAAAACGGAACGCTAGGACTCTGCTATTCCAACAAGTATATCGAAACGTACTTACGCGATAACCTAAGCGAAATTACCTCACACTCTATCCTAAGCGAAATTACCTCACACTCTTCGAGAAACCACTGGCAGTCCTAAATATAACAGGATGGGGACGTACATCGCAAAGGCACGTTGTCGTCTACTGCAATATGACCTTCGCCGAAGACATGGCAAAACACGCTATTAAACAACTACAGGAGCAAGTAACGAAGGAGATACAAGAAGAACGAGTAAAGTTGGTTGAGAAAGATGCACGTGGAATCGACGACGTCTTCGAAGGCTACACTAACACTGACGAGAGAAGAAATGGTGCCTTACAAACATATGCGAAATTTGGCCGAGTTACCTCTTGGTTCGACCCACACCCTAGTGGCAATCGGTTACATCGAGCATTACGGGCAAGAAAAACTTGTGGTCAAACTGGCCGACGGCATACTTTACCAGGCTGGGGATAATTTGGAGGAACAGAAAGAACAATTAACAACAGAATGCAAAATCACCGTATCCAAAACAAAGTTATCGCCAACGAGAAAAAAGTTTGAACTGTGTAAAGTTATACAAAAAGGCGACTGGGCTGGCCTACTGGACTACGAGAAGGTGCCTCTATTGCCTGCAGAAAAGAAACGAAGTGTAGTCAAAGTTTTGGATGTCAAGTCTGTGGAACACAAGGGACAGAAACGTAAACTCCTATTAGCGGAAGACGGAACAGTGTATAAAGTCAAACGTTCGAAGCTGGAAAAGACTGCAAAAGCTGGACAATATGTTTAATAACTGTTTATTTGTGTAAAATTGTTATACTTTAAGAAATAAATTGTTTAAAACGTTAATCTGTGTGTTAATTTATGCATGCATCCAAGCAAAGCAGTATCCTAGCAACAATAATTTGCTCTAAAAATGTATACATTTTCGCATTCGCCTAACCCCCTTTTTCCTTCTTTTGCACGAACAAGGTGGAGACGAAGATACGTGGTATCACATTGAATTGCACCGCAAGGCAAAAGGTGAACTTTGATGTTATTCGTGCATTAGTGTACCTACATGCAAAATGTAATGTCAAAGGGCAAGTATCCGTTGACATCCCGTTCAAGATAACCCGAGACACAAAGACAAAAAACATTGTGACCAAACGGATGAAAAAGGATTATCGTATTGTGTATAATAAACGTATTATTATGGATGATTACGAAACATTACCTTATGGATTTAAAAAAAAACAACAATTATATTTATTGAAATACAAAGAACAGTTACATTTGTCAAACAATTATATATATATATATATTTAAAATACATTTGAAATAAATCGTTTGATCTCAAAGTTAATTTGCGAGCTTTAGTTTGTGGTAATGATCCAGATTTACCCCTGTCTGTTTTTCCAACAGTTTGATCTGCTTTGAATTCTGCATATTAAGGTCCCCCATCATCATTTCCTTTGCGTTCATATGATAGACAAAGTATTTCCCCTCCTGGGGGGCTGGGGGTACCGTTAAACCATTCAATGTTTCTAATACGATTTGCGTTAACAAAATTGAGTGTAACGTTGAGTTACTGATAAATGTTGCTGGTACCATATTTGCTTGTATTAAATGTTGTAGCAAATCCGAGCTTGCCCGATTTTCCTGTTGTGTTTTGCTTAAAAGCCAGTTGGTTACAATATCCCTCCAAGGCATACACAGCAAAAAATCATTTTCTTATTTTAAGAAAAAAAAACTTGTTTTAAGAATTTTTTTCTTAAAACAAGAAAAATTTTCTAGGTTGAATAACAAGAAAATTTTTCTTAAGAAAATTTTTCTTAAGAAAATTTTCTTAAGAAAATTTTTCTTAAGAAAATTTTTCTTATAATAAGAAAATAAATTCTTAATATAAGAATATATTTTCTTGTTTTAAGAAAAAAAATACTTATTTTAAGAATTTTTTTCTTAAAACAAGAATAATTTTCTTGGGAGAATAACAAGAAAATTTTTCTTAAGAAAATTTTTCTTATAATAAGAAAATAAATTCTTAATATAAGAATATATTTTCTTGTTTTAAGAAAAAAAATACTTATTTTAAGAATTTTTTTCTTAAAACAAGAATAATTTTCTTGGGAGAATAACAAGAAAATTTTTCTTAAGAAAATTTTTCTTATAATAAGAAAATAAATTCTTAATATAAGAATATATTTTCTTGTTTTAAGAAAAAAAATACTTATTTTAAGAATTTTTTTCTTAAAACAAGAATAATTTTCTTGGGAGAATAACAAGAAAACATTTCTTAAGAAAATTTTCTTACGAATTTTTTTCTTGTAATAAGAAAATATTTTCTTAAAATACGAATATATTTTCTTATAGAGAAACTCTTTTAAAGAAAATTTTCTTAAGAATTTTGTTCTTGTAATAAGAATATATTTTCTTATAGAGAAACTCTTGAAAGAAATCACATGCATGCAATAAATTATTATACATGTACAGTGTATAAGAATTAAATGAATAATTATCTAGATTACAGTATATTCTATTCTATTAGAATCTAATAATAATTTAAAAGGATTTTCTTACTAGATTAGCTTTTCCAAATATATATATATATATTTAACACAATTCTACATGCATGCATGTCTAATTTTAATTAATAATAATGTTAATAAGCTGAAAAGTGGTAAAAATATACCTTTCAATTAAACACCAATATATAATTTTTAAGTCCAATAAACTTATATCCTTCAGTAACATATAGATAAAAGCAGCCAACATGTTACTGTTTTAAAAAAGGTTTAATGAGTTTAGCTTTCGTTGTACTACAACATCATCATCTTAACTCAGAAATAAAGAATAAAACATAATCCGAAAATCGTCATCTTGTGACTTGATATTCAAGTTAAAAACAAGATAAGACAAAATGAGAGGTAATATTTCGACTCTATTTCAAAGTCATTATCAAACCAATAATTTACAAGCTTACTGAGTCCTATATATATACAATAATCACAAGTTTGATGTCACCGCTTGGTAACTGGAAATGTCAGCAAGTTGACAAAACAGGTTAGACTGACATGTCAGCTGAATTGTTTCGAGTAAATGTATAGATAAAAAAATATAAAAGTTGACAGTGGTGAAAGGATATATACATATTAAAGTTCTAAAAATAAAGCTAAGGAAATAGAGATAGTTCTTTGCTGGCCTTTAGGCCATTGTTCAGTTCAGGCTTTCTAAATTTGATTAGAAGAGCTTCTAAAATAAGTAATTGATTTGTATTACCAAATTTACATTACTTATTTTAGAAGCTCTTCTAATCAAATTTAGAAAGCCTGAACTGAACAATGGCCTAAAGGCCAGCAAAGAACTATCTCTATTTCCTTAGCTTTATTTTTAGAACTTTAATATGTATATATCCTTTCACCACTGTCAACTTTTATATTTTTTTATCTACATTTACTCGAAACAATTCAGCTGACATGTCAGTCTAACCTGTTTTGTCAACTTGCTGACATTTCCAGTTACCAAGCGGTGACATCATCCTTGTGATTATTGTATATATATAGGACTCAGTAAGCTTGTAAATTATTGGTTTGATAATGACTTTGAAATAGAGTCAAAATATTACCTCTCATTTTGTCTTATCTTGTTTTTAACTTGAATATCAAGTCACAAGATGACGATTTTCGGATTATGTTTTATTCTTTATTTTTTAAAATTGTCGGCTGGTTATGGTTTTTTTAACTCAGAAAGTTCTGGTGATGTCGTAGTACGACAAAAGCTAAACTCATTAAACCTTTTTTAAAACAGTGACAGTTGACCACATTTACTTTTTCCATATCTTTTTACCAATATATAATAATAAAATTAAGGGGAAATGTTATAAGCTACACAGATTCAGCTTTGTAGCATTTATACTGAGAAAATTGGCTATTAAACAAAGCTGCAATATCCTCAGGAATTGTTTTGTCCTCAAAAACATAGTATTGTAAGATGTTCATGCCTACTTCATGTTGCTTTGGATAGTCGTAGTCCAGCAGATAAAAACATGCCGAATACCCAACCACAGCTTCATCCATTTTCTTGGCATCCATCCAGTATAATATGCGTTTACCCACACAACATAAATATTTTATTTTTCCACTACCATCATTGGTATATTTCCTACATGCTTTTTAATCCAAACATCTGGGTCTTTGTTTTCCTGAAAATTAATATAGCCTTAGCAAACAAGGATCAAGAAACTATTTCTTACATCTAAACATAACTGCATGTGCCTAGCAGACATAACAAGAAAATATTTAAATTTCAAGTATCTCACCTTCAATTCATGTAAACGCTCAACTGTTTTTTTCGATGTCTTCTGCCTTCCAAATACTGTTGGCAAGTATTTCATTACATACATGACTTTGTCATCTGTAAATTTCAAAATAAAGTGACCAAATCCATATATTAATAAAAACATTTTCTTAGTGGAGCACATACAGCACGCTGTCTCACCCCCAGACTCTTGTGTGGTGTCGGGACAGAATTACACCACCAGGCCATGCTGGTGTGCAGAGAGTAAACATAATTTCATAATTAATTTCAGAGAAACATGCTAGGTGGAAAATACATGTACATACATGTAACTTCCTTTTGCACTACACACATCACACTTGTACTTGTCATATGGAATGGAAGGTGAATGGCAATGATTCGACTTCATCAAGCAAGTGGGCAACACAGTCACCCATAAATTTAGAATCCAGCATGGGCTCAATTCTACCTGACCCAGTTATAATCACATATTACCATAAGCAAAATGATTGGTCCCTAACATATAAAAGTGATACTCCGGTCTACCATACAACAAACATACTTAACTTAAGTCCAGGTATAATTATAACTTTAATTATGGAAACCTTTTTAGATTCAATTTTTAAAGAAAAAGCTCTATGGTGTGAAAATTCTTGAATAAAGATCTAATAAATTCAACACTAGAGATTTTGGCTAAAATGTGGTGTTGGCAATAGCACCTCTAATGAAAATGTGGTTTCATCAATACAGTGTGATTAACTTCTTTATCGAGAAATGTGCTGGCATTAACTACTGAACATTTGTTTAACTCTGAACATCAGCAAACTAAGGGGGTGATACATGGACCAGGCTAGCTGTCCTATATAAGTTGTATGTCTTTTCAACATTTCAATTACATGGCAAGCGAGCTAGCCCAGTTTGCCGGTTGTCACAACCGGTTAACCGGGCCAGTACAGTCCATGTTTAAGTTTTAATATTCTTTGAAAAATGTTTAATATTCTTTGTAGTCTGGTTTATAGCATACGTGCATAAGTTTGCCCCAGACTCCAACAATGAGAACATTGCTGTCTAGGAATATCTAGTTTTCAAGCAATGTTGTTGACACAGTAAAGCCTTTTCTTAAATTAAATATTGAAACATAACAGTTGTATACATCAAAAAGGGAATCAAATGGTCGACTTTTTGTAAATGAATTACCTATAGTATGCAGGGGGTATATAATTTATTATATATATTCAAAATTGCCGCCGTTGTTGATGAACACAAAACAATTTGTCAATTCCCAAAACAAACCATAAATCCTTTAATTGTAATATTTATAAACTACGAAAATAAACATATTTTGTAAGAATCAAACCGCAAATCGTTTGTGTTCCGACAATTAAGAACATTTCTAGCGAATAAATTAAGAATATTCTGTGGCAAATAAATATAAAATACCCCGAGTATACCTTGCCGACTATTTCAAATTGAATACATACAAATCAGTACACAAAATTGCTGATTAAAGAATCTATGACTTACCTTCAATAATGTGATCGCATCCATCGTCTGTATACATGTAGGTCTAGCGAAGAGCCATTTATAAACCAGAAGCAATAAATTACAAAGCAAAAGGCAAACAAGCAAATATCGCCAACGTACTTCCAATTCGAAAATGAACGCGTCACCCGGTTCCCGCGTCATCATGGGATAATAATCCCGCGTTAGCCTCGCGTGGTCTTAAGGAAGCACAAAACGTTTTGTAAATTCGCCGAGTTTTACAAATTAATATTTCTACTTTTTAATTCAACTTTATGGGCTAGTATATTTAGGTCATTTGGCATGTTTTGTGTCTAATCAAATAGTGTGTAGCATGCTGCAGTAAAGATCTGTTAGCACAGGAATTGTGAAGTTAAAGCTTGGTGGAAATATAATATTGGTGAAACACTTATAAACAAAATATGACAAATGGTAAACTTGGAAAAGCATTTGAAGCTCAATGTTATAACTTAGAGATGAATAAAAAATCGAATAGAATATTCTATAGAATATTCTAGTGGCACATATGTGCATGCATGCATGTGCTAGAAAATATTCTTATTTAGAGAAACTGGTTTTCTTGTTTTAAGAAAATGAAAAATGTTCGGCATGTTCTAAGAAAATTTGTTATTGTAAAAAACTGGTTTTCTCATTTTAAGAAAATATTTTCTTGTTTTGAGAAAATGAAAAATGTTCAACATGTGCTAGAACATATTTCTCATTTCGAGAAACTGGTTTTCTCATTCCTATAAAATATTTTCTTGTTTTAAGATAATAGTAAATCTCGAACCTTACAAGAAATTTTTTTTCTCATTTTAAGAAAATATTTTCTTGTTTTGAGAAAATGAAAAATGTTCAACATGTGCTAGAAAATATTTCTCATTTTGAGAAACTGGTTTTCTCATTCCTATAAAATATTTTCTTGTTTTAAGAAAATAGTAAATCTCGATCCTTACAAGAAATTTTTTTTCTCATTTTAAGAATTTTTTTTTCTTACTAAGAAAATGATTTTCTTATTTTAAGAATGTTTTTCTTACTGAGAAAATGATTTTCTTATTTTAAGAATTTTTTTCTTACTGAGAAAATGATTTTCTTATTTTAAGAATTTTTTTCTTACTGAGAAAATGATTTTCTTGTTTTAAGAAACATTTTCTTAAAATAAGAAAAAAATTCTTAATAAGAAAATCATTTTTTGCTGTGTACTTGCTCTTGACGTTATCAAACGATTGTGATCAAAATCAGAGATGGTACAGTGTTTTTATAGGGATTGTTACACTTCCTGTTCAGTTACACTTCCTGTTCAGTTACTCTTCCTGTTCAATTACAATAACTTAAAGGTCTCTTGTTTTAGCAACCGTCTCTGATTGGTACAAAAAACCGTTCTCCAATTATCGCATGTATACTTGAGCAATTCAAGGCCGTTAACACTAGGTTTAATATCGTTTAAATTTTCGGTAAAAACTGTCATGACATTTGCTTCTGAAACCTTTTCCAAAGCACGGTCAAAGTATAAACATAACTGTTCATCCCTTTCCATCATGAGACAGTCGTGCTGTCTTTGGGAAGGATGATAAATGAGGCAACCATTGCAGTTCTCAACCACAAGACGAGATATGTTCGATGCTATTTCTTCAGCGTAACTTTTTAGCAGTTTGTCTTCGATACGTTTCTGACGATGATGACGAATTAATTCTATATTATCAATATCCAAAGGTTTAGACATGGTTAGCTGTTTACTTCATGAGTATCAAAGAATGTTTGTAGTTTTTGATAGTTTTACTACTATAACCCATCTGTAAATGTCCCTCCAAATTGAGGTCATTGCGACCAGCACTTATACCTATTCTAAACATTTTCTGTTTATTATGATTTTTGTTGATCTTTGGGTTTTTACTGGTAGAATTGCCGATGTTTACACGGTGGTGTCTATTGTTCTCTGAATATACCAAACGTGTACATGTGATATCTGAAATGTATAAAACATTTTCAACTTACAAAAAACTGTCAAACATTCTTTGATACTCATGAAGTAAACAGCTAACCATGTCTAAACCTTTGGATATTGATAATATAGAATTAATTCGTCATCATCGTCAGAAACGTATCGAAGACAAACTGCTAAAAAGTTACGCTGAAGAAATAGCATCGAACATATCTCGTCTTGTGGTTGAGAACTGCAATGGTTGCCTCATTTATCATCCTTCCCAAAGACAGCACGACTGTCTCATGATGGAAAGGGATGAACAGTTATGTTTATACTTTGACCGTGCTTTGGAAAAGGTTTCAGAAGCAAATGTCATGACAGTTTTTACCGAAAATTTAAACGATATTAAACCTAGTGTTAACGGCCTTGAATTGCTCAAGTATACATGCGATAATTGGAGAACGGTTTTTTGTACCAATCAGAGACGGTTGCTAAAACAAGAGACCTTTAAGTTATTGTAATTGAACAGGAAGAGTAACTGAACAGGAAGTGTAACTGAACAGGAAGTGTAACAATCCCTATAAAAACACTGTACCATCTCTGATTTTGATCACAATCGTTTGATAACGTCAAGAGCAAGTATGCCTTGGAGGGATATTGTAACCAACTGGCTTTTAAGCAAAACACAACAGGAAAATCGGGCAAGCTCGGATTTGCTACAACATTTAATACAAGCAAATATGGTACCAGCAACATTTATCAGTAACTCAACGTTACACTCAATTTTGTTAACGCAAATCGTATTAGAAACATTGAATGGTTTAACGGTACCCCCAGCCCCCCAGGAGGGGAAATACTTTGTCTATCATATGAACGCAAAGGAAATGATGATGGGGGACCTTAATATGCAGAATTCAAAGCAGATCAAACTGTTGGAAAAACAGACAGGGGTAAATCTGGATCATTACCACAAACTAAAGCTCGCAAATTAACTTTGAGATCAAACGATTTATTTCAAATGTATTTTAAATATATATATATATATATATAATTGTTTGACAAATGTAACTGTTCTTTGTATTTCAATAAATATAATTGTTGTTTTTTTTAAATCCATAAGGTAATGTTTCGTAATCATCCATAATAATACGTTTATCGCTTCCTTTAATTAACACTATATCTGGGGGATATCTTGTCACGATGAGCTCTGTTTTCTGTGCATAAGCTTTACGCAATAAGCGAGTCAGACACCACTTGGAATAATTATGGCAATGTGCGTATTGCATAACGCACATGCCGGTTTATTAATTTTGTAATCAATGACATAATTATTAACGTAACAAATTATTAACCAAAGTGATTAATTAACAGTTAGCACAGAAAAGGTGGGGGTAATAAAAGCGCCCACAACTAACAGTAAACTACTAATAAACTAATATACAAGTAGAATAACATTGCGTTCAGAAAAACGGGGAGGAGGGTGGGAAAAACTTGACTTCAAAATAGAGACGACTTTGCGCCACCAAGCGAAGAGCAGAGTGAACCAGATTTGCATTCTGCTATAGATATGTATCACCAATCCCTTCCGTTTTCCTGCACGCATTATATTCATGTGATTCATGTGATCAGAAAATTACGGGGAAATTACCCATGTGTCCCATATTAAGTTTGTCTATTTATATATCCTAAGCTCAGGAAGCAATAAAATCTTTATTGGTATGCCAATAATTCCTTTATTATACACAATACGATAATCCTTTTTCATCCGTTTGGTCACAATGTTTTTTGTCTTTGTGTCTCGGGTTATCTTGAACGGGATGTCAACGGATACTTGCCCTTTGACATTACATTTTGCATGTAGGTACACTAATGCACGAATAACATCAAAGTTCACCTTTTGCCTTGCGGTGCAATTCAATGTGATACCACGTATCTTCGTCTCCACCTTGTTCGTGCAAAAGAAGGAAAAAGGGGGTTAGGCGAATGCGAAAATGTATACATTTTTAGAGCAAATTATTGTTGCTAGGATACTGCTTTGCTTGGATGCATGCATAAATTAACACACAGATTAACGTTTTAAACAATTTATTTCTTAAAGTATAACAATTTTACACAAATAAACAGTTATTAAACATATTGTCCAGCTTTTGCAGTCTTTTCCAGCTTCGAACGTTTGACTTTATACACTGTTCCGTCTTCCGCTAATAGGAGTTTACGTTTCTGTCCCTTGTGTTCCACAGACTTGACATCCAAAACTTTGACTACACTTCGTTTCTTTTCTGCAGGCAATAGAGGCACCTTCTCGTAGTCCAGT
Organism: Corallium rubrum; assembly: GCA_964035015.1. Lineage (NCBI taxonomy): Eukaryota > Metazoa > Cnidaria > Anthozoa > Scleralcyonacea > Coralliidae > Corallium > Corallium rubrum. Next base: position 2,299,209 of record OZ036003.1, read on the forward strand.
AGGCCAGCCCAGTCGCCTTTTTGTATAACTTTACACAGTTCAAACTTTTTTCTCGTTGGCGATAACTTTGTTTTGGATACGGTGATTTTGCATTCTGTTGTTAATTGTTCTTTCTGTTCCTCCAAATTATCCCCAGCCTGGTAAAGTATGCCGTCGGCCAGTTTGACCACAAGTTTTTCTTGCCCGTAATGCTCGATGTAACCGATTGCCACTAGGGTGTGGGTCGAACCAAGAGGTAACTCGGCCAAATTTCGCATATGTTTGTAAGGCACCATTTCTTCTCTCGTCAGTGTTAGTGTAGCCTTCGAAGACGTCGTCGATTCCACGTGCATCTTTCTCAACCAACTTTACTCGTTCTTCTTGTATCTCCTTCGTTACTTGCTCCTGTAGTTGTTTAATAGCGTGTTTTGCCATGTCTTCGGCGAAGGTCATATTGCAGTAGACGACAACGTGCCTTTGCGATGTACGTCCCCATCCTGTTATATTTAGGACTGCCAGTGGTTTCTCGAAGAGTGTGAGGTAATTTCGCTTAGGATAGAGTGTGAGGTAATTTCGCTTAGGATAGAGTGTGAGGTAATTTCGCTTAGGTTATCGCGTAAGTACGTTTCGATATACTTGTTGGAATAGCAGAGTCCTAGCGTTCCGTTTTGGTCTGTTGCTACTAACATGATATACTTCACTCCAAACTGGGTTTGGGTCTCTCGCATGGCCATGACGTTGTAGGATCCTAAAGGCAGTTCTTTTAAGTGGATGATCTTGTTGTCGGAAAAAGCGCTCCTATAATTATCCAATAACCGTAACCTGTTCCTTTTTTCTGCGATCGCATCTTCGAAAGGTTGTCGACTCTCTCGTATCCTTCGCTGCTTCTCCGGCTACCTCTTTCCACTGTTCGTTTCGTTCTTTCTCGGGGGTACTGCGTTGCTTTACTGGTAGTTTAACTTCCAAAGTATCTGCTCTTAACAAATGCATATCCACTTTACAGTTCTTGTTTCCCTGCACGCGTGCAAGATAAGGCGTACAGTGTTCGTGGGCCACTAAACCAGCTTTCTCCAGCAGTTGTAAATTATCCTCTTTACTTCCTTCGTACCAGCTGTAGATACCACCGTTGGATACCAAGCGTGTTGTAAAATCTAGGCCCCCGTCTTTTCGACTTTTAAAATAGCGAGCTCCGGAAATGTCTACAAATACATCTGGTTTTTCCACGTCTAACTTTACTTCGATCACAAACTTCAATGACATCCACAGGCAGTTTAGAGCTAAGTGTAAGGCTGGCAAGGCACCAGTTTTCTTTTTCAGACCATTTCTCTACAAACTGTCCACTTATATCCTTCGTTGTCTCGTTGTACGTATAGGCGATCAAACCAATATCCCGAGTTCTGTCGATGACCACTAAGCTATGCAACATGGAGTCACAGTAAGCTTTCCAAGTGTCCGAGAACGGTGTAGAGTAAACTAGTGTAGGTGAAACATATTCTGTAATACGCAGAAGAGTATCCTCCATAAGGTTGTCACTTGGAACACGGTCCTTGCAATAAAAGGTCACTCCGGCCCGCGTCAAACCGCGATCTTTGGCTAAATCGCGAGCGTTTGCCAAACGTGTATCTTTCTGGCAAACCCAATCTTTCCAGTGCTGCCCAACAGTTTCTCGTACGCTCTTGCTTTCCAGCATTTGCACCATTTTGTTGTAAATTTTACTACGGGTTGTTAGATCGTCTACAGTTTCCATATACGTCAGACAGTTGTTGCCAACTTGGTCAGCGTTATCTAAAATAGTTCTATCACCATCTTTTGTACTGCCTTGGATACGAAAACCTTTCTTCGTTGTCAGATGCTGGATGACTTCGTCCTTGTCAAAGCTGCCAGCATAATCCATTGTGACGTCAATATCTTTTAAAAATATATTTCTTATCTTGTACTCGTCTGTTCTTAGGAACTCGAGAACTTTGGAGTATTCTTCGTCTGCACATGCAGGCAATTTTAAACTCTTGTACGTAATACAATGTTTTCTCAGTCTCTTTGGATTTAAGTCTACCGTAGACTTCATCCAACCCATCTGTTGTTAGCTCTTCCGTTAGGGGTGATAAGGCGACGGCTTTGACTTTACATTTACGCAAGCCGTATTGGTTAAGCATATCTCGGATATGCTTGTTGACATGACCAACTTCCGTATACGTTTTCTTCGCTGTCACGAAATAATCGGGAACGTATACATAAAGCAGAAAGTTGTCCACGAACTTCTCGCTACAAAACGTAAAACCAATACTGTCTTGCTTCCCATGCTTGTTAAAGTTGACAGCCCCAGTTCTGTTAAGAGAATTCTCCTTTGCAATCTTCTCCAAGACCACTGTACTCTTGTTGGATCGACCAAGAATAGCACGACGAAAAAAAGGACCCAAAGCTTGCATATTGCCAAGTAAAGTCAAATATTTTCCAAGAGATGTTCACAGCACCAACATGTGACAGAGAATGAGTAAAAAACTGCGAAGGGCGCTTTATATAACGCATTTTTGCAAGCTAGTCACTTTTTGTAGTGACGTCACAATAACGGAGCGCGACAAGCCCGGGCTTGCCCAGGTTAGGACGTCTGGTCAGCAATCGGGTCATCGGGCCGTATAGTGCCTTAAAAGGCCAAACCGGGCCTAAACGAGCCAAATAAAAATCTAACACACGTAAAAATGAGTTAATTATTGCTTCGAGCTCGTTGAGCAAACATTTAAGTATGGGTCGCACGCGTAGGAATTGTCCTATTTTTGGCTGTGGTAGTACAAACCTTGCTAGACTAGCAAATCATCTCGTTCAAGTACATGGTATGGACACAGAGCAACGCAAGAAATGGTTAAAGTGGAGTAAAATAGGTATATGTGTACCTCGACAGAGCGAAGAACCAAAGGAATTAAATATGGAGGAAAGTCTGGAAAATTTATTTAGGCGGCAAGAAGAGATGGAGAGACACTTTAACGCTTATTTAAGAGCTGCAACATTAAAACATGGACAGACCAGTAAACGAAAACCTTCTAAATCTGGAGAAACGAAGAAAGACCACAATAAATGATTAACATTTTAATTTGTATGCGTGTACACTACTACGAGAAAGTGCCTCTATTGCCTGCAGAAAAGAAACGAAGTGTAGTTAAAGTGTTGGATGTGATTGGGATTATGGACATGGATGGTTTTTGTGTGAATAAAAAATTTTTCTGTAAGGAGTTGGGGATTCTTCGAGTTGGCAACGTTTACGCTAAATCATATGTTTTTAATACTAATCTTAAATGGAACGAACTTGACGAAAAGACAAAATGGCATTGTTTGTTTTTAACGCGCAACATACATCACCTTCCATTTGATGATCCACACAATGTTTTTCCCAAAAGATTTTGTACCCCTAAATCACATGAGCTTGATGCTATTGTACTGGAGTTTTACCAACAACATAAAGTTAAATTTACATCCAAAATAGCCTATAAGGGTGGACATTATGAAAAAGACATGCTTGATCGTCTTAGCGTGCCAGGCGTGAACCTAGAAAGTTATGGATGTCCAAAAGCCGAACACCTGTTTGGTAACCTTGGATGGTTAGAAACGTGTGGTGCCCATTCATCCTTTAGCGACTATAAACATTGTGCGAAGTTTGATGTGGAAGCTTTTGGCGTTTGGCTTAATGAGGAACTGATTTAATACTACAACAATCCAATGATAAATAAAACGTATTTATTAAAAAAAATTTTGAACAAGTTTTTTATATCAAAAACCCTTTATGGAATATATAACATATTTTATAAATAACTGTTCATGTATAGTTCCTTTTTTGAAAAAATGTTCAATGATCTTCTATCCAGTAAGAGAGATAGTTGACAATGGGTTGATACTCCGAGAGGGTTTCTTCTTTCAGATTCAATAAAAAGTTTACGGATGATTCAGGGTTCATTTTGAGGTTTTTGTAATGTTCCATGACTTGTTCGCGATAATAATTTAGTTTTAACACACGGGTTGCTTCCACGAATTCCTTCCATAATATCCCCTCCGCGAACACTATGCCCACTGCCTCTATTCCATTTTCTATCCACGCCTCGTCATCGGTCATCATAAGGCAATCATGTTTGATCTGACTAGGGTGATCTATTTTGCAACCACAACATTTTACCTTGCGTAGTTTCAATACTTCGCTAGAGACGGCTTCTTTGAGTATGGCATTCATTAACTGGCATAAGTTTTTTACTTCTGACGGGACCACTTCGTCTACATTTACAATTGCAGTAGGTATGTGAAACAAGTTCAAGTGAAACCAGAAGTAAAAATAGATGGTGATCAAGTACAGTATGTTATTCAAAAAGAACAGTCCATGCATCAATGAAGAGTAAAAGTTAGTTATCTATGTGCACTTAAATCAGTCAACAGGAGTGTTGTTTGTACAAATTGTTTGTGCAAAAAGAATTGGAAAAAGTGGATGCAGCAAACATGTCAGTGACGTTGCTGCACTATTGTTTTAATTCTTGTTTATTATTACAGTTGGCATTAACAGAAGTTCCCGATGATATCCAACCTGCACACAGCTTCTTTAATAATGGCATGTGCCAAGAAATTATGTAACATATGAAGCAATGCTTTTGAGGATTTCAGATTTAAGTTTGAGGCAGTCAGTTTCAGCTTTTGTTCCTCATACCATTTTTTACAATCAGATTGGCTCATGATGTTCCTTTCAATTTCCAATGTTGTGTCATGTGTTGTACCTAAATTTTCTTCCACAAATCCCATATTATTTTCATCTATACAGTATATGTTTGGTTACTAGTGTCTACTTGCAAATTTTCTAGCATTTGTTCCTGGATATGAGTGTCATGTAGATGGCAGGTTATATCCTGCAATTCTGTAGTTTCTCAAATGAAATAATTTTATATACTGTAGTCATTTGATACCAACAATTTACTGAGGTACATAACTAGCTTTCCCTGCCTGTTCTAACCCATGAGTCAATTCCTTTATTCTGGCATGGCTGCAATTCTCTTGCAAAATGTGGGGTAGGATTGTAGTTGACTGCATCTCTGTTTGGTAATTCATGTTTTCTTCCTTTGTCACCCTTCTCATAAGAGGCATTACCACATCTTAAATCCTCAAAAGCATTGCTTCATATGTTACATAATTTCTTGGCGCATGCCATTGTTAAAGAAGCTGTGTGCAGGTTGGATATCATCGGGAACTTCTGTTAATGCCAACTGTAATAATAAAGAAGAATTAAAACAATAGTGCAGCAACATCACTGACATGTTTGCTGCATCCACTTTTTCCAATTCTTTTTGCACAAACAATTTGCACAAACAACACTCCTGTTGACTGATTTAAGTGCACATAGATAACTAACTTTTACTCTTCATTGATGCATGGACTGTTTTTTTTTTAATAACATACTGTACTTGATCACCATCTATTTTTACTTCTGGTTTTACTTGAACTTGTTTCACATACCTACTGCATCTTTGAAAAGCTGGTAAGTAAACCTAATTTCTTGTGTTCATAAGCACCGGTTGCACTGTCATCTGCTTGGGTTTCAGTTATAAAATGTTTTTGCAGCAGATGATGTGAAAATAATGGAAGTGACTTTAAATCTCTTGTCCATGACTTTGTGTCCTGCAGCTGGAGTAATTTGTTGTTTTCTTCATTCATTGTTTGTGGTTTGGCTTCTGTTTATTTATTTAATATTAATTTATTTACTTATTTAACATTATATCTAATTATCCTAACTATTTATATAAATTTGTACACAATTATTATTTGAATTTTAACCTAACTAAATCTTGCTAATAGTTAAACTGAATTATTTACAATTCTATAATACAAATTAAATTAATTTTCTTTTTATCAAATTTATAAAAAAGCCTTTATAAACAATTATCAAACAACAATAATAATTTTAAATTGTGCCAACTGCCTTGTCAGCTTGAAAAATCAACTTTTTAGCTAAATGTTTATATTTAAAAAACACACAACTAACCTATATTTAAAACCTACAGCAATTAATGGTGTCAGGAAGCTTCTTCCACGGTTACAAAGAAATTCAGAAACAAAATACAGCAAGAATACCAAATTACAGTTTCTGTTCAAGTTAGCGCTTTTGCAAAAGACCTGAGCTTTGCCGTTTACAAGGAAACCGGGTTTACTGGCGCCAAAACAAATTTAAAGGTCTTTCTCTTACTTAAATGTTTGTCGAACGACTGGTGGTAATTAAGGAAAACTTGCTCGAGATTGCAGAGACGAAAAAGTCCTCAACATGCATTCCGATGCACAAAATATTTGCGATCTAAGTAAACTAGGCGTCGCCGCTTAGTCCTATAACAAAAGATTCTTATGAGATTAAATTAAGTCTACTCACCTACAATTGTACATTAAGACGCTTCTTCTAGAATGTTTAACTTCGAACTGCCATTGTTTGTCCAGTCAACCCGAGTCAATATTTCCAACAAAAACCGCCGCGATTGCCTTATATCTAGTTTAGAGTCCGAGTAAAAACCTCCTTAACCGTAAAGATAAGTTTTTTTGCTATTTTATTTGATGACATTCGTTTAAAAAGCAAAAGTCCTCTGCCACACAAAACGCCCGCTCCTCTCCCGCCATTTTTCTTGGCAGATGAGCGTTACCACTCTACCACGATGCATTGCGGTTTTTGCTAAAAGGGGAAAGGTCCATTGAAGATTACTCATATTGGAGATTTCATGCCTAAAACATTGTCTTGGCTAGCTGAAAATTCTATCTTCGATTTATCGCTTTGGAATTTTAAAGCAGGTTAGTTTTCGCACTTTATTTTTTACAATAGCAGTGGCAGGTCGATCAAACAGTTCGAAGTCTGGCCGCTTCTCTTGGTACCAAGTATGGAGCATTGTTTTCAATTTAAAACCAGTATAACGCCAATGGATATTGTATTAAAAACTTAAGTTATCTGCCATTTTTGAGTTCACTCCATGCAATGTTTGGCCTAATCTTATTACTTATATATGACCTTTCAGTCCGCAATAGCGATTATTCATCGTTAAGAATAAAATATGCGATTTTTAACAGTGTCCCGCGTTATTGTCACTGATTGTAGTTTATAATGAAGTTAACTTTTGTCGAAGAAGTATATGCAGAAGAGTTTTTCAGTTCTGTTTTAAGCGTTTGTACGTGTCGTTTCAATAACATTTCTTACAAAATTCTAAGCCTCAGATGCCAAGATATAATTAATTACACAGCAAAACCAACTGCTGTTTTGTATAATTTTAATGATATCTACGATTCAAGAAGGGGAGAGAGAAATTTGGAGTCGGAAACACGAATTAACTAATAAACAGATAGTTTATATTGTGCCGAGTTTCAGGAGTTTTTCATTTTCAGTGATGAGTTTCTGTCGCTTATTGTTGGGGAAGGATAAAGGGTTTTACTTTTGTCAAAATCGGTCGCAAAAACATATGAAAACGAAACATATGAAAGAACAACAGCCCATTTTTTTACGTACGTTTTTGTCATGTTGGTTTTCGGTTGAAGAAAATAAACTGAGGTCCTATTTCTTTTTTTAAATGCCGTTGAGGAGTGGGAGTACTGCATCTTTTAACTCGAGTAAAAGTGGCTTGGCTTTCAGAAATAACATACTTGAAGGTCTCGAAACTGTAAAGTCGCCTTTCACAAACTCTGCAGACCAAACGTGGAAGTGAGACGACATTGGGAGTTGAAGCACAATATATATCTTCCGCGGCCGATAAGATCTTGTTCTTTATTTTAAATAATTTTTTTTGAATGTTGCACATCACAAACAGCACGACACAGGCGACAGCAATTTGTTTTTATATTTCGAGTTGCGTAGATTTTTCTTGGACTTTCTGGTACAGCTTTACTTAATGACATTGCTCAAGACTGATAGTTATGTTTTTACATTCAATGGGAAATATCGCGAAAGTAGAAAATCATGACGCTGACGCTAGCCGACTCCGAACACAATATTACTTTGCCTCCCCTCTCAGAAAAAAGAATTGTCACCACCCAGAATCTGGGTAGTGGTGTCAGCAGCTCCTACCAGGGTCTTTCCTCCAGCCGGCGCAAGGAAAGAGCCTGGGTACGAGTTTGACGAATGCATTGAACATTTGTACAAAGCTGAGACATCCATTCAATCGCATGTCTCAGAATGAGAAAAATCCACACCAAAAATCGCCTGTGTATTACGGGCCTTATGGCACATATATACATGTAGTACTATAACTTTATACAACATTAACTCATTACAACTGAATCAACACGTAATATTTTTATGTGGTCTAGGTAGACGTTTGCGCGATGCAAGACATACATTTTGAAAGCTCTTGACTAGTACTCAAATGATCACTAAAAATCGAAATACTTACGAGTTGTCCACGATTGTGACATGATAACCAACACGTATAAACATAACTTCGTTACTTCGGTAAGGAGTCCATTTCCTTTGATACGAGATAAATGTAGTAGCATGAAACGAAATGCCAGTACGTCCTCGCCGAAGACTCCGAAGAGAGAAAACCGTTGAAATTTGAAAGAAGATTGCGCAGTTGGGATTATTGCGGAGGCCTAGTGACAAATTTAAAAATAGGTACGCAATGCGTACATGCGGATACTGGTATTTATTTGGCCAACAGGCAATGATTGAACAACGTAAATTGTTCACTAAAACATACTGAAAATGCTAGATAACCTTGTGACATATCAGCATATGCTCTCACGTATCATCTAGAATCGACAATGATTATTAATTTTTAAATGCCTTTAATAACTTAACAATATAAATGCTTAATTTTAGCCCTTACTTAAACTCCAACCCAATCCCTAAGCCAAGCCCTGCCCCAACCCTAATCTTAACTGTAATCTTAAAATGAAAATTTTAGGTAAATTGGAAAAAACGGGAAACCCGGTGTCACAGGAAATATTCCCCCCCCCCCCAAAATGTGTCCCCCCCCCGGGACAAATTTCCTAGGAAATGTGTCCCCCCCCAGGGACACATTTCCTAGGAAATATGTCCCCCCTTCGGAAATTTGCCCCCCCCCCCCCCTCGGAATGATTCCTTACATTTGATTTAGTTAAACAAGTATTAAACACGAGTGTTACGCGCGTCTGTAAATATTTTCATGATTAATCTTTCTGACTTTCCCTTTCATTATTTTGACACAATGCATAATTGAACTATCGAACTAACACGGCGGTGCATACATGCGGTACACGTGTGTGTAAAGCAAGTGGGCGTAAAGCAGACAGATGGAAAATTTCGAGTTTAAGAATATATGCAGCCCAGCACATACATCCATACATACATACATACATACATACATACATACATACATACATACATACATACATACATACATACATACATACATACATACATACATACATATACATACATACATACATACATACATCCATCCATCCATCCATCCATCCATCCATCCATCCATCCATCCATCCATCCATCCATCCATCCATCCATCCATCCATCCATCCATCCATCCATCCATCCATCCATCCATCCATCCATCCATACATACATACATACAAACATACGCACATATACACATACAAACATACGCACATATACACAGTAAAAATTATTTAATTAAAAATATGGTCTATATAATTTATATAAAATTATTAAAAATTACAATCCTGGTCTATATAATTTATATAAAATTATTAAAAATTACAATCCTTGTTTAGATTACTTTCTTTTTATTATTTAGATCATTCCTAACTGTAGCGCCTCGGTAGCTAAAACTTCTTTTTAGAGCATTAGTATTTGGTTTAGGCAGGGAGAGAACACAATTGTTACCCCTTAAATTGTAGGTTTTGTTGCATGACATTGCAAATATTTCTTCGAGATAATTGTTTGAGTCACCCTGCATTACTTTTTCCATTAGAGAATGCATTTGCTTTTCTCTTCTTAATAGTAATGTCTCCCAATTTAATTTAGCTCTGACAGCATCAGATGGTGTTTCGTAGCTATCACCTGTAAGAATTCGAGCTGCTTTGTTTTGAAGTTTCTGTAATTTGGTTTGTAAAGTTTTTTGAAAAATTAACCCACACTATAGTGCGCAGTAGTCAAAGTGCGGCAATACGATGGCATCATAAACAGCTTTTAAAGTATTTGTATTGAGTAGATTTTTGAACGTCTCATCAAGCCCATCCCTTTGGAAGCTTTTTTAGGAACTTCATCAATATGATCTTTCCAAGTGATGCATTCATCGACTATAACTCCCAGTGTTTTAGTGGACGAGACACGATTAATACTGTCAGAGCCAATAGACAAGGTGGGATCAATTGTAACTTGAGAGAGCTTTTGTCTCGAGCCAATTAACATGTACTCAATTTTGCTAGCATTTAAAGTCAACTTGTTAGCCAATAACCAATGATGAACATTATTCAGGTCCTTTTCTAATTTCTCTTCTATCTCATAAGTAGTGCCACTCACGGAAAGATTTGTGTCGTCAGCAAAAAGAGCAGGGACAGATAAGCCCAGACATTTTGGCAAATCATTTATATAAAGGAGAAACAAGAGAGGACCAAGATTTGACCTTTGAGGTACACCGGTTCTAACGTGTTCACTTTTTGAATTCGAAACCCCTACTTTACATACTTGTTTTCTTTGACTTAAATATGAGGTGAACCAACGGAGAGCAGTGTTCTTAATGCCATATAGTTCTAATTTATTTATAAGTATATCATGATCGACTGTGTCAAAAGCCTTTTTGAGGTCTAAGAATACAACGCCGTTTATAAGGCTTTTATCCATATTTACTAACCAGTCATTTGCTGTTTTCAATAACAAAGACCAAGTGGAGTGGCCCTTTCTAAATCCAGACTGGTTTGAGGTTATTATTTGATTTGTAACAAGATAGTTATTAACTTGTTCAAACACAATTTTTTCAATTATATTAGGTATGTTGGACAAAACCGATATTGGTCTATAATTACCACATTCGTCCCGGTCTCCAGATTTGTATATCGGTGAGACTCTCGCATTCTTCCAATCGTTTGAAAAAATACCTTTTGATAAGGGTAAATTGAAAATGAGTTTCAAAAAGGGTGCCACAACAGTTGCAGAATCTTTTAACAATTTACCAGGGATTTTGTCGGGACCTGAGGCTTCGTTTGGTTTGATTTTCATCAATTTTTTTAAAACGTTTTCCTCAGTTATGGTAGTAAAGTGAAATTCACAATCAACTGCTGTCAAATATAGTGAGAAAAATCCATAGCAATGCCCGGGAGTTGACTGGATAATTTTGGTCCAATTTCAGTAAAATATTTGTTAAATTGATTTGCTATTAATATTTCGTCATGAATAATCTGGCCATGCTCATCTTTTAGTGTATTTATGGTCGTTGTCTTGGAACAGCGACCTTTACCACTTATAACCTGATTAATATTTTTCCACGTCTCCTTAGGTTTGTCAGGAGATAACCCCCCGCCCCCCCCCCCCCCCATATATGTATCAAAGGGATGCCGCCTCATTAAATATTCAGCGTGACTCACGCATGACTCACGCCTGTGACATGATTGGGCAAGACGGGAATATAGTTAGTGTGCATGAAGTTATATAAATCGAATAATATGGAAACTTTGAATATTATATTAACCTAAATGATCAAACAGTCTTATACACGTTTTGTGGCAATAAGTGTTAAGAATTTTAGGGAGTTATCGTTTACTTTGGCCTAGTTTGTAGAGGAACGAAACAGAAATGGCTAGAGACACTATATTTTTTATTTGAAACCTTGTTTGGAGGAATATAGGTAGAGAGTTTTGAACAGCCTAAGGTGTCTGAGATAACGTATAGACTTGATTTAATAGCATATCATAAATATTAGGACCTAAATATTCAAACAGAGTAAATCATCCTAGAATTATTGCTAACTAAACCCTAGTTTATGAGCGAGGAAATTGTAGGAAGATAGAATGAGGAATCACTTCGAGAAGTCATGAAAAGAACGATTTTAAATGTCTAAATATAAACTAAAGGCAAAGTGATTTGAAAGTGATTTGAAAGCGTTGTTAGCTTGACTGGAGTACAAACAGAGTAAGTCATCCTAGAATCACTGCCAACTAAACCCTCGTTTATAAGCGAGGAAATCGTAGGAAGAATGAGAAATCACTTTAAGAAGTCATGAAAAGAACATTTTAAATGTCGAAATATAAAGGCAAAGGGAATTATTACTTTGAAAGCGTTGCTACGTTTTTTGTTACTAAGTGTGATATTTGAATATTTATCCTCAGTGCACGTGCAGGAGACAAAAGAGAAACTCATTAGGAGTCATTAAGAGGATTAAGCGCTTGGGCAAGTCTAGTCGAGAAGGTCATTAACAGTGTTACCGTAGAGAAACCGCGTCGCGTCCTTCATTCGTCTCAGGCTCCTTAGAGAGTCTCTTAACCCTAACTTTTATCCAACCCCCCAACCCTAATTCTTAAACCAGCCCCCCGTGTAATAAATACGTCATTCCCGATAGCTCTCTGACTGATTTCCGAAGTTCCAAATGGTTGACAACCGGTGTCTTTCACGTGTGGGATTTCTGGAGTATTACACCTCCTAAGTAAACTCATGAGTTACTCATTTACTCATGAGTAACTCGTGAGTTACTCATTTACTCATGGGTTAATCGCTTAGAGGCGGCGTCTAAGTAACGTCCAAGTGACGTTCAGCTGCGCATTGGTTCGTTTTGGTATCCCACATGCATTAGAGAAGAAACTCAAGGATATAATCTTACTTTTCTCCCAGACATTTTCACAAGTAATTTGAGAGTTGTTGTGTGAACATGCCTAGCGCTTGTAATATTTGCGGAAAGAGCTTTTCAAGACAATTTAATTTACAACGCCACATAGAGGTCCTGCATGGGGGAGATCGGCCAATACAAACGATGTCTACTGATTCTACACTTGAGCATTCGCCATTTGATGGAACCGTATCGAATGACCAAGACAACAAAAAGACATACTCCATACAATTAACACATCCCTTTGGGCTCTTGGTCTCTGGGGTCTGGGGGGACCAAGACTGGGAAGACAACCTTTGTCAAGGGATTGTTAGCCAACGCCCAAATCATGATCGACCCTGTTCCAGAAAATATAATTTATTTTTATTCTGAGTACCAAGACACGTTTGCTAAAATGGAACTTCTTATTCCTGGGATTCAGTTTGTGCAAGGGTTTATCCGAATCTATATTGGATAGTATTAATCCCCAAATAAGAAATCTATTTATCATTGATGACATGATGGGAGAAAAAGATACGATTATTGCCAAACTGTTCACGAAGAAATCGCACCATGGTAATCTCAGCGTGATTTATATTGTGCAAAACGTATTTCATCAAAGCAAAGACCATCGTACCATCTCTCTCAACGCTAGTTACTTTGTCCTGACAAAAAATGTTCGTGATGCAAGTCAAGTGACTCATCTTGCTAAGCAGTTGTATCCAGACAACACAAAGCTTTTCCAGCAAGCCTACCAGATGGCAACCAAAGAGTTGTATTCTTACCTGTTTGTCGATCTCACGCCGACATGTCCCGATGAAATCCGAGTAAGATCCGGAATATTTCCGACGGATACACATTATGTATATCAACTCAGGGTATAAAAATAAGTGCTCAATACCTGAGAAAAGCGACATTGAGACATACTGATAATGGTTTATTAAAGGCTATATAGGACGATGTATTTTGAATATATGTTTAGATTTCATCAAACGAAAGAAACCAGTATTACAAAAAACTAGTGTACTGCTACAATCAATCTAAACGCCATAGTACTGGAATGAAACCAATTATAAGAATTAAAGTTACTGTTAAATCGTTGAAACATTATCTTCTGTACTATGCTGAAGTTCAATAAAGTATTTACAAATAATGTATGTCTTTCTGATATTCCTTTGGTACAGGGGTGATGGGGATATCTTTTGGGGCACCCCAGGGGTATTGGCTGTATCTTTGGGGGTGCCCCCAGGGTGATGGGGGGAGGGGGGGGGGGGTATATTTGAACGGGCCAAAAGGCCTAAACGGGCCAGAAAAGGCCAAGTAGGGCCTAAAAGGGCCTAATAAAAGCACCTAACATGCCAAAAATGTCAAATGCTTTCTGTCATTGCCCGAGTAAACAACTAAACATGGGTCGCACACGTAGAAACTGTCCTGTCTTCGGTTGCGGAAGCACTAATCTTGCAAGGCTAGCAAATCATCTTGATCAAGTACATCACATGGATATCCAAGAACGCGCTAAATGGCTAAAATGGAGTAAAATTGGAATATGTGTTCCTTTACAGAGTAAAGAAACTATCGCAGACAGCACAGAACTAAATATGGAGAAAACTTTGAAAAGCATTATAACGAGACAAGAGGAAATGGCAACAAACTTCAATAATTATCTAAGAGAGCAGCATGGGGAGTCCGTAAATAATAACTGACAACGCAAAAAATGGAAAATATCAAAATTCCCTATAAAGAGCGAGCAGTGCTTTGACACCAGAGAAACAAACGATATCTCTAAGAAGTGGGTGCGCTAGAAGAAATCGTAAACGCAGGACAGTTTATGTAAATAATTAGCTATCAACATGCACACTGTAATTTGTTATAAATATGAAAATAAACTACAAAGAACTATTATAATATTGCTCGTATGTCTTTATCAATTTTTCTTCAGATAAAATTACACACGTATAAAATTACACTTCTTTCTTACACACTATATAGTCCAAGTAATTTTTTTTTTTAAACTTAAAGCATAATTTAACTTTGGATTAACGCGATAATGTTTTCACAACACATATAGCATTAGTTCAGATTGCTTTTCGTCGTTAAGTTTCTAGACTTTTCAAGAAAATACTCCTCGTAAGCCTCCCGAGGATTCTTTATTGCTGCGAGCCGTAAGGCGAGCAGCTCACTAATCTTGACGAGGTCTGGGCCGAGTTTATATGCGTTCACAAACTCGATTTAGGATTTCGTGGGCGATGATCTTCGGTATACGCAATGTCTACCGATCATCGGCAGGCATTATTAAATTGTGCACTACGCTACACCACGTTGTCTAGGACTTTTCTTGGCAAGTTGGCATTGTTTGGCGCTGGAATATATTGATTTATTAAAGAGAAGTGTATTTTTCTACTATACTATTATATCAACCACAACTCTATTTGTTGCTGGAAGTATATATCAAGGCCACAAAAGGCTTAGCGACATTTCGAGGGGCAGACAGTGTATTTATACGGGTCTTTGTTCATTAATTTTTATATGACATTCCACACCATTGTGCCAGATGATTCCACTTAACATTTTAAGCATGCAACGTTATTGTCAACACTCACATCACGCGTACAAAATTGAGCCATTAAAGATGGCAACGGCCGTTATTGCTGCAAATCAACAACCTAAAACCGCGTAGATTGCCGTTCTTCACTTCAAGCAAGAGTGCTGACGCCATCACTCTTTAATGGCTCGATTTTATACGCGTGACGTCCATGCGATGAGCGACTGAGTAATAAAGGATTATCGAAATGCGAACTCCAATCATTCCGTTTGCTGTCAACACATTGTCATGATGCCTCGGGGGGCTACAGACTCCGCTGCGCTTAACACGTCATACATTGCTAGAGACCAGATTCACATCGCCCGCAACATGATTCGCTTTCTTCCTCGCCAGTTGACAGTACCCGAACCGCCACGCTCTCCTTTGTTTTAACCTTGGTTATAAAACGTCGCATGCTTACAGTTGATTTCACATTACTTTACCGCCGTGTGTTGCGAAGTTCGTTGGGAACGGAAGTTCAGAATTACGTTGCCAAGGTTGAAAATCATCCAATCAGATTGCGAGCTTTGGATCAAAACTCATTCTGATTGGATAATTTTTCAACCTTGGCATGGCGCAACGTAATTCCGAACTTCCGAACGAACTTCGGAACTTCCCAACGAACTTCGCAACACACGGCGGTAAAGTAATGTGAAATCAAGAAAGAAAATGCTTCGGACGATAACAAGTATTTTACTACTAAATAGTAAATGGTAGCAACTCGCAGCACTTCACTTTTGATAAAAACTTCTAGTCATACTCGTAAATTTTACACCAGTGTCTTCGTTGAACTCTATCCAGATTCGTTCGTCGACGTTTGTCCTGGTCTCTTCGTAGCACCATCTCCGTTGCTCATCATCTGTTAGGCAACTATGTTGTTTCTGACTAGGATGGTTAGTCCTACAACCATTGCACTTTTCACGACAAAGCTTCGAATACTCTTCCCACAAAGTTTCATTGTAAATAGCTTCGAACATTGAAAACAATTTTTCATATAAACCCTCCATCTCTGCGGTCTTACTCCAACAGCAAATAGTAAACAAATGATACGCCAAGAAAACCGACGCCGTGAATAAGCATATTAATTAGGATTTGTTTGTCTAAACTCTGACGTCGCCCAGACTTGCCCAGACTCGTTCTTTTGTTTAAATTGCTAATGAGTCATTAACATCAATAGTGTACATGGACTTATACAAACATTGGCAACATTGCACTCAGCATATAATGGTATACAACCGTAATAGACGCCTATACGTTTTGGTTACTGCTTGTTGTCAACAAAGGTTTAGTCGTTGCGGTGATTTTCTTCATGATGAGTGAAGAAAAGTACGAAGAAGAAAATAAAGAATGCAGACGAGCGATAAACCTTCGACTTTACCTACGGGATCATCAGCTTATAGAAAACCGCAGGGCCGAAGATTTAAACACGCAATTACTTCGAGCATATACAATCTTAAAACTAAAGAAAAGAAAGACACTACAGAGAATGATCATAATATATCAAGAGAAAGTGACAGAGCCTTGGTGTCTGAATGAAAAGCAGACATTTGAAAAACGGTGCTCTTATCGTAACGATAAAATATCATATTGTTTAACAATTTATGCTAATATGCAGTTGGAGAAAAGAAGGAAAAGAAGAGAAACTATGCTAGTACGATTTCCCAAGGCTTATATCGAGCGGATATTCGAACAGTCAAGGGATATGTTATACGAAGAGACAAAGCAGTTTTAGATATAACATTAGTGGCTTATACAAACTTTCGAAAAGTTGTGATTGCGTCAACGTACTGCCTATGGGGACTAAGCAGTTTATCTGCGAACATTACAAATAATCCTTCACACGTAGAGACGCCCAACGCTAAAGACTTTCTCCATTAATTCTGCGATTAATTTGTGTGATGGTAAGTATGAAATTATATATATATTGAAACTTGATCTCGTTATTTAGTCTTATTATAAAAAACGTTTCTTTAAACAAATCACATTTTAAAAATTACAATCTTTTAGGAGCTACCATTATTGAAAGAATACAAACGACATATTCTCACGCCTAAAGACTTAAAATAGGAGGTGTAATACTCCAGAAATCCCACACGTGAAAGACACCGGTTGTCAAACATTTGGAACTTCGGAAATCAGTCAGAGAGCTATCGGGAATGACGTATTTATTACACGGGGGGCTGGTTTAAGAATTAGGGTTGGGGGGTTGGATAAAAGTTAGGGTTAAGAGACTCTAAGGAGCCTGAGACGAATGAAGGACGCGACGCGGTTTCTCTACGGTAACACTGTTAATGACCTTCTCGACTAGACTTGCCCAAGCACTTAATTCTCTTAATGACCCCTAATGAGTTTCTCTTTTGTCTCCTGCACGTGCACTGAGGATAAATATTCAAATATCACACTTAGTAACAGAAAACGTAGCAACGCTTTCAAAGTAATAATTCCCTTTGCCTTTATATTTCGACATTTAAAATGTTCTTTTCATGACTTCTTAAAGTGATTCCTCATTCTATCTTCCTACGATTTCCTCGCTTATAAACGAGGGTTTAGTTGGCAGTAATTCTAGGATGACTTACTCTGTTTGTACTCCAGTCAAGCTAACAACGCTTTCAAAGTAATAAATCACTTTGCCTTTAGTTTATATTTAGACATTTAAAATCGTTCTTTTCATGACTTCTCGAAGTGATTCCTCATTCTATCTTCCTACAATTTCCTCGCTCATAAACTAGGGTTTAGTTAGCAATAATTCTAGGATGATTTACTCTGTTTGAATATTTAGGTCCTAATATTTATGATATGCTATTAAATCAAGTCTATACGTTATCTCAGACACTTTAGGCTGTTCAAAACTCTCTACCTATATTCCTCCAAACAAGGTTTCAGATAAAAAATATAGTGTCTCTAGCCATTTATGTTTCGTTCCTCTACAAACTAGGCCAAAGTAAACGATAACTCTCTAAAATTCTTAACACTTATTGCCACAAAACGTGTATAAGACTGTTTGATCATTTAGGTTAATATAATATTCAAAGTCTCCATATTATTCAATTTATATAACTTCATGCGCACTAACTATATTCCAGTCTTGCCCAATCATGTCACGGGCGTGAGTCATGCGTGAGTCATGCGTGAGTCATGCGTGAGTCACGGTGCGTGAGTCACGCTGAATATTTAATGAGGCGGCATCCCTTTGATACACTATATGGGGGGGGGGGGGGGGGTGTTATCTACTGTTGTCTTTATTTAAGTCGATATTTTTCTTACAATATTGGATTTTGGTAGTTTTGATTAATTTGTTAACTTCATTTCGCTTGGCTTTATATGCTTCATTTAAGCATTCGGACCTATTCTACACTGCTTTCTTTTTCAGATAATCTCGTTGGTTCATCTCACGTCTAATGGCAGTTGTTAACCATGGAGCATATGTGCTTCTTACTTTTCGAATTTTTATTGGGGCATGAGTATCTGCGACACTGTTAAATATATTCTTAAACTGGTCCCACAATAAATCTGGATCGTTCTGATCGCAGTGTATTTTGTGTAAATCATGGAAAAGATGCGCATTAAAGTAATCGCCATTGTAATATTTTAGATTTCTGCTTTCAACGATCTTTGGTCTGTCTCTGGGCACTGATAATTTTAAACATGCATAAACAAGACTGTGATCACTGATACACATGCGGATCACACCACTTCTTAGGACTTTTTCTGGACGGTTGGGTGCAATTATGTCCAATAAAGTCTCAGTGGTACTAGTAATGCGAGTAGGACTTGTGATCAGTTGCTTCAATTGAAATAGCTGAAAAGCATCCAATAATCTACGGGATTGGGGACTTAAAATTTGTGTAGAAAGGTCACAGTTCAAATCGCCTGTGATAATTAATTCTTTATCTTGCCCATCAAGTTGAGTGAGATAATTTTCAAACTGGTCCATGAAATCAATTTTATTATTTGGAGGGCGGTAGATAGTGGTTAGTAATAGTAGTATAGGACTTGAGGGTATGGGCGCACTTTTTTTTTTCTCACCAAAGACAGCCCCCAAATGCTCAGATTTAGCAAGGAGGGCTGTTTGAAACGGTAAGCTTTTTTTAAAAATTTTTTAAGTATAAGCAAAAGGGACGAAAAAGGACCCAAACCAAAAAAAAATAATTTGGAATTCATCAAGAAAGGATGTTTGAAAGGGGAAAAAATTTTTCGCGCCTCTCAAAACCCATTTTCGTCTGCTTATACTTTAAAAAGTGAAAAAACGGCCCACCCTTTTCAAACGCTTTTGTTGGATTTGATATGAAACACCTCAAAGCGATCAGGGTTGTGGTTTTAACACACTTCACTTACTCCCCGATTTTTCTTCAGATACTTTAGTTTTGTGTTGATACACATGTTTTCCCACAGTTATACCCCCGGATAACAGTCCGAGACATGGTATGTACGGTGTGATCATGGCCACAACCTTAACAACGTCACTCTTTAACAGTTTGTCTTTTTGTAATCATGACAATTTTAATATGGAGGGAATTGAACTTAAAGCATTAGACCCAAATCATGACTCAGACCCAAATCCTGAGAATGGTCAGGAGGAAACAGATTTTGGGGGTGCTGACGCTCCGGAAGACTTTTCAGAGCGTAATAGTGTTGAATTTGGTCACTCTATTGATGACCCCACTGTAAATAATGTGTCAGAAGACAGAACCGAGAGGATAGGGAGAGGGGTCACATATAAGGACTGTAAGAAATTTTTTACAGAGATACTAGGGCTAGAACCACAATGCACGGATCCACTGTTTATTAAATATATAGTTTATAATAATATAATAGGTATATCCGAAGAGTCTGATAAGTCTGGTTTGGTAGTGGGTTATTCTGTGGAATATCTGGGAGGCGAGTTTAGAACAGTTGGACTGGCTTTAACTGAGGGGGAAAATGATCTACTAAGGGATGGCATTAGAACTGAATATGATCAGTGGACTAAGATCAACCTGGATAGAAAACTGAAAAAAGCTGGAATTGTAACTGCTATTGGTTTGGGGATGATTGCATTAGTAACTGGTCTGTCTGTAGGTCTAACTAGGAAGGGATCTGATATAGTTAATCAGGCTAAGAAATGGGAAAAGTTACATCCATCGGAGAGAAGAGACACGGTACCGTGGACAGAAATACAAACAGCTGGTGGTAAGGTGATTGTTTTCACTGGGGAGTATTTAATAGTGTTTATCATGGCGGCTGGATTATTTTCCTATCGTTACACTAAGAGAGAGTAATCTACAAACATAAGTGGGTAAAAATATATACCTTACCGGCTACAGTTGGCTTTTGCCAGCTGTAAACGGTTTCTGTTGACTATAATCAGCTTTTGCCAGCTGTAATCGGCTTTTGTCGGCTACAATCGGCTTTTGTCGGCTACAATCGGCTTTTACCAGCTGTAATCGGCTTTTGTCGGCTACAATCGGTTCCCGACTGCTACAATCGGTTCCCGACTGCTACAATCGGTTCCCGACTGCTACAATCGGTTCCCGACTGCTACAATCGGTTCCCGACTGCTACAATCGGTTCCCGACTGCTACAATCAGTTTCCGATGGTGAATATTTAAGGTTTTAACGCGACACGCTTTCTTATCGTTTGATGGAAGTCGACAAACAAATTTAGTTAGGTGTTCTGATGAGGCTTGATATCAGCCGAAGCGACTCTACGAAATGATGCTTTTATGTCCGTACGCGTAGGAACTAATCCCGTCTTCCAGCAGGTATCTTTTATCGTCAAAGCATGAGAGTGATATTTTATTTATCTCATAACTACCTAACTCATGTTTTACGCTTCGAATGGTTTTCATTTTCTGAAACACTTGTTTCTTACCAAATAGTGTGTCTTTGTAGTTTTCGTGTTTAATTTGTTTTTTAGTGACACTCTTTTTAATTCCCTTCGCGGTTTTGCCACCTGCTCCGTTGTCTTTTAAGTATGAATACATTTTACTTCTGAGACCAACGAACTCAGCTATAGGAACGCCAGCCGCTTCGTCCTTCATCTTTCCAATGACTTTTTTGTTCGAATTGTTGTAGTAAGGTGAGCTCTCTGAATAGTCCGAGTTATCGAAAATATTTTTATTAGCCCAGAAGTCTTTATAAACGTCTTCCGCCTCAATCTCATATGTCAGGCTGTCCGTATCTGTAAACAACTTAGCATCGTTTCCATATTTTTCTAACATATAGTTGTAATGGAAATCGTACATCAGTACCTTCGATAGATCTAGAATACACATACCGACGTAAGCCGGTCGGTTTAACGTAAGAACTTCCTTAATCTTATGAACGGCAATAAGGTTTTCGTTGAATATTTTAGCGGATACGAAAGTTGGTTTGGAAGCCAGCCTCAACAGCTTTTCTTCACACGTGACCAACCGGACGTCGACACGCTTTCTCAAATTCTCCATTGTTTTACCGAAAACGCTGTTGTTCATCAGCTTGAAGAAGTCCTTTTCAAAGGCGTTTCTGGCAGCAGTTCTCTTCACCGTGTTGAAGTCGATGTACTGCTTCAGCCACTCCGATTGATTGAACAACAAAACCCGGTGAACTTTCTTCACCCGTATTCCAAGCCTAACGTACAGCTGTAGGTTTCTATAGTGGGCGACATACCTTTCCTTTCCCATCAGGTTGGTTATCAGCTTACTGACACCACCAACGCTGACACCGAACTTCCTTTTGATCTCAGAACAATACTCCGACAACATATCTTCCCGTATTTCCATCTTCTCAGGGGCTAATGGGTAGTCGTTGTGTAGATCATGGAGTTCAGGAGGATACTCAAGATCAACCTCAAGTATCATCCCAGTTCGACTGTCATTTTCCGGAAGTTCCCAAGCCAGGTTTTTCAGCTTACCCTCACTCATCCACTTAAATCCACCAGTCGGAAGGCACTGACTCATGGCCCAACCATACAGATTATTGGCGTCCAGATACATTATATACTTCACAGCCTCATCCTCACTATACCCCTTCATATATGGGTTGTTGGCTTTCCCATATCTGTTGGCTATGTAACTAACACCACCTCTCAATCCTTTCTCAATGAACTGGAACATGTCGATGTCAGTCATCAGCTCCAGCTCAATCCCAGTCATCTTCAGCATAGCGTCCCATGCCAACCCAGGTGAAGTGAAGTAGTGACAGGGGTCCAGCTTATAGTACTGAACACAGGTCTTCCTAAAGTTCTCAAAGACGTCAGCTAACAGCAACACATCTGATTTTAGGTACACGTCATGGTAGTCCCCCATTGTACTCATTCCAAACGACTCCCAAACCTTCAAAGCGTGTTGGTAATCGGTGTCTGATATTTCCTCATCGTTTAGTACGCTATAAAACTCACTCTTTGGTGGTAACCCCGTTTCCCCAAACCGACTGAAGTTGTCCATGTAGTCATAGGGGTAAACACCCTTCGTCCTCATCAGGTTCGACCGGGGACCAAATTCTTCGGCTGTGTATCTAAAGGCGTCCCCTGGGAGATTTCCCACCAACCTATCCAATGAACTACTCATGAACTGAAAACTGTCCAGAAACACAAGGTTCTTACCTAACATGAAGGCCATGTACTTCTCCATATTATTCGGTATGACGTTAATCTCCTGTCCGAACTTTCCGATCTCCCCCATGATGAGATGACTATCATAACCCCTCAGGTTGTGCAAGATGACTGGTATCTTATCAGTCATTCTATGATTTCTGTTACAAAGCTGGTGGGCAGATCCCCGATATCTTCCCGTCACATGACAATGGTCCCGGACCCTAACGTCCCTTTCCCCATACTCCCGACCACAGATGTGACATCCGTTGGCGTCTCTGAAGTCTGCCCTGTCAGAATCAGTCAGAACCATATCCTGGTTGAAGTGCTCTTTCCGAATACCCTTACAATACTCCACCTCTTCCAACATCTTTCCAATAAACTTGTTGACAGCACCAGGGCCTCTGTACACCTGGACGGGTTTACTATACCTATCGTCGTAACAACAGACAGCCTTATACCCATAACCACAATCGATGTGTCTCTGGTACTTCTCCATGTACGGTCTCTTCTCTTTCTCCTCTCGGTCTGACTCCGACACCTCCGGTCTGTCGACCTTTTCCGTGATCGCCTCGAAGTCAGCGTACACAACAAACGGAACGTTTAACTGTTTGTGGAAATTATTGTACCTCAACACGTTCTTACCCTTTTCAGGCATCCTAACAGCTTGTTTACCATTCACACTGATACACACAACCTTATGCCTATCCAGAACCTCCGTTGAACTGAAACATTGGAGGCAGTAAACACAGAAGTGTTTTTTTCTCTTATGTTTTGTTTTGTTGTACATAAACCTATCAAAGTCCTTGATGAGGACGTAATGTTTGTTGTTCCCGTTGGTTATAATCAGGAGGTTCATGAGGTCGGTGAACCTTTCCTCTGATACGTAAACCGGAAAGGTTAACCCATCCTCATAACCAAAGACGTTGATACGTATCTCATTCTGTCTTTCCACCCGGTTATACTGTTTTTGGGTCACAGGGAAGCTGATTCCACTGTAGTCCAAGTCGTCAACATGGTTCCGGTACTTTGTGACCCTTTGTGGGTCTTTTGGGACAGGAAACTTATGAGCCAGATGACACCACATAAAACACTTGTTATCGTTATTCTTAACGTTGATCAACCCCTTTCGACTATGTCTCAGCTCCTCCGGGAAGTCGACATACGACGAGCCTTCCAGTGGACTGTAGACAGTCAGATTGACGTAGTGACCGTCGATTGACTCCACTGTCCAGCCGAATCCCTCGCTTATCCATCGGGCTATCCTAGTCACCACCTTCTCATTCGCGGTGTCAACGTCCTGGCCGATCCCATTACCGCTGATTATAGTCTTGATGTGGCTGTTGAAGTGAGCCGTCTTATAAGTTGTTCCGCCAGACACCTCCTTCTCAAGCGTTACAACCAACGTTTCAGCGAACTTCAGCCCCCTCATTTCAGCCAGCTCCCGACGTAGTAACCGTACCACATCATTCCTGAGGGCGTTTACCTGTTCCAGTGGGTGTTGGGACACAACAGCACAACTGAACGACTTAGTTTTACCCCTCAAGGCTCTGTCTAACTGATTTATGTCGTAACCGATTAGTCTCTCGTAGAGACGGGGGTCTATATCATCGGAATAGTCAAACATGTCAGGGTCTAAGTCGTCGTCCTGGTGGATCATGACATCTGGATCCATCGTTATAACAGGGGTGATCACATTCCGTTAGGTGTCGTTCCAACCACTCGGTGTAAAACCTGTCCGGGGTATGATTCCAACCAAGTTCTTTATACACAATCCCAAGCAGATTGTTATCAAACAGATCCTTTGTTTTCCCCTCCCTAAGATCCTTCAAACCACTCAGTAACCCAATCCCTCTCCTTGAGCACAATCTGATGATGTAATTATTGTATCTGGACACATTACGACCTCTTATCAGACCCTTACCTCTCATCACTTGGAGAACCTTGGAGAAGTCGGCTAGGACGACGTCAACGGCTGTATTCCTGACAACTCTGGTGAGTCTCTTCCTCATCCAATGATTTCTCGAATGCTCACTTCTACGACCGACAGCCGCCCGATATCTCCCGACAACATATCCACACTCCGTGTTACCACATCCTGGACAGGAATACATCTCAGTTCTCACCTTCACACGAAACCTAGAACAATCTCCACACCACAACTTCGTACTACATCTGGGTGGATCCCAGGTCGGAGGTGTTAACTCAATCCCCATCTGCTCACAGACCCATTCAACGCCTGAAGACGGTAAATCCTTCAACCCCTCTGGTAAGTCCAACCAGGAAACAGACATTATAACTAAACCCTAACAAATCCCCTTAACCCCTACAAAACAAACCTAGACATCAGATACCCACCAACCAGACCAACAGACCCAACGAACAGGGTTTGATACTCTTTCATTTCACCCGATGGTTTGTAATAGTCAGACAACTCAGGCTTTGGTTGGGACAACCAAACGACCTCAGCCTGTCTCAACCTATCCTTCAGCAGATCCAAAGCGTGATTCGTTGTGTTGATGTCAGCGTTGGCGTCAGACAGTTTCTGTCTTAACCTCTGTATTCTATCCTTCTTATTCACCTCGTTTTCATACCATTTCTCCTTTGCCCTGGCCAGCTGCTCAAGGGCGTGGTTGTGTCTCTTAATCTCAGCTTCATATCCGGTGTGATTTAACTTTGAAAACAGGAATCCAGCGCCCGAGAAGGCCAAGGCGTTAAACAGTCCACCAGCAACCACACTAGCCATATATATATAACTAAAGATAATACATCTCATTTGTTACAAAAAAATTTATGACAATAGAACGGATGTTACGCCTTTCCCAGTACGGAATCCTAAGTAGGTAATGGCCATTGTCCTCGGCATATCTATCCTTCATCCGATCGTGTATCTTCTGTACCTTAAAGCGCCTTTCTGCCTCCTCCTGGGTCAGCTTACCCGACCAGGTGGAAGGGCTGAAATGTTGTTCACCATCATACTCAATCAGTACGAAAACGCCATCACGAACAGATACCGCGAAGTCATACCTCAAAAGACCACCACCCAACCCCACTAACCCATCAAAAGTCTTCTCCCTATCCGCCTCAACTTCATAAGCGCGTAGGACATCCTGTATATCCCTTTCTCCTCTAGACATAGGGGGCAGCCAACGTGTCTCAACCTCCATAATAACCACTGCATATGGAACCCCCTTAGGCTACTTAGGCTTCGAAAAAGGGTCAACCGGTAAATACCCCTTCGACTGGGCATATCCAACCACAACTGTACTAATTCCAACGGCTAGAGCCAGCTTGGCGGTACCCTTTACAGACTCAGGAGTACCCAAAGGTTCCCTCAGGACCTTCTTTGAAGCCATGGAGACCGCCACAGCTCCGCTTGTAATCAGGAGGGCGTCGTAGAGCTCGTTCATCAGTTCTTTTCGGTCGGCTGACATTATACACTAACACATATTTCATTCGTCGAAGGTGTCTAAAACCGGGGAAGCCCGAATGGGGTTCTGTGGCTCGACAGTTCCTCCCATTACCTTTTCCTCATCAATGGTTTTCAGCCTTTGAACCTCCCTTCTCTCCTGCCTCATAGTGTAATAAAGTGAAGCCCCACCGATAACAAACCCAACGGTCCCGATTAGATATCCGTAATAGGCTGACCGACCCCCACCAACCCCAGGACCAATCTCAGCCGCCAACCGCTCCCTGGCTTTTCTCTCCTTGGCTACCTTCGATATTTGAGCCAGCCGTTTACCAGCCTCCACCCGTTTCGGATCCTTGACTCTCTCCGTCTTGACCACTGGTGTCACCTTAGGGACTTCTGGGGTTTTCTCAGATGTTTCGTCAGCCATCTATACACTAATCTATGTTTCATCTGTGAGGTCATCTGTAGGAATCTCTGAGGTCGTCTCTGAGGAATCTGTGAGACCGTCTATAGGAATCTCTGAGGTCGTCTTTGGGGAGTCTGTGAGGTCACCGGGAGAATCTCTGAGGCTGTCTGTGGGAAGTCTGTGAGACCATCTGTAGGGTTTTTAAGACCGTCGGCCAGACAACAACAGACTCAGTCACGTAGTACTCTCCCCTACGGTTCCTCCTAACACAGTGTCTCATCACCCCGATAGCTCTTCTTAGGGCGTGGAAGATAATCAGTATGGGTCGTCTAAGTCTCTTTGGAATCTTCATATAAAATACAGGAGGTTTAGAGCCGTACCGTATACCTGAGGTATAATGACTGGAACAGAGTCCGGTGCCCGACTGATCGCCCTCGACGGAAACATCGGTGTTGGAAAGACAACGTTCGCCATACCATTCGCTGTAAGAAATGGCTATTACCTTGCTGAGGAGCCAGTTGACGACAATCCATACCTCGAAAGGTTTTACGCCAACCCTAAGACCTGGGCGTATGAGATGGAGACCTGGTTCCTCAATGAAAGAATCGACGTCTACCTAGAGGCTCTGGAGTTAATCAACGAAGGGAGGAATGTGATTGTAGAGCGAACACATCACAGCTGTATGGTTTTTACTAAGAACTGTTGGCGTAATGGGTGGATAACCGACAAACAGTTCTCTGAGTATTCCCAGGTTTTCCACTCACTAAACAATCTACTTCCGACCCCTGATGCCCTACTATTCCTAAAGGCCTCAGTTGACACCTGCTACGACCGGATGCTCAGGAGAGGTCGGGAATGTGAAGCCGGTGTGACTAAGGATTACCTCAGGTGTATAGAGAGGTATATGGGGGAGATGACTGAGGACATAGCCCTTGAGGGGACTAAGGTGATTACCCTCGATTGGGAAGACTTCGGTCCGGATGAGTCGGAGGTGGTCGGTACCCTCAGTGGGATCCCTAGCGGATTTCACGGTTGGATGGCCCGTGTGGGTGACCGAGACGTCTACATACCAGAGATCGTCAGTCAGGTCCGCCAGGCCCGGCAGGTTCAGCTGAGTCATAGGTCCTATGATACCGTGTGATCATACTGTCGGAATGTGGACAGACCTCAGTCACAATGTCGTCGAGTACACGGACGTCGGATAGGAAGACCGTCTCATCGTAGGAAGCCCCACGTAGGAAGCTTCTGATCTGTGTCAGAACCTTGTGGTAGCTAACGTGAGCGAATTCACAGTTCTCCAGTCTACCAGACATCCTCGACTTGGTCATATACCCTTGGATCAGGACGCCAGGACCGGCTATGGTTCCGAGGATCAGTGGGTTAGCTGTAACACCACCGGCTATTCCCCCAACCACGGTCAACCCAATAGAGACCGTCTCTAGGATCATCTTCAGTCTCTTCAGTCGGGTGTGTTTCCACTTGTAACAGGTCGCTAGCCTATGGTAATACGAATAGAGTCAGGTTAGTTTGTCCACTTCAGCCGATTGGAGGTTCTTACCAATGTGGTTGAAGCTGACGACGCTTTTTCTTTTTCTCTTCATTCTAATTACAGGTCATATTCAGCCATGGTCCTGTTACAAATCTTCTCAATCTCAGGATCTCCCGGACGGCCCTCTACGATCTTCATACCGTAGAAGTTGATGTCTGAATAATACTTCTTAAAACTGTTTAGCCCGAAGACATCCATATAAGATGTTCCTATCTGATCGATGTTACTGATAAAAAATGAGTCCCTCAGTATCTCGCCATTTATCCTGACGTGTGACACTCTAAGTCCGGATAGCCAGTGGGCAGATACCAGAACCTTCTTTCCGATGAACTTCGCCGGAATCATACACTCATGAATCCTATGTGGTGACGACCCATCTATAAACAGTTTGTCATTCACCCCAGCTTTAAACCCAATGCTTTTGCCTAAACTGTTATCATTATTGGAAACAATCATTTCCCAGGTACCCGGCGCCGATCTCACACTATTCCTCTTTACCACGACAGACCGAAATATCGGTGAACATGAGTCTGGGTATGCTAACGTGGAAGGCTGTTCTTATTGAGGACTCAGGGTAAAGGAAGTGGTGGTCGCCGGTGATGTTAAGCTGTGGGTTGACACTAGGGGGTCTCCAAAACATGGTTGAGTTGATTCTGGTTTCACCGTCCCTATCCTCTATGTAATCAACAAAGGGAGGGAGTTTGGAGACCGCGTTCTTACTGGCCCTGGTTACGTTCAGATCGAAGATAACTCTGCTGTCACGGGTATTTATGTGAGATTTCAGTCTGTCGTTGAGTTGTTTATTAGTGATTGGTCTGCTGTAACCATAAAACAGACTCATATACTATAGAACAGATACCCAGACGCGACTACAGACCGTACTCAGCCATAACCCCCTTACAAGTCCTCCCGATCTCGGGTTCCCCCAGACGACCCTCCACAACCCTCATACCGTAAAAGCTGATGTCTGAGTAAAAACTTTTTAAGCTGTTCACCCCAAGGACACTCAGGTAGGGTGTCCCCAGCTGTCCGATGTCACACATAGAGTATGAGTCCCTCAGTATCTCACCATTTATCCTGACGTGTGACACTCTAAGTCCGGATAGCCAGTGGGCAGATATCAGAATCCTCTTCCCGATGAACTTCGCCGGAATCGTACACTCACGAAACCTAGACGGTGTCATCCCACCGAAAACCAGTTTGTCACTCACCCCAGCTTTAAACCCAAGGCTTCTACCACCGTTAACATTAGCATTGGAAACAATTGTTTCCCAGGCACCCGACGCCGATCGCACACTGTTCCTCTTTACCACGACGAAAACTGAGACATTGGTGAACATGAATCTGGGTACGTTAGCCTGGAAGGCTGTTCTTATTGAGGACTCAGGGTAAAGGAAGTGGTGGTCGTCGGCGGTGTTTAGCTGTGGGTTGACACTAGGGGGTCTCCAAAACATAGCTGAGTGGATCTCACCGTCCCTGTCTTCTATGTAGTCAACAAAATGGAGTCTGGAGACGGCGTTCTTACTGGATCTGGTTACGTTCAGATCAAAGATGACCTTGTAGTCGGGCTTCGTATGAAGGACTTCTCTCAGCTTACCGTTGAGTTGTTTATTAGTCACTGTGTCCAGTCTGTTGTAACCATAAAACAGACTCATATACTATAGGACGTATTTACTGAACAGATACCCAGACAGCTGTTAGGACTAGTAGGATTCCCAACTCATTGTCTGGCTTTGGTTGTCTGTCAGGTGTGTGGACGGTTGGTTTGTCAGGTGTGTGGACGGTTGGTCTGTCAGGTGTGTGGACGGCTGGTCTGTCGGTTTGTCCGTCAGTGTCGTCTAGTGTTTCCAGGTGTGGACCGCTTTCCTGATGTAGCTTCTTCGGTTGCTTATGAACACCTTGGTAGTTGACTTCAGAATTGATACCAAATCTCATACCCTTCGACGCACGAGTACGTTGTTGTATCCCGGAATTCTCTCACTTAGTATTACCAGTGACCCCGGGACTAACCACGTATCAGGGCTTATGGCTAGGTTCTGGGTGACGTTAGTACTTAATATTGCCTTGTTCATATTTTTGGTCCAAGTGTCGGTAGAACGGTTAGCAACGGCATCTTCTACTAGTCCCCTAAATTTCTTCTGTGCTTCAAGACTGCCACCACCTTTGTTAACAATACTGGTACTTACATCAGCCTGTGAACCGAGAACGGCATAAACATAAGTCTCGATGGACTCATCTAAATACAGTGTACCTATTTTGGTGAAACCATCTGTCCGTAAGGGGATGAATCTTTTGTAGTGTGTCCTATAGTCGCTATTGAGACGCCACATCCACTCACGGAACGGATGGTTGTGTTTGTAACCAGAGTTAGGATTAATCAGGAACTTTTTTTCTCTAGGTATGTTCGCCATGTTGTCAATCACATCGCCGTGCTCAACGCCAAACTCTCTCATTAGACTACTTTTCGTTTCCTTTTCCAGACGTCCCAGTATACGCCGTGTGGTAAAGTATAGGTGGAAATGCATGATAGAGGTAACCACTGGATATACATCTTCTGAGAATTTTAGGTGTTCTACCCCAACGCCACAGCAGTATGAGCTGAGATAGACAGCAAAGATGAGCTGGTAATAGGGTTCATCGTTATTCCACCATTTCGCGATGTCCGTCCGGTTCCCTGGGTTTAGGACTGGTAACTTTGCCATGAAGAAGTCCTGACCGTTAACGTAGATCCTGAAATTGCTAAGGTCGTAGTCTATGGCGTTGTCTGATAGATATGTAAACTTCGAGAAGTCATATTTCCCCTCAATGTCCTTCTTCCAGTGTCGTTTACCCTGAATCTTCTGTACCGTACCACTGCTAAGCCATATCTTCGGAAATCTTGGCGGTTGTTTATTTATTGTCAGATACTTGGTGTAGTTCTTATTGCTCTTAAAATCCCTATCGCCAGTGTAGATGTACGAATCGTTGACAGGCCCGAAGAACACACCAGGTTCTGACTGACCGAAGACTGAATCAGTTATAAACCTGGTTCTGTCGGCGTATGGGTATCTGATGAAAAACTCTCTCAGAGTCCACGGTGGCTGGTTGCTAAGGAATTTTCTCCCGCTCGTGATTTTGGTCACGTGATCAATGGCAAGCCATGACCTGCTGATGATGGAGTGGGTTATTTACCATTCTTTACGCGAGTATTATAGGCAATATCTTGACCTAATCTTTCATATTAGATATGTATACTATGTAAAATTAAGATTAGAATGTGCCGCAATTGTTATCTTGGAGGTTTGGTGCGTTTATGCTGTACAAATACTAGATAAGTAGATCAACCTTTTGGCCTTGTATCGTTAAAATGCGGGGTTATGTCGTTAAAAGGTACTCTGTCTAGGGGTCCCCTTAGTAGTAGCATTGTTATTAAAACATTTTGACTTGTTCATCCCCCCACAGTAGCTCATACTTTTTGCGCAATTGACAAAAATAGTCGAAATTTTGTACATTTTCTTCAATCTGAATTAATTTTACTGCTTAAAACCTATTCATAGGTAAATCTGAACAAATCAAATCAAGGATAAATATATTTTACATGCGTGAAGCTGGCTAGTAACTTCGACCAAAGGTAACAAATGTGTGCGTTTTAAAGCCATTTCATTTGCATTTACATGCGCCATTGACGGCCATTTTGAATTAATGATTGGCTTCTTCCTCGTCTCCTTGCATCCTCTCGTTTTCCAATTTAGTTCGCCACCGCTATGTTCTAAAAGCAAAAAAATGTAGCAGAAATCGCTCACATCTTGGAAGATGTAATTCGGAAAGGAAACATCACCAATTTGGGGGAGAAATCGCCAAATTTAGCTCTCAGGGATGGGCACTTGATCGAAGAGCAACAAGCCTTATGTACTGCTGAACTTGAAGCCCGAGAAAGCCAAGTAGAACTTGTTGAAAGGGAATTAATTTCAAAGAAATGTGAACTGCGCTGAAGGTTGAGCAAGGACGGCTGGCAAGCATAGGAATCCCAATAAATAGTTTTGTAACAAATAAAAAGCGTAAATTTGCCTAATTTTCAACAAATTTGCATTGTATTAACCTTCTTTGACTGCTTTCAATCTTGCGCTTTGAATTCTGTGACGTAAGCAAATCGCGTATACGAAGCATAAGCTATAGTATTTGAGAAGGAAGGAAACTCTTTCAATCATCTACACATACCTACGAAATTCGCCGACAAAATTTCGTGTGAAAAAAACAACAAAACCTCAAATAAATTAGCACAAATGAAAATTTGATACTCAAACAACATTATTTCAGAAAAAGAATTTTAAAAACCAGATAAAAATGTACAAAAAATGTACAAAACTTTTCCTTATTTGCCGAGAAATTTTGTGGGACGATGCGGGATGCGATTAGCGGTTTGAGGAGCGAATCTGATTGGTCGAAAAAATAAACAAACTGGCTTGAGATTTCTCAAAACCGGGGGGGAGAGTTGAAAGTTGTAAGATAAGCTTAAAAAGAGCGGGAAAACACGAAAGGACAAGAATTTTGAAAATATTATTTTAAAATATATGAAATACTTTTTTAAACGCAAGTGCACTAAGATGTAAAGAAGAAAAGTGCGAAGACTATCACTTTACAGGTGCGTATAAAATTTTGAGCGTTTTTCACACAATTAAATATTCATAAAATACAAACTAGTAAATTTCATCTTGTATTTTATACTTGTTTATGTACAGTTGGTGGAAAAACTGCCCATAATATGCAAGACAAAAACACATTTCAAGCCAACGTTAACTTGTTTCTTTGGTAAGTTGGCAAATTTGTTTTTCTTATATCATGAACTATATATTTTTGTAGCGCTCGTATGTAGCTATACAATCATGCACTTTAATAAAAGTGCTGGGAAAAAGATTTGCGATTTTTTGTTTGATATCAAACCACTCACAAAAACAAAGAGTCAGTATGGAGACAGCAATAGCAGCCCTGTCGGTTTGAACAAAAAAAGTTTCTTAATGTTTTAATATAAACGAGCCTACCTTGCTATAAAAAGCAATGTTGTCCTTCGTACACACGGCTCCCGTCGGCTGTACACTTTAACGCACAATTTTAAAATATGTCCGTATCAGTGTCGCTCACAACGTCCTTTGGCTTTCGTAGTTTCCGTTAAAACATCCACAAATTATAGATTGCAAGCGTTATTTGTACATGCATCTGTTCTTGCCGTATATTCCTACATTGTCATTGCTTGCGTATATTACATTACGTCCATGCCCGTGTGCCATGTTGCTTCATGCTA
Organism: Corallium rubrum; assembly: GCA_964035015.1. NCBI lineage: Eukaryota > Metazoa > Cnidaria > Anthozoa > Scleralcyonacea > Coralliidae > Corallium > Corallium rubrum. The sequence continues at coordinate 2,332,706 of OZ036003.1, forward strand.
GCAGCAATGTCCAAATATGTCATGAAATGGCGATTTTCCCAATCCAGTACAAGACCAATCGTCCAAGTACAATTGAAAAGATGATTGCACATAAATTATTTTATCTTTTGATGCACCTAAAACACATTTAAGTAATATATTAAATATACCGAAAACACATACTATAATACTTGAAGAACAAATCGAAGCACGAAAATGAGCTCCGACAAATTTTGACACAAAAACAAATTTGAATCAGTTTCAAACCATTAAAAACTTGTCATGCTACGGTTACCTTTGTAAAATACGTCTGACTACTTCAATCGTCTTTCAAAACCGGCCAAAAAGCCGGGTTTTTTGCCAAAAAAACCAGCTTGAAAAAAATCAGTTCTTTTTCAAACACGTTGCTTCCAGAATGTACAGCATGCGCATGCGTGAATTATTAATTAAAATGAGTGAATAAATTATAATCCATGAGCAAAGGCCGTGGTCGTTATGTGGAAATTACAATTGTTTATTTGATTCAGTAATACAAGAACTGCAATCGTGAAAATAACCTGTTGATATTTTAAATTACAGGGTACAATTTAAGTTCAATCTCATATAATTTTTGTTTTTACCACAACTAACGAACCCCCTTTCCTGGTTTCATAATTTTACATGCTCACAAGTAAAAGTTTAATAATACTTTATTCTTGCGAGAATATAAATCTTTTGCATCTACCTCTTTAGGGTCGTTTCAAATTACGAATATGCTGAAAGTTCGAATTTGCCACTGCATATCATACAGGAAGATATCCGTCAAGCTGAGCTGGAAATGAGCACAAATTTGTTTGGATAACTCATTAAGATAATCTGGGGGGGAAAGGTGGTGTACGACAAGCGGACGTCCCGTTACGCAAACATGAAATTACGAGTTGGAAACCGTGAGAAAAGGTGTACACAAGTAAACGAGCTGGATGACGATGCCGTAAGCGAGATTCAATCTCTTTGTCGCGAACATGGATGGTTACTTGACAAATCGCAGATTGACAAAAACATTGTGACTTTGATAAAACTGGCTGCAGATCCAACCAGTGGTGAAGTTGTCGTAAATGGACAACGCCTCGCTTTTACAATTATCATTAGTATGGATCCCCATCCGATAATCAATTTGCGCTCATATGGACATATGGTACCTTTAGAAGAAATTAAAGGAAAGCACGAGTCAGCTAAGTGCTCAATTCAAGCTGTTGAAGAAGCCATGTTTCTTTGCGAATTTGCTCCAGCATGTATTGGTCGGGAAATACCTACCAACGAGTCAACACCCTACAAAGTCCCTGTTTGCGGTCTAATGTCATTTCCGTGACTTCAAAAGAATGCGGACGGCACACTCGATTGGTTTCAAGCTCTTGCCTACTCGTAAATCCCTTTGGAAAATCGTGCTCATCCTGCGTTTACATGATGGCTTTGTTCCGAAATAGAGATATAAAACGAAAGGCATCAAATGCAATCGATCAATCCAATCCATCAAATCCGCCGAAAAAGTGCAACATCAGATTTTTAGATAGAAGTGGACTGGAAGGGAAAATTGCGTCTCAAAGAAATGAACTGCGGAATGAAGGGAAAAAAGATACGCGGAGTACAAGTCATTCAGCAACGCTGGAGTTCATGGAGGACGATAGCTTGGATTTGGCAAGAATTGTTGAAGGAATCGACACAGATGACGTTCCATCGAGCATGAAATTGATTTGGGAGATGCAGAAAAAACAACTCTTGGCAAAATCTTCACGTGGCCATCGTTGGGATCCACGGTATAATTTACATCAGATATTCAAAATTGAATGTCACTATTAATTAGCTTTTTTCCCATTTTTCTATTTTCATTTCTATAGTTTACGCGTTTGTATGGTAAAATATAAATAACTTTAATTCTATTACAGTATTGCTTCTCCAATATGATAGCAATTCAGCTTTGTAAATTAATGAATGTATTTTCCCATTTTTTAAAACTATAGGATTGTAAGATTGGCGTTAGATATCTATTGTAAAAGTCCAAAAGCATTAGACACCATGAGGGAATTCATCATTCTTCCAAGCAACCGTCTTATTAGGTATGGGTTTTAGGTATATATATATATATATATATATATATATATATATATTTTAAATACACTTTGTATCGATGTATAATGATTAACTGAATAAGTAAAATTAATATACACGCCAGTATGGGCAACGTCTACTTCACATTTTAGATATTACAAAAACTCTGTGTATCAAGAAAGTGGTTGGAATGAACAAGTGATAGAATGGTGTGCGAAGGAGGCTAGTCGCCAAGAATTGAAACCGCACGAGTATTGGGGAGGCTTGCTAATAGATGAGATGAAGCTACAGGTTAGGTGGCTGTGTGTAAGTTCGTCACATGTAAAACAGTGCTATAGAACTGCTAATCATTCTAATTTTTTTTTAATAATGCAGGAAGATTTGCAGATGACAGTCAAAGGTGGACGTCATCAACTATCAGGTGTCGTTTCACTTGGGGGATACTATGATGATGTGTGCAAAATAAAAGCTGCAGGTATAGTATTGCACCAATGTATATATAAATAAGACTTTAATAGGGAAATTAAGTTGAATAAATGCACGTACAATGGTTAAATTCAATTGATACTTAGTATATACTTTGACATCGTGTCTATTAACCGACCATCAATTTTAGGAAATGAGTCAAGTGTTCAAGTCGCATCACATCTGCTCCAATTTCAATTTTTGAGCGACGGAGGATTTCGATTCCCTCTGGCGCATTTTCCAACCGTAGAGTGTCCACCGTCAGTATTGTACATTCAATTTTGGGAAGGTGTCTTGCAGTTGCGTAGGAAAGGATTCAGGTTGAGTATGCAGCATGTTTAACTTCAGAATTATTAAGCAACATGACAGAATTTTGGTAATTAGTTGGTAACGAAATTTTGAGACAATTTTATACATCTGCGAATAAAATTTCAATTATATTAGTCCAAAGTTTCGGAAAACCATTGCCCGGAATGACTTGATTCACCAACCCCCCAACCCCCCCCCCCCCAGCCGGTACGCATATGGGTTCATTTCACCTCCAGACGCGTTCAGTTTAAATTACTTTTCCACTTTTCCAATGCGGCAATAGATATAATTAGTAATTTCCCTTTTCTCTTTAGAATCTATTTTCTGTTATGTGATGGGGGAGAATCGAACAGACAATTCATCAAGATTAACTTCGAGGGATGCAATCCTGCTGATTTGTATTTCATTGGCTACAGTATGCTCTCCGAAGATCCGATGGTGTTCATTATGGATTGCAAGGTGAAAAAGACCAGTTCAGTTTTCTGCGATTCAATTTTTTACCGCTCAAATTTATTTTTATTTATTTTACTATTATATTTTGTTACAGCACAATGTAAAGAAAATCCGAAACAATGTCGAAAAAAGTTCCACAAGTGGGACAACAAGAAAATTGACAGTGGGTGGCCAAAACATTTTTTGGTCGCATTGGAAGGATGCCTACGCATGGGATCAACGAAATAATTCTTGTCCAGTACACGAAAAGTTGACGGAAGACCACTTCCAACTTAACCCTAATTCGCGAATGCGGAACAGTTTGGCTGAAGATGTCTTAGACAGGAAAATGTTGATACTTATGAAGGTACAGTAGAACTAGCCTATATATAGAATACTCAGTGTCCGTATGCATTGTTCTGCATGCCATTAATGCCCGCGATTATATAAATTGCAACGACTTATTCATTAGTTAATATGTATTAATTGTAATTCAGGCGTATCAAAACCACCTCGCTTCAATTAACAAAGAGGCAGCAGACAGATTAAGCGCCACAATTGATTTCTTGGGACACACCAGTTTCATTGTCGAGCTATTCACGGATAAACACGTCATTTATGATGTTGGCGACCGTAGATTGTCAAAGTTACTTGGTGTTCTTCGATATTTCTCAAACTGGAAAGAGAGCGTGTTAGCCGAATCTGAGTTCATCTCGTATAAACTCTGGTTTGACATCCAATCAATGGTTCTTGGCTTCACGTCACTCGTAAAGACTAAACTCGCACGATTTCCAGGATCGTTTATCAAGCCAGCAATTGTAAACCAAGATGTTTTAGAGAATCACTTCTGTCAATTACGGGGCGCTAACGGGCAAAACGACAATCCCTCTTATCGACTTGTTCAGGCAACACAGAATTCGGTGATATTTGGTCAAGCAACGGTAAGCCGAAAATGCAACACAGGACACACGAAGAACACTTCCTTCACTAATTTGCCCAAAGATCATACTTTTGGGAGAAAATGAACGGAAACCAAGGCTAAAACACCTGGACTGTTACTTACACTAAAAAAGTAATTATGTAAATTAATCAAATTGTAAATTAATCAAATTAATTGTAAAGAACGTAAGATTGTTTTTTCTTTGCAAGTTACACGAAAGATTGCGGAACACGGATTGTGGAACACGTATTGAAGACGACCATGGCACAAATCTGTGTCTTTTATTTTATATATATGAAATATACAGATCTCTTTTGATATATTAATTAAGTGTATATCCTTATTTTTAACTTATGTACATGTTCAAACTCAAAGTCGTCGAACTTTCAAAATTGGAATTTTGTCCGTACTTTGACAATCGCCAACAATTTTAACAGAATAAAATGATGTTTCTTCATGACGTGGCATGTGTTCGTGTTGACTGATTTCTGCGACTAGTGCAGACGCCAACCTCTTCTTGTCCCATTTTGAAAGGAATGCAACTGCATAGCCTTTGCACAATAGCTGTAGTTCCTTCTTCTTGTACAATGAGACAAATCTGTCTTCTTTGACTTCCTGAGCAAGGGATAACAGTTTTGTATGCGAGACCTTCTTTCCGGGACTTCGGTCACGACTAATGACTGCTAAATGAACTTTCATTTGCTTCTTGCGTAATTTCTCCTTTCTTACCAGCAGCGACTTTCTGTGGGCAAGAGACTTCTGTAGATGGTAGTCCCTCCTGAAGTCACGCAGAAACTGACCAGCACCCATTTTTATAAAGCGTGTCACTACCTCCTTGTATATTTCCAAGATCAGTTTCTATAGTGAAGGGATGGAGAAAATAAGCTTGAAATAATTAAGGCAAGTAGTCATTTCTAGGCTATATGCACGTGCTACAAAAGGCCAGAAGGGGATAGCATTCCGGTAGCATGAAGTGGATAGTAGTTTGAAAGCATTTTTAAGATTGTGTAATACACATGTTTCAAACAATAGGTTCTGGCCCGTTCCGCAGCTAATTAACAATTAGTATAACATATAGGTGGTTCGTTTTCGCGTTATAATCATGTCAAGCGCTGACACCAATCACAAATATAATTATGCTTTTACCAATTAAATTTGTTGCTCACCGAATCATCATCCGCGGCATAAAACAATTTAATAAACATCTGTTGAAGAACTTTGTGTTGCAATATTTCCACAAGTGCTTCGTCAACGAGATCTGTTTTGTGCGAACGTAGTTTCTCCATGTTAATTTGGTTAACTCTTTCTTGTTCCAAGGCCAGAAAGAAATTAAAGGCAGAATCGCTGATATGAAGGAGACCTCTTTCTCGAAATTGTAATGACTCTGTGACTACCGTGGCATCTAGGGTTGAGGAGGTCCGTTCCAGGTGTTCATAAGGGACCACGATGTTATCCTGTAGGATTTCAACTTTCGTCAATTCGTTTTTCAGCGTCCTCCTTACATGCGAGCTTTGAGATAATTTGTTGTCTAACAAATACCTGAAAAAAGAATATATTGTATATGAGATATCCGTATGTTAGATAAGTAGCGAGTTCGAAGTGATATTCCATTTTCATTCCAATGTTACTATAGCATACAGAATTTTTCTGTATTGGTATGCACATAAAAAAATAATTACCTTCGCGATCTTTGGATAACTTTTCGTATGGCCCATCCGCCAATATAACGTATCTTTCCCCTTCCATCAGGACCCATGCTGCTGACATCGAACGATATTGGTTGAGACTCCTTATTGCGTACCATGTTGCCCAACTCGTTTGTAAATAGCTGGAATAATTGAAAGACCAACTGGGCACCCAAAGTTCTTTGCCCATCGCTTAATTCGGACCAGGAAATGACCGAAAAGGCACTGATCATGTCACTTCGATATTCGTTAGATAAGAAAAGCTGATGCATCTTGGCCGTTGCGTAGGTAAAGTTACTGTTCGTCATGTGAACTGATTCCCCGTTTTCGGAAACGTAGGACTCGAATAGGGTGAACAACCGGCACCAAATAATACGAGCCAGCAGGTCGAAGAGCTCTAGATGATCAATGCCATACCTTGCTGCGGATTTAATCGATGCGCTATATGGATCATCATTCGTGTCGTTGGTTACACTTTCCAAAAACTCTCGAACTGAGAAACGCGTTGGTAAAAATGACAATTGCGTCTTAAATTCTGCACACATGTACAAGAAAACATCTTCGAGATTGACTTGAACACCAGTATTCGACTCGTAAAACTCGCTAGCAATGACTTCACAATCACTTCCCACAACATCTTCGTCGCTACCTTCTACCTCGTTGCTTTCTCTTTCACATCTTAGCATTTCCTCACCCAATTCTTTCTTCCCGCAGCACAAAAACTCTTGATCGAACACCGCATCACTTTCATTTGCCATCACTGTTTTCAATTTCTCCGGAGGTGGAATTAGAAACATTCGCTTGAAATTTAAGACTTGAAGTGATGCTTCCTTCCTGACCCGCGACAAGGCTACGTACGTCTGGTCTGGAACAAACTCTTGAGCGCAATGAACGACTGCTGTATCGAGGGTTAAGCCTTGTGCCTTGTGCACTGTCATTGCATTGCATAACAGGCTCTTAGTGGGAACTGTGTCCGAGTTCCAATCACAGTACCGTTGGAATCGTATCTGCTCCATGTCTTCCGCTCGATCTTAACAGTTCCACTCTTCGGGTAGGTGACAAGAAGTTGATCTTCACCATTGGCTGCGTCGGGATCCGTGCCGAGAAATACTCCTTGGTTCCCATTCTTTAAGTGCTTGTTAATGTTGAACAGTAACATAATTTTGCATCCAGCTTTCAGAGATAACACTTTATCGATAGAATTTTCGAGCAACTGGGTAGGTCCACTATCTCTGCTTTCGAATGTTAACAGTGGACCAGGTAAGCACGACAGAACGTCTTGGTTGTGAATATCGACTGGGAGCTTCCTGAAGTAGAGGTGCAATGGCTCTTCTTGATCCTTATCCGTCACTAAGTTCCTACTTAATGAATTAAAATATCGTTCCGTGTCATCATCACACTCTCCTGCTCGTAAATTGTCTAACGCAGTTCGTAACTCGCACTCCGAACTATCTTGCCTAAGAATCTTTGGCAGTTCTATTCTGTGAGGGAACACGGCGTCAAAGAGTTTAGATTCGTAGATTGGATCTCCTTTGTCTAACAGATTTCTTACCGGTTTCAACTGCCGAAAATCGCCGACCAATATGACTTGAATTCCTCCGAACGGATAAGAATTTTCCAATAAACGATTGTGCAATGCGTTAACTAACTCAAAAAGTCGTTGACTTGACATAGAAACTTCATCCCAGATGAGCACATTCACACCACTTATTTGCGCAACAATATTATTTCGACCAAGTGATCGTTCTATGAGTAAATCGACGGGCAATTCCGCAGTTTGCAATCCATAATAGGAATGAACAGTTGACGCAGCACCGCCATAGGCATCACAGGAAACACCACTTGGACAAACTATTTGACAATTAATACCTTTTGAAGAAAGTACTTTCTTTATTCTTTGAACCACTGTGGTTTTTCCAACTCCGGCACGACCAAATATACATAAATTGTGGCCACTTAAAGCTGCGTCGACGGTTTTTTGCTGATCCCCTGTGAGTTTAATTGAATCCGCTGATCCGCTATTCATTTACGAGTCTTAGTTGTCGTCCGCGTAATCTAAACATAAACCGGAATACAGCAATAAGCAAAGACCATTGGAATAATTGATTGAGAGAGATGTAGTGTTTAACATAATTAGCATAATCATTAATTATGGACCACGAGGCAGAAAGCAAGATGGCCGATAAAGCATGTAACTGTAAATGTAATATAATGTAAATGTAATATAAGTTCTGTTAGAGATTATTTAAGAAATTCAAACCCAAGTGTCGCAGACAACATTATAGGGCGGAATAGCTATCATTAATTTAATAGACTTAAATCAAAGGATTTTTTACTATATGTTCTGACTCAATATACTTGTATGGATATAAACTGTTAATAATCAAAATCAGAACGAAATTGTATTTACCAATGCTCGTTCACTATTCTGCCCCCTCTCCCCCATTCAATGTTCAATCTATTATGCACACATAATAGCTATGTCACACCAAGATTGTTTAGGGGAAACCAGGAAAGGGGTAAACAATTGTAATTTCCACATAACGACCACGGCCTTTGCTCATGGATTATAATTTATTCACTCATTTTAATTAATAATTCACGCATGCGCATGCTGTACATTCTGGAAGCAACGTGTTTGAAAAAGAACTGATTTTTTTCAAGCTGTTTTTTTTGGCAAAAAACCCGGCTTTTTGGCCGGTTTTGAAAGACGATTGAAGTAGTCAGACGTATTTTACAAAGGTAACCGTAGCATGACAAGTTTTTAATGGTTTGAAACTGATTCAAATTTGTTTTTGTGTCAAAATTTGTCGGAGCTCATTTTCGTGCTTCGATTTGTTCTTCAAGTATTATAGTATGTGTTTTCGGTATACTTAATATATTACTTAAATGTGTTTTAGGTGCATCAAAAGATAAAATAATTTATGTGCAATCATCTTTTCAATTGTACTTGGACGATTGGTCTTGTACTGGATTGGGAAAATCGCCATTTCATGACATATTTGGACATTGCTGCTAGCATGAAGCAACATGGCACACGGGCATGGACGTAATGTAATATACGCAAGCAATGACAATGTAGGAATATACGGCAAGAACAGATGCATGTACAAATAACGCTTGCAATTTATAATTTGTGGATGTTTTAACGGAAACTACGAAAGCCAAAGGACGTTGTGAGCGACACTGGTACGGACATATTTTAAAATTGTGCGTTAAAGTGTACAGCTGACGGGAGCCGTGTGTACGAAGGACAACATTGCTTTTTATAGCAAGGTAGGCTCGTTTATATTAAAACATTAAGAAACTTTTTTTGTTCAAACCGACAGGGCTGCTATTGTTGTCTCCATACTGACTCTTTGTTTTTGTGAGTGGTTTGATATCAAACAAAAAATCGCAAATCTTTTTCCCAGCACTTTTATTAAAGTGCATGATTGTATAGCTACATACGAGCGCTACAAAAATATATAGTTCATGATATAAGAAAAACAAATTTGCCAACTTACCAAAGAAACAAGTTAACGTTGGCTTGAAATGTGTTTTTGTCTTGCATATTATGGGCAGTTTTTCCACCAACTGTACATAAACAAGTATAAAATACAAGATGAAATTTACTAGTTTGTATTTTATGAATATTTACTTGTGTGAAAAACGCTCAAAATTTTATACGCACCTGTAAAGTGATAGTCTTCGCACTTTTCTTCTTTACATCTTAGTGCACTTGCGTTTAAAAAAGTATTTCATATATTTTAAAATAATATTTTCAAAATTTTTGTCCTTTCGTGTTTTCCCGCTCTTTTTAAGCTTATCTTACAACTTTCAACTCTCCCCCCCGGTTTTGAGAAATCTCAAGCCAGTTTGTTTATTTTTTCGACCAATCAGATTCGCTCCTCAAACCGCTAATCGCATCCCGCATCGTCCCACAAAATTTCTCGGCAAATAAGCAAAAGTTTTGTACATTTTTTGTACATTTTTATCTGGTTTTTAAAATTCTTTTTCTGAAATAATGTTGTTTGAGTATCAAATTTTCATTTGTGCTAATTTATTTGAGGTTTTGTTGTTTTTTTCACACGAAATTTTGTCGGCGAATTTCGTAGGTATGTGTAGATGATTGAAAGAGTTTCCTTCCTTCTCAAATACTATAGCTTATGCTTCGTATACGCGATTTGCTTACGTCACAGAATTCAAAGCGCAAGATTGAAAGCAGTCAAAGAAGGTTAATACAATGCAAATTTATTGAAAATTAGGCAAATTTACGCTTTTTATTTGTTACAAAACTATTTATTGGGATTCCTATGCTGGCAAGGAGAGCTGATGATATTGAGACTCGAGAACACCAACTGTCTGTCGCCGAAAATGCTATCTTGTTCAAAGATTATGTGATTTAGAGTCATTTGCCAAGCATACTGAAGAGAGAGCAGCAACTGCAAGTAACTACTAATGTATTTTGTATTTTTGTTTGAACTGTATAATGTAGTTTTCATTTACTCATGGTGCAAATATGTCAATAGACCATCCAAAACAATATTAACAACATAAAACTGGATATCATGAGACTGAAGAGCTATAGAGCATTCTGTTCTGAGGTGAGCTTCTCCCTAGGATTTATATAATTTTTCAACTAATTTTTTGTAAATATAATATTAACTAGAATATTTCAACCAGGGGTCTTAATAAAAAGCCTGTTAAGGTTTCTAGTATAGAAACATAATAGTAGAAAAATAACTTTATATGGGCAAAAAAATATTAAATGATTAAAAAAAGTCACTAGCTTGCAATGTGGTGTTCTTTCTTAACAGAGTTCACTGTCTGAAAAAGAAGAAGTGGACAAGCATCTAATTTATTTAATTGTTTAATTATTATTCAACTCATATTTATCTCCCAGGCTAGACCGGTTTCTTGTTGTTGAACTCATATTTATCTGCCCAGGCAAGACCGGTTAGTTGTTGTCCAACTCATATTTATTTGCCCAGGCTAGACCGGTTAGTTGTTGTCCAACTCATATTTATTTGCCCAGGCTAGACCGGTTAGTTGTTGTCCAACTCATTTATCTGCCCAGGCTAGACCGGTTAGTTGTTGTCCAACTCATATTTATCTGCCCAGGCTAGATCAGTTAGTTCAATGTTGTCCAACTCATATTTATCTGCCCAGGCTAGACTGGTTAGTTGTTGTCCAACTCATATTTATCTGCCCAGGCTAGACCGGTTAGTTGTTGTCCAACTCATTTATCTGCCCAGGCTAGACCGGTTAGTTGTTGTCCAACTCATATTTATCTCCCCAGGCTAGATCAGTTAGTTCAATGTTGTCCAACTCATATTTATCTGCCCAGGCTAGACCGGTTAGTTGTTGTCCAACTCATATTTATCTGCCCAGGCTAGATCAGTTAGTTCAATGTTGTCCAACTCATATTTATCTACCCAGGCTAGACCAGTTACTTGTTGTCCAACTCATATTTGTCTGCCCAGGCTAGATCAGTTAGTTCAATGTTGTCCAACTCATATTTATCTGCCCAGGCTAGACCGGTTAGTTGTTGTCCAACTCATATTTATCTGCCCAGGCAAGACCGGTTAGTTGTTGTTCAACTCATATTTATCTGCCCAGGCTAGATCAGTTAGTTCAATGTTGTTCAACTCATATTTATCTGCCCAGGCTGGATCAGTTAGTTCAATGTTGTTCAACTCATATTTATCTGCTCAGGCTAGATCAGTTAGTTGTTGTTCCACTCATATTTATCTGCCCAGGCTAGACTGGTTAGTTGTTGTTCAACTCATATTTATCTGCCCAGGCTAGACCAGTTAGTTGTTGTTCCACTCATATTTATCTGCCCAGGCTAGACTGGTTAGTTGTTGTTCAACTCATATTTATCTGCCCAGGCAAGACCGGTTAGTTGTTGTTCAACTCATATTTATCTGCCCAGGCTAGACCGGTTAGTTGTTGTTCAACTCATATTTATCTCCCAGGCTAGATCAGTTAGTTCAATGTTGTTCAACTCATATTTATCTGTCCAGGCTAGACAGGTTAGTTGTACTTGTTCAACTTCTATTAATTTATTTGCCCAGGCTAGACTGCTTAAGCATTGTTCAACTCATATTTATCTGTCTAGACCAGATTGGTTAATTGTTGTTCAACTTCTGCTACAAATATTGAGTTGGTAGCTTGCATTAATTTTTATAATAGAAGCAAAATTAAAAGAGAAATAATAATATGGATTTGAAGTAAAAATTCGACTTTGGAATTTGTGTTTTAATGGCGAGAACAATTCGTATATTAAAACGCTGAACATAAATCGTTGATATTTCTTCGTTTATATGATTATATGATACCGTTCAACGGCGGGTCTGAAATGTTTCCAAACATTTTGCAACACCAAACTTCATTTGAACTAACAAATCTTTTCGATACTTCATTGTTCAACATATCGGGGTGTAGTTATCTAGTGTTGTACAGCTCAGACTCCTTCATCAATGCAATGAATGTTACTTTTGAATCTTGAAATCCGCCATTTTGCTTCACGTTAAAATCAGTGGTTAAAACCTTTCCCACTGAGAAACCGCTGGAAATCGTAGCCCTCGCTTTAGGGAGAAAAAGCCTTACAACCGACCACCGTGGTCTTATCCATATATCATAGGTTAGGTTATATGGACACCGGGGTCGGGTTGGAACAGGAACTGAGAGATATATGGTATAATCCGAAAACAGGGTATCAATCAGCTGAACGATTGTACCAGAAGGCGGTGGACGCCGGTCTTGATGTGAGTAGGAAGGTAGTGAGGGACTGGCTAAAAACACAGGACACGTACACGAGGTACAGACCGGTTGTGAGGAGGCATAAGTTCAGACAGACGTTCATCAGCCACCTCGGTGAACAGATACAGATGGACTTGGTTGATATGGGGAAGTATAAGAACCAGAATAAGGGGTATTACTGGATTCTGACGGCTGTTGAGATTCTGAGTAGGTATGCTTTCGCCGTTCCCGTTTACAGGAAGGACACGAAAAACATGACTGGGGCTGTGGATAAGCTGTTGGAACAGTTCAAAGGTCGCTTTGGTGACTACCCCGACCTGGCTCAGTTCGACGACGGAAAGGAGTTTTATAACGTTGGTGTGAAAGGTCTGCTGAAGGAACGTGGTGTTGAGTACTTCGGTACGTTTTCAGACAAGAAAGCAGCAGTCGTCGAACGGTTTAACAGAACACTTAAGACTGCTATGTGGAAGTATTTCTACACCAAGGGGACTTATAGGTGGATTGATGTCCTGGACGATCTCGTTGAGGGTTATAACAACACAAAACACAGTGTTACCCTTCTGAAGCCCAGGGACGTCGGTAAGTCAAACGAGAATCAGGTTTGGAATACGTTGTTCGGTCATCACTTTGGTGATCATCCTCTGCCTAAGTTCAGGGTCGGAGACACTGTAAGGGTGTCAAAGTATAAGAGTATATTTACGAAAGGTTATGAGGCTAACTTCACTGAGGAAATCTTCAGGATTACGAAGGTCATCCGTGGTGATCCAAACGTTTACGAGATTGAGGACGCTGAGGGTGAGCCGATTATCGGAAAGTTCTATGAGGAGGAGTTGTCGCCGGTGGATAAGAAGGATGACGTTTATAGGGTTGAGAAGGTGCTGAGGAGGAAGAGAGTCGCGGGAAAGAAGATGGTGTTGGTCAAGTGGTTGGGTTATGATGATAGGCACAACTCATGGATACCTGAGAGTGACGTACAAAACCTGGGTTAGTATATACTCGGGTAATGAGGTTAACATTATTCATTGAAAACGGTGAGAAGACTGTCTACTTCGAACAACCTATCATGGTGACAGGTCCAAAACCACAGGTGATGCTGAAGAAAGCTACGGTATACTGGAACTATAACAATGTGGTGTCAGGTCTGAACGACTCGGTGTCGTTTGATGGTAAGGATTCATCCGCTCCTGAAGGTTATTTCGGCTTTGACGCGTTGGAAACGTTCGTTAAGGGTTTGGCCGGGACCCATAGTGGGGTGGTTGAGTTCGGAAAGAATGTTTACAACGGAACTTCTAAAGTGAAAACGTCGGAAAAGCTGAAACTTGGAAAGATGGGTCTTCTGTTAGGCTTTGGTGAGAACGATGTGATAAATGGTGGTGGTGGGTGGACGAATAGTCCAAACCAGGTGGACATCAACAGAGGACTGAGGTATGTTGGGACCTCGTGTGACGCTGTTGAGTGTGAAAAAAGTCTGGACAATGGGAGGAGGAGTAATCTGATTGGTACCCTTCCAATAACCTCTGAGCAAAGTCTGAAAGGGAGCGTACAGCACTACACAGACATTGAGTCGAAAGCTGAGATCCGAAAGGGTGTTTATGGTAAGATGACCTTTAGGGTTCGTGGGAATAATGATCATTCAGTAGGCCGACCGGCTGGGATTGGAGCTGTTCTGCTTGAGTTGTACATAGGTTAGTGTATAATGGCTGGAGAAGGAGTTGATATTGAAATGGATGATTTCGATGAGGGGTGGACAGACCCTGAGGGGGATACTGATGAGACCAGCTTCATCGACATAAACCAAAGATTTATACCACTCGATACAAATCCTCACATAATCACAGTCGGTTCAACTGACACAAACCGTGTTAGGGAAAGGATCAACACCAGCGATGATGATCGGAAACAGGATAAGTCTCTCATAAATGCTAGAAAAAAGTTCTTTAGAGAGGAGTTAGGTATGACGGTAAATAAGGGTGATGGTGAGGCCTCTAAGGAACTGTTAGAACAGTCTACGGTTAGCCGTAACAAAAAAAGTGGTAAAACCGATGGAATACTCTTTAAGGGTGTAAAAGTTATGATACGTGAGAAAGGTAAGGAAGGTAAGATCATACGTAACAGAAACACATCAGATAAGAGAATAATTAAAGTTACTGATGAGTATGAGGATCTGTTAGAAGAGGCTGGTAATGAGCATTTCAGGAGACTTGAGAGAGTTATTAAGGAGGTTGGCAACGACCCTACAACTTTAGAAGCTATGGATGACATAATCTCACGGGCTGGCTCAGCGATTAGCGATCGGGTTGAGGAAAGAGTAGAAAACCTACAAGAGGAGGCGAGAGGAATACACATACCCGAACGGGTAGTAAGAGAGCTCTCTGGAACACTCCACCCTGTTGGTACGGATGAGGAGCAGATTAAGTCTCTTGAGAAACAGGTCGATTACTTCAGACTAGAAGCATTAAGAGAGGCCGACCCTGTTAAGGAACAGTTATACAGAAGCGTCAGTGAGACAGCGGAATTAAAGGCAGACAGCATAAGAATTAGGATTGGCGAGAGGCCTGAACATACGGAAGCCGAGTCTATCTTAGAAAATGAGGTGGAAAACAATGACCTGAATAGGTTGGAACGTTTTAAGAGGTGGGCTAAGAAAAATATGGTTGGGTTATCTGCCATAGCCATCACCATAGCAGGGATCATAACCACAATAGTTGTTGCTGCTAGGGGGGCTGTCTCGGGAGGAGCAAAAGCCGTTGGTGGTTTCGCTAAGGCACTCGCGAACCTGGGTAAGAGTTTGGGACCTCTGTTGGCACCACTGTTCAGTGTAATAGCACAGGTCCTGACTTGGGGAGCAAAAGGGATAGCATGGTTAGCCAACAATCTGTGGGTTCTTGCCATAGCTATGACGTGGTTATTGTATGACTACTGGAAAAACAAAAAATAAAATCTGTTATGTAGTATATGACCAACAGAAGTTAGACAGAGCTGTTACCTGGATTTAGACGAGCGAAAATGTCGGAGATCAAGGGAAGTAGAACAAGACGCACAATCATCATGAACCCCAACAAAGTCAACCCTGGTGAGGACCTCTACATCGACATACCAAAGCTAAAACCTGATAGCTGTTTGGTCCCGGGTAGCTTTCATCTATTGTTCGACTTCAAAAACATGAACACCAAGTCGTGGTTCCTAAACAATCTCTCCAAACTCCTTGTCGAAAGGCTGGTTGTTAAGCTAGCCGGCGAGACTGTTTACGACAACACAGGTGAGAGTGTCATCGGTGTGTACAGGGATCTCTGGCTACCGAAGAGTATGAGAGATCAGATGGTTGGGTATGGAATTGGTCCAGAAAACCTGAGAAAGTTGATGTCTAAGGACGACAGTGGGGCTTCTTCTGGGGACGCCGAGAAGGTAGCTGACGCTCTAATGCTTACAATCCATGGAGTGAGGATGAAGGTGAGATTGGATAAGATCCTTGGGGACCATGGACTTTATGCTCCCTTTGAGATGTACAACAACTTCCGCTACGTCATTAGCCTACCAAAAGCGGGTGATGTTATGGTGGCCCAGTCAAG
The DNA here is from genome assembly GCA_964035015.1 of Corallium rubrum. Taxonomy (NCBI): domain Eukaryota; kingdom Metazoa; phylum Cnidaria; class Anthozoa; order Scleralcyonacea; family Coralliidae; genus Corallium; species Corallium rubrum. Next base: position 2,348,917 of record OZ036003.1, read on the forward strand.
TGAGACCGTTGACGGGTACACACTGGAAAACCTTGAACTGGAGTATGAGACGATTGATAACACCGACATCGCCAGTGAGATAACCCCACTGTACACAGCTGGTCGATCGCTGTCCTACGAACACGTCACGCTGATGAAGTCAACTGAATGGTTGACTGGATCGACCCTGATCAACGAGCACATTAACCTTCCACGAAAGTCTATGAAAGGTATTGTGATGATGTTCACAAACAAGACCCGAACTGATAGTGAGGAATACGTCTATCCAAACATTGAGAGTGTTAAGCTAACAATTGAGGGTGTACCCAACGCTGTCTTCAGTCAGGGGATCCCAAAGAGTCGGTTCTATGACAAAGCTAAAAGACTGTTTGGTGGAAAGGAAAACACGGATCAGTTTATGACAATCCAGAAGTTCTACAAGAATGGTTTCGCTCTGGCGATTGATTTGAGAAGTATTGAAGACCGCGACAGTGTTGGAACTGGGAAAAGGATCGTTAATACACAGTCTGGGGTTCTGATTGAGATTACTAAGAAGGTGACTGTGGCTAACGTAGTCTGTCGGATCTTTGTGCTGAGTGATGGTTTGGTAAACATGGTAAACAAAAATCTAAAATCAATTCAGTATTAAATGGACCACCCATTCAATATGTTGATCGTTGGTATGACAGGTTGTGGAAAAACCTGGTATCTCCTGAGGATGTTAGAAGATGAATACTTCAGGTTCTTCGACTACATCGTTCTGCTCTGTCCAACGTTCAGCTGGAATAAAACCTATGGTACTTGGAAATACACCTCCGACCCAGACTTCATCGCTGTGGATTGTAGTCAGGACGACGTTGAAATTGTGCTAGAGTATATTGTTAGGATATTCAAAGGTTCCAAAACACTGATAGTCCTCGACGACTGTGCTAGTGGACAACCCGTAAAGAACAGAACAAGTGAGTTGGTTAAATTAGCCTTCAGCGCCGGACACTACAATCTGTCAACTATTGTAATCACACAACAGCTAACAGCTATCACAAAACCTTATAGGGAGAATATCAGTAAGTTGGTAACGTTCTACAACCCCAACAAAACCGATATGAAGGTCACACTGATGACTACCTGGGTGGCTTAGACCGTAATGAGGTTATGGAGGTAACCGAAAAGCTAAAAGAAAACAAATACGCTAGGCTTGAGATTATGTTAAGGCATCCGTACGCGTATAAGGTGGTCATCCCAAAATCTGATCTATAGTAAGATGGCCGAAAAGAAAACTAAAACGGTGAAAGTTGGGAAAAAAATCAAGACATCCGCTGCAGAACCGCTGAGGCATCTGCTGGGGGGCCGGAAACGGAAATACCTACTGAAATCCCCAACCTAGTCGATGAGCTCGTCAATGATCTGAAAAAGACTGAGGAAACCAGCCCAACACCTCCACCAACCGATGACACCAATAGGAAGAGAGGTGAGCTGATAAAATTATCAGAGGATGGTGAGATAACTCAGTCAGTCAGCTACATCAAAAAGGCGTCGGTAAAGGTTGTGGATAAGCTATACGCTGAATATGAGGCCAGAAGGATGGAAAGAGCTAATGAATTCCTGACTGATATGTTAATCAGTAGATTCTCTAATGTTCTCGGTGGTTTGGACGCCGTAGAAAGCTCTGAGAAGCTAGACAATGAATTACAAAAAGACAAACTGTTAAAAAGTGACGTTGGTAAAGTTGTGGCCATGATCACACCGTACATACCATGTCTCGGACTGCTATCCGGAGGTATAACTGTGGGAAAACATGTGTATCAGCACAAAACAAAAGTATCTGAAGAGAAATCGGGGAGTAAATAAGGTGTGTCAAAACCACAACCCTGATCGCTTTGAGGTGTTTCACATCAAATCCAACAAAAGCGTTCGAAAAGGGTGGGTCGTTTTTTCACTTTTTGAAGTATAAGCAGACGAAAATGGGTTTTGAGAGGCGCGAAAAATTTTTTCCCCTTTCAAACATCCTTTCTTGATGAATTCCAAATTTTTTTTTTTGGTTTGGGTCCTTTTTCGTTCCTTTTGCTTATACTTAAAAAATTTTTTAAAAAAGTTTACCGTTTCAAACAGCCCTCCTTGCTAAATCTGAGCATTTGGGGGCTGTCTTTGGTGAGAAAAAAAAAAGTGCGCCCATACTCTCAAGTCCTATACTACTAGTAATATAGGCTTAGCTTTGGGTTTAGTAATCTCAATACAAACAGCCTCAACGGATTTGGGAACGAACTGAGACATTCAAGATACTCCTGGTATACACAGCTACCCCACCTCCGAATCGAGATCTATCTTTTCGGAAGAGATCATATCCAGGGATATCAACCTCTTCATTTAAGATGGATTCATCCAGCCTTGTCTCATTAATGCTTAGTATGTCTACTGGCTTATTGATTAGATAGATTCTTAGCTGATCGATATATTTAGGAATGGAGGTGATGTTTAAGTGGGCTATTCGAAAACCTTTTAGGTTTTCCAGTGATTTTCTTTCTAAAAATTCGTTATCTATATTATTTAGATTAACAGTGCTACAATACGTGGGTGCATTTTCAAGTATCAAATCTTGTTGATGTGTGCTACAGTTTGGATTACACCTAAAGCTAAATAGTTTCTATGATATTTTTAGCTAATTTTGAATCACCTTCTCTATTTAGATGAAGACCTGAACGATTTAGGCATTTGTAATCAATATTATCATGTAGTAATAAACCAAATTGTTTTTCTATACATACTAATTTAAGAAGTTCATTAACCTCAGTAATTTTACCTTGATCGTCTTTTCTTACGATTAGCGAAGATAGTGTGATATTGCTATCCGGGCTGGTCCTCTGGAGATGGTCACATAAATCTCTCGTTTCTTTAATTATTATTAAATGCTGATGAATTCTTACTTTGGAAGTCATTTGTCCCACAGTGAAGGACAATGTGTTTAGGTTTGGTGGACAAAGGAGGGATACTATAGTGCCTCATATCTTTGAGGTTAGCACCAGGAAAGCACTTGATTTGCACTTTGCTTTTCGTAGCTTTTGCGATCAAATTCTGGCGAAGACCTTTTAGTAATGAGTCACCAATTACGACGGTTGTATGGTTTGACGATTTGTCATTTGACGAATGGGTTGGGTTAGCGTCATATCGTTGCTTGCCATCTTGCTTCTTTCTTTCTGCTTGAAAATTAGAATCTTCTCTTGTTTCATCTGTCACTTCAGTAACTTCTCCAGTATCATCACCTTCAACCACATTATTGCTGGTACAGATCAATTGGTCGACTAGAGCCGAGTATTGGTTTGACATTGGTAGGGTCCCAGCTTGTAGGTTGGTGGTTTCAGGCTTGCTTTTTAGTTTAGCATTAGTCTTCTTAGACTTATTAATTGATTTTGTTTTCGTAGTTTGCCATGATCGTTCTACATCGTTGGTTTCTTTAGTATTCTGTACTTGTCGTATTTCTTCCCTCAGGACTTTAATTACTGCTTTCAGGGATTCTTTTTCCTGTTCCATCTCGTTAAGCTTTTGTTCAAGTTCATTAAGTTTATTGTGCTCATATTCAGATTCATTTGCATTTTTCGTTATTTTGTCACGGCGTCGTTGACATTCCTGCTTTCCGAATCTTTCTTTATTTGCAAGCCGACAATCTTCGAGTTGCTTTTTAAGTTCCGCTCGCGAATTACCCTTTGACTCGCGGCTTTGGCTATATACTTTCTGCAAGTCTCTTGGAGTACCGTCAGTCTGCGTACCAAAGTGCTTGAGTTGTATACCTCGGTTTGCTGCGATATTTGTGCCGCCCAGCCTTTGATCGAAGATCTTTACTTTCATTAGATTCTTCGTGCATTTTGTTGACAAGAGCCCATAGCATGGCTAATTCTAACTTCACTTCTGCCATTTCTATCGAAAATTTCTCACAATTCACACAGCGGTTTTCGTTTTTGTTACTTGGCTCGAAGACGATTTTGTGACTGCCCTCCTCGATGACTTGGCCACTTAGCGATTCGTGTGGACTTTCGTCGATAACTATAGACGGCGTCGAGTTTTGGTTTAAATTAAGGCGCTCGTAGATGCGGCTAGTTAAACTGTCGGCTTTAGTTCCTTCAAAGGAAATGGTTTTATTGCTAGTATGCCAGATAACCGATAACTGCTCACTTTTGAAGCACCAGGTGCCACCACCAGGAGACTTACGGCTTGTATTTCTCACTACGTTTTCGTCAGTCTCGTTCAATACTAAAGTCTTTAGTTCTTCGAGCTGACTGCCCTGCCATACAAGTTTGTTCTTCTTAATGCCGAAGAGATTATCCAGGATACAAACGTTAGATTCACCCATAATATTTGAAGAGGAATCAGAAGCACGTCTTGTAGGTTTTACTAGTAGGCTATGAGGACGCTTACATCAAAGGTGCCGACAGAGTTGGACTTCTGGTTGATCTGGACAGGTCACGCAAAGCATCATGGTCCTAACGCTAAAATCGATTCATTTGCATCTGACCGCAGACGAGGAATGAACTCTCCTCTGTGGACTAGATGCACAAAAACTGTTGAAAACTCGTCACAGTTGATCCAGAATTTATAAATCTGATGGGCAGGAAAATACGAGAACAATCCGTGACGATCACAGACAATTAACATGATCAGATCGTGCTTTATTTGGCGTATATTCATGCCAATGGCGGATGGGCATTCAAGTTAGTTTTCAAGGACTACTCAATCCTTCGGATTCGACGCATTTTATGTTACAAACAAGACACCTGGGTCAGGTGTGCACTCGGGCTACTGGAAAGTGCAGAGGTCTCTAACGCATGAGCAAAGAGGTGGGAGTGGGCTGAGGAAGATCAGATCAAACGCTGAATGTGGTGCAGGACTGTCATGAATTGTCAATTTAAAGTGTCTAGAATTCAGGATGATCCTGATGCCTAGGGGACTTCTTTGTCCCACATATGGGATGTTAAACTAAAAGCATATAACAAAAAACAGTAGGGGTGTTGTGGTCAGGGTCTGAGCGGTGGAACTTTCTCCCTGGGGGTGGGGGGTGGGTTACATTTAGGATTACTGTGAGGTGGGGGTCAGGGTTGGGTTTCATTTTCTTTAATATTCAGAATTATCTGGAATTCTAGACCACTTCACAATTCAGGATAATCATGTAAACAAATACAGTCGTTGGCATCTAAGCGTGTACACAGCCCATCAAAACATGTTTTATGCCAACGTCAAAGTTAAATGTTTACCTCGGGAACGTGTTAGGTTTTCATTCGATACATTCGAACCAATACATTATTGTCACATGAATGTGCCCTTAGCCAATCACGTCTCGCCAATCCCACAGTGTTGATTTCAAAACGGTTAACTTTGGCTTAAATTTAGAACATGTTTTGTCGAGCGGTGTACACGCTTAGATGCCAATGACTGTACAATAGATTAAGGTCAGTAGCAGTAAGGTTTAGAGGAGAGTATGTTACAGGTCGGGATGAAGAACATTTTAAATATTGATTTCCAAAAAAAAGTTATTGACGTCGTAAGCATTAACTAATAATTACAGCATTAATTAGTGATTAGAAAGTTGTTGAAATTGTTTTTGCTGAGCTATTTGTATGTGTAGACCAACAGTCCACAAACTTTTAGGCTGATGATCCACTACACAATTTCAAGCATTGTGCCATGATTGATTTCATGTTAAATTTAGTACATTATCTGTTGTACATATGTAACCATTTACTATAATTACATGAACTTGTTAAAGTAGCGAACAAAAAATACTTTTGCATTTGGGGATTTCATGTCTACTAACATTGGGTAACAGACAACTGGGTTAACTTGACCAATGTTTGTCAGCAAATGCTGAAAAACTAAGTCGTTTGACTTCTGACAAAATCCTGTGAAAATGATTTGTACCCTGCTTTTGGGTTGTGACCATAGTTTGCAGACCATCAGTGTAGACAATGTTCAATGAAAGGACAGCATGATTGTTCTATAGTATTGATATACAGTACATGCATGATAACAATGTGACTCCACCAACGTTCTGTGTACATGCTGACAGCTGTGACAGTAAATTTAACTTCCAGGTTTTTAGATTTATCTTCCAGAAATATATCAGAAACATCAGATTTTAGCACTGATCATAACAGGTAGTGATTGTCCAAACCTGGCTCTGGGCCTGGATCTACAGATTATAAAACACAAATTAGCAAAAAAAGTACTGTATTATAAGAGAAAATAGAGCCATGGTCCAAGATCTTCATGAGTATCAGCCAAAGTTGATGATGGTGGCAGATAAAAAGGGATTGACCCACTAATTCTACATGTTAGGTACATAAAAGGTAAGTAATAAAGACCCGGCCTGGGTATGGGTTTGTGACAGTTACAGTAATTTAGCCTGGGGTATAAAAGTGGAATTCCAATCAATATCAGGTGGATGAACTAAAGAGAACATGTGTTTTAAACCTTGCTCAAATACTGTAGCATCACGATCTATTATGCTCCATTATGATTAGCATAAAGACAGGTGTAAAATGAATTAGTAGATGACAGTAAACACAGGAAGCAGCTGACACTGAAGCATTAAAACTTGTACCAGTAGTCATCTAGAACTGGATATACTGCAAGCAATGTATGTCTGGAAGTCATTGTAACCAGGAATGGTCTTAAAATGAGGTGCCTAGGGCTCTTTCTCAATACAGTACATGCACAACCAAAATGGTTATGGGTTACGGTTTGCATTGTGCATGTTATGTATTGAGAAAGTGCTGTGCCTTGGGTCCTTGATCCCTAGACTGGTGTCTTGTGTGGGAATCCATCTTTAATATAGTTTTGTCAAACGTTCTTTTCAAGAACACAAAGAGTGGAACTATACTTTTGCCTCACTATTATGCTCAAAACTATGTTGACATAATGTGGACAACCCTTAGGGTCCAAGGCTCAAAATCTTGAGTGATTACATGAGTCATTACATGAACAAATCCATGAAGCTATACCAGTATAGTAATCACAATGTCAATTTTTAAGAGATTTGTTTACATGTATCCATGTCTATGTGACTATGGCTATCCAAATGAGCTTAAGTTAATTGTGTTCAACAACTTTTCAAAATGTTTAATTCATACACGGATAACCGATTTCAAACTGCTCAAACAAAATCGTTTAAACATGGCATAAAAACTTTGTTCTATAAACTAAATTTAGACAACGGCTATCTAAATAAGCTTACGTACTGTACCAATGGAAATAACGAAACAGCTTACCTTTACTTCAACAGATCCTGGCGAGTTTTGGTAAAAGGCCATAAGTCTTACAATCATTACAATGTCTAGTATCGCCGAGAAATTGATTCCTTGTTTCTTTCGGAGAACACGTAGTCAGACAAGATGTCATAGACGTAGCCACTTTCACATGCCTCAGTTTCGCAAAGCTTATTGGTCAACATCGCCAGTGGCCGCCAGAGGACTAATAACGCGTCGCAAAAAAATAAAAATAATATGGAGAATCGCGAAACCTAGACTCGGCTACCACAGAGGTAGCCCGAGTAATAATGGAACAAATCAGAAATGAATTTAGATATTTACAATGGATGATTTGGTTGTGTGGTGCAACGTGTGATTCGTTACGACTGGAGAAAAGCGTGAGGTGAGATTTGAGAAATCAACATTATTTGTTGTTTAGTGGTTTATGATTTCCCTCTTCCTTCATACTTTAGCTTACTTGTATCCCAAATTTTATAAAATTGTGAATAAAGCTAGCCTAAAATGTATTATTCAATAACTATCTTGTATTTTTCTTTGTATTAAGGTGAATTCAAAATCCAAAATCGAGATAATTTATTGAATAGCCTGCGAAGCAGACGGTTGTTTTGGGGGTGGGTTTATTTTTGGGGTCGTGGAATACCGGAGGCGGAAAACCCGCAAAGGCAGAATTACCCGCCAGGCGGAAAACACACGAGGCGGAAACCCGCGGGGGCGAAGCTGAAAGACCGTCTGCCGGGTTTCGATATGTTTTTCGATATACGCCCCTTTGCTACTTTAAATCGGATTGTTTCGAAAGCAAATTATAAATGAAACATGATACCTGACATGTTGATGTTTTGACCCCACCACATGCTAATAATATAATTATATATTCCGTTACCGTTTTTGTGAATCATGTTTATGCTGATCAGGGCTGGAAAAAGTATCGGAACACGGGGACATTGGTCCCAGAAAATTTTTTGAGCCCCCAGAAAATATTTTAAGTCTTAAGAAAGAAAAAGGGGAAGCAACTGAAAAAATAAGAATTATGTAAAAATTAACATGAATTTAAGTATTATTGAGAAAAAAAGAAATCTAATCCACTAATTGAAAAAATAGGACTGAAAGAAGGAACTAAGAAGGTTGGGTATAAAATTATAAAATACAAAATGCAGAAATCAATCAGACTGCTTACTCGCATACTCCTTAAGTCTCCTACTCTCCTTAGTCCTTACTCCATAGTGGCTCAGTCCTTGTCAGCTTGTCTAGTAACTAGTCGGCTTCTTCGTCTAATCACCTTAGACATTAGTCCTTAGGGCTTACTAATTACTTACTGCTTAACTGCTAACTGCATAGGTAAATTGGCAATAGGCTTATTATTATAGCCTTTATAGGTCTTATAGTTAACTTATAACTTATAGACCATCTGTCGTCTGATGTGAATCACTTAATCATTCAAGTTGTTCAATCATCAAATCATGTGATGTGATGACTGATGATGTTAATGTCATGAATCGTGATGTGAGTTGGTGTCATCAAAACTCATTAGTCATCAGTCTCGTCAATCATCACAGTGATGATACCATTATTTATAAGTATAAAATTATTATTTATTGCCAATAAATCTACTAATATTTAGTGCAGACTGCCAGATTTGGACAGTCAGACTGCAGAGGACTAGAGGAGTGACTGAGAGTGACAGAATGTGAGACTGAGAGGAGTCAGAGGAGTAGATGGCTCATGGTCTCTCAAATTTAATAAAATTCTGACTCTCAGACAGTGAGACTGGCAGTCAGTGTTTGAGTGTCAGACTGTGAGTGTGTCACAGTGACAGCAATTAACTACAAGACTTGACGGTTGACATTTGACAATTCACGATTCAACAATTTCATACAGCTTGTCAGCTTGAGCTTTTAATACTTTAATTACTTGGATAATAATTTTAAAAATATTGAAATATAGTAATATACAAACTAACAAACAATTCCATTCTTTGTTCACCTCTTCACTCTTCATTTCATTCCTGAGTGATTCCTCAAAGTTCAAACTTCAACTTGGATAACTGGATAAGCTTGAATTCCAATTTCGTGCAGTCGTTTACAATTCAGTATTCACCACCAAGAGAACATATATACAACATTTATTCATTTAAATTGATTAATCATTTAATGTGCCATAATAGTATACCATGAGTCCAATCAGTCAATCACTTATCACTGCAATGAGTGCAATGAGTGCAATAGTCCAGGACCACAAAAAATACCAGAAGCTTGAAGCTTCTACAATCTCAAATCTCAACCTCAAATACATTCTCGTCCCCAGAGCCTCTCCCGTGCTGGCGCGCGGGAAAGCTCTGGGAGAATCCAAAACCGGAACACCAAGATTCTTTGGTGTTCTTTCTAAAGCGCATGCGTTTAAGTTCGCGGTTTGGGAGTTGGACACGAGATCATCGACAGTTGTTTGGAATATAATGTTCTTTTCGTTTTCGATTCTGTCTCGTATTGACTCGTTTGACTTTGGAACAATTCTGATTGTGGTAGATTCCGTTCGAAGAATGTCCTTGTCGAGTGTGGATCATCGCCGCGTTTACTCGGTGGGGCAAAATACATTAAAATTTACGAGTTCGCTTCAGAGCTTGGCAATAGAGCCGTGTCGGAATTTATTCGTATTTATGGCTTCTTTTAGTGAAGGTAGTTCTCTTTAATATTTTGCACCGTTCGTTTATATTTGACTTGTATATTTCAATGAGATTCTTAATATGTACCATGCACGAACATCCTGCAATGTGCTGTCTATCGCCTATCGCCTATCGGTTTCAAATCGCTGTCTGTCTTCTGTGTTTGATTTAATTATATAAGGGGAATGCTTTGAAAAACGTGCGATCAAATTGTTCAGATTAGAAATATATTAGAATTGTGCTTCGTTGTCAGATTTCGTGTCTCAAATATTGTTTATTTATAAACATTCACTAAGCCCGTTATATATATAGGCCTTTGAATTTGAACAACCAATCAGATCGCGATGATTATGGATTCCCCCAGAGCCTTTTCCGCGCGCCAGCACGGGAGAGGCTATGGGGACGAGAATGTCTCAAATACAGCCATTCTCGTACACAGACTTCTAAAGCCAGGGGAGGCTCAACCTCATACCCAGGCTCTTACTTGGCGTTGCCTTCACGCCTGGTGATAGTACGTACTGTCATACTCGCACAATAGTCTAACTGTCTCACATAGTAGGGGTATTGGGGTAAAGGACATTTCACGAGTGTAGTCCGTTGTTGTGCGGACTGTGGATTACTGCAGAGCCAAGGATCCTTCTGGGTCTCCGGCTTCCGGTACCAAGTTCCGGTTGACAGTCGCGGAGTCGCCAGTCGTTCTGCCACAGTGCCACGGCCGACGACGACCTCGCGCAGCCTGCAGGGACCTTCGGCATTCACCGTATTGGCAGAAAATATTTTGTTCTCTGTTTGCGTTCCCAGAAAGAAAATATTTTTTTCCACCCCTGATGCTGATGTGTATGTCATGAGTAAGAGGGCTACCCCAACAAAAACTGTACCCAAAGGAAGGAAACCAAAAGTAGAAAGTGTCAACGACTTTTGCAGACTGTGCAAGTGTTCACTAAAGGTTAAGTTTGGAAATTTGGAAAAAACGTCCTACGTGTCTTCGGAAAACCTGTTCAAAACATCGAACAAGAAAGACCTCAACGAAAAAACTTTGGGCGCACTTTGCGTGGAGTTTGGTATTTCTGTTCACAGAAATTCCGAGTTGTCGGAACGGGTTTGTAAGTCTTGCGCGCGTAAAATAAGGAATACCAACCAGCTTTACACATTCATATCAACCTCAATTAATCTGGTCAACTCTAAAGTCGAGGCTGAAGTGAAAGCAACTGACAGGATAAAGCGCCTTCTACCGACCACTGTATGTTCTCCTGAGCGAAGTCCTCAAGCGAGAAAAGTACACGTAATCAGAAAGGCAAAGGACAAAACAGAAGCAGCTAAAAAATCACTTTTTGGAACTAATAGTACTACGACATTAGCCAACGAAGAAGAACAGGGAATACAAAACGACTGTTTATTCGCGGATTTCGCGTTGTCTGCGCTGAACAGCTTGTCAAGAAAACTACCACCCAGGCAAAAGTTGTTGTCGTAAATCACAAAGGACATGTAGTAACGTACCAATGCTCTTTAGAGGAGACACAACAAGAACGCAGCTACGAACATTTCCCTGGGTTCGTTTTGACATCTCATTTCGTGCCAACAAATACACGACAAAAATAAAACTCTTCCCGAATCCAGTCGGTAAAACTGCCAAAACATCTTTCCCTTGCAGCAACTCGTTAACTGCTATTTCTTGTTCCTTGTTCAATATAAATTCCCGTGTGGGACTGCAAGCAAGTTCAGCAAACGAATAGCTTCGTCAACACATTCACTATATTCAGTCGACGCCATCGCAACTATGTAGTCTATGTATACGATAATATATTAAAGATTTACAGTAATTACGTGATGACAAGTTAATCCCTGATGACAAGTTAATGGTTTATTAGCCAATCAGTTTTTCCAGTCCACCAGTGGACTGGTATATCGAAAAACATATCGAAACCCGGCAGACGGTCTTTCAGCTTCGCCCCCGCATGTTTTCCGCCTCGCGTGTTTTCCGCCTGGCGGGTAATTCCGCCTATGCGGGTTTTCCGCCTCCGGTATTCCACGACCCCAAATATCAACCCTCCCCCCAAAAATAAACCCACCCCCAAAACAACCGTCTGCTTTGCAGGCTATTTATTGAATTGCCTCCAGAATCTATTGATAAACTTGGTATATAACTGGTCAAATGTTCAAATATTCCTATTTTATCAAATAAGGTGTATTTCCTGTATCCTAAATATATATGTAAATAAAGAACTTGAATAAAATTAAAATGTTGCTCAATATTGATTTTACATTTTTGCAAAAAGTGAATGGGTAATCAAACTATAAGACAGACAAAGGCCAATAAATGAACTACATATAAGACAGATAAAGTCCAGCCCAAGGGTGTTTGTCTTAGACAGAGTTCACTGTCTATCAGAGTTCACTGTCTATCAGTATGTACATGCAATAGCACTCAAAGGCAAGGGATGAATAATATCCAGGGCATTTAATTAGGCTTTGAGACACAGCATTTGAATTGTATACTAATGTGAGATAATACCTCTGTTAAAATTTTATTAGTTATATCCACAATTATGCATTGTTATGTAATTATACAACTGATAACATGCAAAACATCAAACTACATATTTGAAATAATCATAAAAATCCTGTTCAGATTGGTGCTTGTGCCCAGGCAAGTTATTCCAACACTGACATCTGGGAAGTGAGATGGAATTATTAACCTTTCATGTCTTAAAAGTTGACTGTACAGCCAATGCCTAACTATTGTATTCACTTTATGGGTGTACAAATCAAAGGGTGGACACAAGGGCACATGCCCCCCCCCCCCCCCCCCCCCACACACACACACACTTGGCTAAAGTCCTATAATAAATATTTGTATACTAAAAAACAATACGCACAACAACAACAACAACAAGAAATTATAACAAACAAGACACCTGGGTCAGGTGTGCACTCGGGCTACTGGAAAGTGCAGAGGTCTCTAACGCATGAGCAAAGAGGTGGGAGTGGGCCGAGGAAGATCAGATTGAAGGTTGAACGTGGTGCAGGACTACGGTATCCTGAATTGTCAATTTCAAGTGTCTAGAATTGAGGTCAGGATCTGAGAGGTGGAACTTTCTCCCTGGGGTGTTGTGGTTAGATTTAGGGTTACCGGGGGTTGTCGTTAGGTTTAGGGTCAGGTTTAGAGGTGAAGGTCAGGGTTGGGTTTCATTTTCTTTAATATTCAGGATTATCTGGAAATATTATTCTAGACCATTTCACAATTCACGTACAGATGCACTAGCAAATATGCAAAACATGACTAGTAAACTATACCCGCACCCTACATCTATGCAATATCTTCATACAACATGAATCCTGATTCCATGTTTTTGCTTGAGAAGGCCCTGGTACTGTAGGTGAATGTCAGACTGTAATTTCTCTATAGATTTTGGTACAATCAGCATATAAAACACACTTGGCTGTTGATGTTATAATGGCCGATATGTCACTAATGTATTACTGTGTATATATATACATATACATGAGGAACATGATTGGTTCAAAGTTATTTCAACAATGAATATCTTGATACTCAAAGGCTCAAAGCACTTACAACATTGGCTCCTAAGAAGAACTCGGTATGCCTCGCTTCTTTACGATTTCCTCGTGATCTTCAGCGGTTCTTTATAGAGCTGGCGACTTCATGAAACGAAATGTTTGTAGATTTCCATGACCATGTGTATGGACAGTCTTGTTTATCTTATTGCTAAGTGTTCGTGCGGTACCGCACGAATTAATTCAGACTGCTAGAAAGCTACAACAGTAGTAGTCTAGGATTATTATTATTGTAGTTCAGAACTACAATAAGACTCTTATCATTTATAGACCTGGAGCGAGGGGAATTCGATGAAATATTACCCCGAGATATTCGCCCTCGGGATGTATCATCCCGAGGGGTAATATTTCATCGAATTCCCCGAGCGAAAGGTCTATAAATGATATATTACATCGAAACATATTAACCTTTCCAAAAAAAGCTTAAATAATGTTAATAAAGTTCACTCAGCTTAACTTTTGTCGCTTTTCATTGTCTGTTTCCATTCTGTTGTCGTCTCAAGGCTTCTGGATACATTGTTTGTTGCTTTCTTTGTATTCCCTGAATCCTTATTTTCTTGTAACCTAACAATCTTCTTGTGAACATCTGATTGTTCGGGAGTTTGGCGAGACAAAAAAACGTTTCGCCGCCATTGTTGACAGCTTCGTGAATCGTGCGTGACATTCACGCGTGGTACACGAACTCGAAAAGCCGGCCACAGCGGGGTATTCGAGTCGAATACCCCACCACAGCAGGGTATTCGAGGTTATACCCCGCTGTGGCGGGTAATTCTACGATAAATTAACTGGTCACGTGGTACAAATCAAGCTCTCTGACTGGACAATTTACAGTTGAGATATAATATTTATCATGAAAACATCCCGGGCCGCTCAGCAACAAACATAAATATTAAATATACATGAAAAATCACCGAAATATTTATTTACACAAACTCGAGACCAGGACGATATTATGCTGACTTGGCAAAAATTCGACAAAGTGTGCCTAGGGCGTCTACTCCGAACGTTTTCTCAAGAAATAATGCACTTTATTATATGGCAAGCATTTGTTTTGGTGAATCGCGCAATTTGATTGGCTACTGACGTGGCAGGAGTTTCCCGTATCGCCCCTGGGCAATACGGAATTTTTATTGCCCTGCGAGGAAAACAATAGCAAAAACTTTAAAATTCAATAAATTGTATTTACAAGAAGTAGAAATTTATTAAAATGAGCGACGAGGTGCATTCTGAGAGCGAGTTTTATTATCCAGAAGTTGAAAATGAAGAATACGAAAGTAATTTTTATCAGTTTCACGAAGTACAAAGCGACGACGTCTACGAGCAGCGAAACAGCCAGGAAGAAATTGACAGTTTTATAAGAGAGCAGAAAAGCGTAAACACGGTAAAAAAACAGCAAGCGACATGAATGCATTCAACCGATACCTAGCTGAAATAAACAAACAATATCTAAACATTTTGCACTTACCAGCACAGGAGCTTGACCACTTGTTGTCCAAATTTTTCAAAGATATCCGTAAAATAAATGGCGAAGAGTACGAACCGGACACGATTTCAAGTTTCCAAAGGAGTATTCAGCGGTTCCTTTCCGACAACAAATCCCAGTTTAACATCCTGATAGACAAAGAGTTTAAGATGTCCCGCGAAGTCCTTGCAGCGAAACGAAAAAGTTT
This sequence comes from Corallium rubrum, assembly GCA_964035015.1. Lineage (NCBI taxonomy): Eukaryota > Metazoa > Cnidaria > Anthozoa > Scleralcyonacea > Coralliidae > Corallium > Corallium rubrum. Next base: position 2,364,051 of record OZ036003.1, read on the forward strand.
GGTAAACAAAGCCGGCAAGGGAAACAAGCCAAACGCTACTCGCGTTCTCACGCAAGAAGAAGAGGACAAACTGTTTGAATGCGGACAGTTTGGTATGTCTGGACCAGAAGTCCTCCAGAGAACCATGTGGTGGTTTGTGGCACTCCACTTTGGCTTCAGGGCGAGAGACGAAAGCCGTAAGTTGCGTTGGGGCGATATTCAACTCCAAACCAATATTGATGGTCGCGAAATGCTCGTCTGGCTATGTGAGCGTGGCACGAAAACACGTAGAGGTCAAGAAAACGGTCACCAAAGATCATTTCAACCGAAGATTTATGCCACCGGATCAGAAAGATGCCCTGTTGAATACTATAAAATCTTCAAGAGCCATCGTCCAGTCGAAATGAATACAGCAGACGCGCCGTTTTTCCTTGCTGTCAGACATGGGAACCGCCATCAAAACAACAACATTTGGTATATGAAATCTCCTCTGGGCAAGAATGAAATTGGCAAGTTCGTCAGCAAAGCAGCAGAAAATGCTGGTCTTCAGCGAGCCGGGGGGAAATTAAGTAACCATTCTGTTAGAAAAACCAGTATCTCGAGGCTGTTAGACGCCAACACTCCCGAAATCTTTGTGGCCCAGCTGAGTGGACACAAGAACCTGCAAAGTCTACAGTCGTATAAATCGGCAAGCGAACAACATCAGCTTCAGATGTCCAGTATACTCAGCGGAACTCAACCATCAGCACAAAACCAACCAAGAAGAGCACATAATCCTCTTGAAAATTTACAACCACCGATACGTGAGCCAGTTGATACGTCCCAGTCGGAAACCCAGCTCGGCCAGCTGCAGCATTTCGAAGCAACACATTCATACCAGGAAGATTCAAACAGCCAAGCAGTTTTCGCTGGTGCAAGTATAAGCAGCATCTCAGGGTGTCAATTTCAGATTTTCAATGGTCCAGTGAAGATATTCCAAGAGAAAAAGCGACGAAGACTTGTGATTGAAAGCGATGAAGAAGGCTAAGTTTTGTTGACACTTTGATCGAACAGCCGTAATATATTTTTCAAATAACTTTGAGTTTTATACGAATGTTTTAAGCCATTTACGACAATAAGTTTTCTTGATTTGTTAATCTTTTCTTTCATCGTTATTTAAATTTAATCTTGCGGTTATATTTCCCAGATAAAGATATTTAAAACAAACTTGACTTGTTTGCTTGTTTCCATGTGTGTTTTGTTGAATTCGCCCCGCCTCAAGGACAAATGTCAAATTGTCGCATTACTCGCATATTCAGTCGCGTGACCATGGCGCGTGACCGGATGTAATGGATAAACTAATTATCCATCGATATTAAATTTTTGCACTCATTTATGCCATATAATAAACAACTTACTAACCTCGTCTGTTCGGTCTGTACGGTAAAATATCAAACCTTGGTTTTGCTGTATTGACCTCGCTATCGCTCGGTCAATACAGAAAAACCTCGGTTTGATATTTTACCGTACAGACCTCACTCTCAGTTAGTAAGTAGTTATTATTATATGGCAAGTGTTTCTGAGCGGTCCATCTACCAAAATAGAGCATTTTGATTGGTTCCTTAGCGGTCGGAAACCAACAGTACGGACCGCTCAGGTTTGGCGGGAAATTTTGGATTTTAAATCTTTGACAAGTTTTTTTATATCTTTTTAAAAAAATTCTGTCTTGCGAAACGGCTTTAAGTTTGAAATGTCTGAGAGTGAGGAGGACCCAAATGCTTTTTATTATCCAGAAGAAGATGTTTTGGGAAGTTTAAACGAAACAAACACTGAAGAAATCCGCGACGTCAACACAAACATGAATGAATTCAGCAATTTTATCGCCGACCAACAGCCAAAAAGTACAAAACAGAAGACAAAGTACGATTTACAAACTTGGTATAACTTTTGTGAACAAAAAAACGAGATGAGAAAAGTTGAAGATATACCTTTTGAACAGTTGAACCTTCTCCTTTGCTCATTCTTCAAAGATGTAACGAAAAAAAATGGCGAAGTCTACGAACCCTCAACTTTGACTTCTTTTCAACGAAGTATCCAACGGTATCTCAACAGCAAGGGATCTACGGCAAACGTGCTGAAGGGGGATGAATTTAAATTGTCCCGAGAAGTCCTAAAGTCGAAGAAAAAGAAGCTGGTCGTCGACCACGGAAAAGGGAACCGTCCGAAAGCCACTCGAGTATTGAGCGAGGTCGAGGAAGACAAGCTTTTTGCCGAAGGAGAGTTTGGTTCTCAAAATCCCGTTGCTTTACAGCGCACTGTTTGGTGGTTGTTGGCTTTGCATTTCGGGTTCAGAGCCAGAGATGAGTCTCGACGTCTTCTGTGGGGTGACGTTTCGTTGGAAAACGACCCTGAAACTGGCAACGAAATCCTTGTTTGGAAAACAGAAAGAGGATCCAAAACTCGCCATGGCCAAGACGAGTCTTCTGGACGTCGTGCGTTTTATCCCACTGCCCAAGCAACTGGCAATGAACGCTGCCCGGTGATGTATTATAAAATGTTCAAAAGCCACCGTCCTTTGCTAATGAATCAGCCTGAATCTCCTTTCTACTTGGCCATCAAACACCAGCGAAATCCAAACGATCACATTTGGTACAAGAGATCCCCATTGGGAAAGAATGAAATCGGCAAGCTGCTCTCGAAAGCAGCTCAAAACGCTGGTCTGCCTGGACGAGTTACCAATCATTCCGTTCGCAAAACCTGTATCTCAAGGCTTCTAGATTCAGATGTACCTGTCAACTTTGTTGCTCAGTTAAGTGGTCATCACAACCTGAAAAGTCTCGATGCGTACAAATCAGCGTCAACCCAACACCAGCGAAAGATGTCATTTGCACTAAGTCGCACGGAAAACACCGAGCCATCAACTGTCAGCTCAAGTTCCACCATGAGTTCGGTCGTAGATATCCAACACAAACCAAACCAAAGCATCACAAAAAATGTAGAAGAAGCTGGTATTTTCCATGGGGCTACGTTTGAAAACTGCTCTTTCAATATCCAGGTTATGAGCGGCTCAGTTACTCAAACGCCTTCGAAAACTGAATGCATCCGCAAGCGGCGCCGGCTGTTTATTGAATCCGACAGCGAAGACGAATAAATTAAAAGCATTTTTGAACATTTTGTTCTTTTTTTTTGGTAGCCAATAACATTTCAGAGAACAATTTTTTAGCTGGCTTCCTTCGCTGTTCTTAAATTAATTAACCATTTACCGGCTTTATTGAAAATGTTGAATTTTTGTAAACAAGTTCTGTTTTTATTAAATATAATTTAAGAAGCAATTTAAATTTCTGTCTTTGCTTTTGCCATATAATAAATAGCTTATTGACTGAGCTTGTTCGGTCCGTACAGGAGGATACTGCACGGTCGAGTTCTTTTTTCGCTTGTTTGTGGACCTCGCCTACGGCTCGGTCCACAAACAAGCGAAAAAAGAACTCGACCGTGCAGTATCCTCCTGTACGGACCTCTCGCTCAGTCAATAACATATATGTATAAGTTGTTTGAGTGAATATAATTCTTCGTAAAACTCAAAGACAATTCCGTTTTCCCTGGTATATAGCTTCAAAAATAAAGAGATTTCAATTCAACATTTCACAACAGATTCCTCAAGACGATTCAGACAAGACTCTCTCTCTCTCTCTCATGCGGTTTTCCTTAAAAGGAAATACACTCCTTATTTAGATTGTTTACAACTATCTCGCGGGTCTCGCGTGTATTGTCTCGCACACACTCCCCCCTTGATTGATCAAATCAATCAAAATGTAACATAAACTATAATAGCAAAGTAATGAAACTGTTCAACATTAGAACTGTTCGATAATTAACGTTCCTTAGTTGGATCACCTTGAACAACTTGCACTTGATCGTCGGACACAAACTTAATTTTTGGTACTACCTTCTCACAATCACCTTCGTTAACGGATACTGGACGGTCCTTTGGAACTCCTACTGGATAGAGTTTTTGCACCGGTCGCTTGATCTCCACTCTACGGTCCCCTTTAACCAATCTTACGACTCCTGCTCGGACATGACCATGACCAGTGAGATACTCCTTACGCCAACGATTCCAAAAATGTCCTAAGACCTTGTTCAGATGTTTCTGCCTTCTTGTCAATTCTGAAGATGAGTTGTCCAAGCTCGGTTCTTTGATCTTGGATACGGGGCTGAGTATTCTTCGTCCAATACATAACGATGAAGGTGTTAAAGGATCACCAAACTCTTCTGGAACATAAGTGAGTGGACGAGAATTCAGTATTCCTTCTACCTCAGTCAGCAGTGTTTCAAATTCTTCATAGTCGACCTTTGAGTTTCCCAACGTTTTCTTTAGACATCGTTTCACTGAGCGCACCATTCGTTCAAAGAACCCACCCCACCAAGGGGCTCGGGGAACATTAAACTTCCAAGAGATGTTATGTTGGCTGAGGAAGGCTTTTAGACTTGCACTCTTGAAGGTCTTTGCGTTGTCGGAAAGAATAATTTGTGGTATTCCTCGTCTTCCGATGAACCTCTTTAGACATCTCAGGAACGCTATTGTTGACAAGTTTGGAACTACTTCAAGATGTAAGGCACGAGCTGATGCACAAGTGAACAGTGCAATATACGCCTTGTTGACTTTCTTGTTGTTTGAGTAGATATCTCGCACGAATACGGGTCCAGCAAAGTCAACTCCGACACGGGTGAATGCAGATTCGTCAGAAACTCTAAATTCTGGAAGATGTGGTCCAATGGGCGCATTATATGGCAGTCCTTCAATCTTCTTGCATGTTGGACACTTAGAAATCACTTGACGAACAGTTTGCCTTCCTTGTACAACCCAAAATCTCGAACGGAGATCAGTTAACGTTTCTTTCACACCGTTATGCATGACTTTATAATGACTGTTCCAAATCACCGAATTTGTAAACGGATTCTTTTTTGGTAGAATTGCAGGATACCTGGTTTCATATGGCAAGGGCGCGTTTCCCAATCTTCCTCTGCATCTCAGTATTCCGTCTTCGTCTTGAACCAATCCTAACGATGCTCGCAACTGTTCGTACTTTTTGTCTTCTCGGACATATTGTTGGACATGTCTCACCCAGAGATTCTCCGCCTCCTTAACTTCTTCTGGTGCTAATTCTATTGTCGACCCTTGCGAAACTTGTCTTCTCCCTCGAATCGTTACAATAAACTTCAGAACGTAGCCGGTGACTCTAAGAAGCTTATTCAGATCGCTATACTTGTCTGGTGGTATCACTTGATCCAGTCCCCCGATGTTGGCCTCAACCGCTATTGTGGTGATCTTGTTCTTCTTGATTTCACGGACCTCGTTAGATTCAAAATTCCTTCCGCCAAATCCCTTTTGTCTCGGCCAACACTCTGGTTTCTCTTTCAAAAAGCTAGGACCTTCCCACCATTTTGTTTCTCTTTTTAACTGTGATGTCTTGCAACCACGTGATGCTAAGTCGGCGGGATTCTGTTCTGAAGGGACATGTTGCCAGACATCTGGGTTTTTCAGCGTTCGAATTTCTACGACACGGTTTTGCACAAATGGTTTGAATTCCTTGTTGGGTTGAGTTATCCACCAAAGAACAATTTCGGAATCTAGCCAACAGAAACACTTCGTTATTTTGATTGTTTGAGCAAGCGCCTTGTAAACGCTTGTAACCAATCGTGCAAGTATTACAGCAGACAACAACTCCAATCGTGGTATAGTCGATCCTGCGATGGGCGAGACTCGGGTTCTGGATGCAACGAGGTTGCACGTCACAGATTCTTTCGTTTGGGCTCTAAGATATACGACTGCACCGTACGCCTTTTCTGATGCGTCTCCAAATCCGTGCAACTCAATAGTGGGCATTTCATGATTCAGATGAGAGTTCCACTCTGACAAATAGCATCTGTCGACTGACAATTGGGCGACCACTTGCATGTCTTTTAACAACGATGTCCATCTTTCAGACAGTTCTCCTTCCAAGGGTGCATCCCAGTCGACATTGCTCTTACAAATTTCCTGAAATAGAATTTTGAGGGAAATGAAAATTGGCGATAGGATTCCGAGGGGGTCGAATATCTTGGCGATTCAGCTGAGAATGATTCTTTTTGTAATTACTCTTTCTTCCAAATAGCTTGTAAGACTTTCGAAGGTAAAGACAAGTTTGTCATGTTCATTGTCCCACAATGTTCCGAGAACCTTTGGGAGATCTTGCGGACTGCTTTGAGATTGGAACTGTGTCTGCGAGAACGATTGATCCTCGGCCTGTATGCTGAACTGTGGTTCCCTCTCTTCTTCGACATCTTGAGACTGTATCTTGACCGCCAGATCTCTATCATTGGTTCTCCACTTGCGCATGTTAAAACCACCTTCTCTGAATCTTTCTCTAAGCTTCATGTAGAACTCGTAAGTAGAGACGCTGTCTGGCTTTGACGAGGCTAGGTCACACTGTTAATTTCAAGGAGTCATTTTAACTCCACCATAGGAATTAAAATAACTCCTCGCGGGAGAGTAAAAAAATTGGAGTAAAATCTACTCCCAAGATGGAGTTAAAACTACTCCACTTTGGTATACATTCCAAAATTTACTCCACTGAGAGTCAATTTAACTCCGCCGAAGGAGTAAAAATAACTCCACCAAAAGAGTAAATATAACGGAGTGATTTTTACTCCCTAATTTTTACTCCAGGAGCCATTTTGACTCCCCCAAAGGAGTAAATTTAACTCCACCAAAGGAGTAAATATAACGGAGTAATTTTTACTCCCTATATAACGGAGTACTTTTTACTCCCTACTTTTTACTCCAGGAGTCATTTTGACTCCCCCCAAAGGAGTAAATTTAACGCCACCAAAAGAGTAAATATAACGGAGTAATTTTTACTCCCTAATTTTTATTCCAAGAGTAATTTTGACTCCCCCAAAGGAGTAAAAATAACTCCACCAAAATAGTAAATATAACGGAGTAATTTTTACTCCCTAATTTTTACTCCAGGAGTCATTTTGACTCCCCAAAGAGTAAATTTAACTCCCCCCGTAATAGCTTTCACATGTAGAATTCAAAATGGCGGCTATTCAACCAAATTGTTTACTGAATGTGCATAGTGATTTGCTTGTATTTGGAGGTTATACAAGTCGTGTGAACAAGAATTTACTTTGCGTGTTAATACATAAAGCTGCCAAAGGACGAATATGGAGATATTCTGTAATGCATTAATGCAGAGAAGCAAAAAACTTAGAAACGAGTGGACATAATTTCACGAACATTTATGCCTCATATTGGCAAAGTCTAATAATCTTAAATATAACTTTATTTACCGGGTTTATATTAAAATACATGTACCTTAGTGCCCAACAAAGCATATACTGTAATTACATATGGGTGCATGGGTGCAGCAGTTTTTACTTTTAAACTATAAACTGTAGTGTGACTCTTTGTACATGACATGTAACTGTGGTAATTTATATACATCATCTTTAATGCACTCAATATCTTTATTATATACTAGTGCTTTAACCCATTCATGTGCGAGAGTCTAGCCTTGATGAGCAAAATTGTCTTGCGTTAGACAGAGTAAAATAACAACGTAGGGTGCACAATGGGTTAAGAAGAGACCTTGGCAGATAGTTTTGTCCAACCCATTAAGGTGCAAGAGTCTCCCCTTGATGAGTAAAATCATCTGGCATTAGAGTAAAATAACAAAGTACTGTATGGTGCATCAGGGCGCATTGCACCTTAATGTGTTGAGTCCGGAATTATAAGACCCAGTCTACATGACACAGGACAAGCTGGAATGCCCCAACTGCACCCTACTTTGTTACTTTTCTCTGTCTAATCCCAAACAATGTTGCTCATCAAAGGAAGGGCCTTGTGCAATAATAGTAAAGGGCTTATTCTTCAACTGGTTGATTTTCTAGCTGCATTCACAGTAACATTACATTACATAGCCATATTGGTTGATACACCTAGTTATAAAAGAATATTGTTAAACAGCACTGTTCCAACCAATCAAAAGTATTGTTCTGATTGAAGATGCCACAGCAATCATCCTTTTGCCAAAGTTAATGAGTAGTAAAGGAATTGGCGAGCCACTGAAAATTTGTTTGGTAAGTGTTTGGTTGCATGATATTCAATACAGTATGCCATCTGAAAATGCAGAAAGTCAAGATCACAAGGCTCGAAGATACAAAAATTTCCAGGGGAGAATTTCCATTGATGCCCCCCATCCACTGATGAATTCTTAAAAAAGCACTGTGGGATACATTATAGACTACATATTTGTAGTTAATTTTGATAACTACAGGCCCATCTTTTGAAATTAGCCCCCCTCCCACATTTCGCCCACGCACCAGCGTCTATGACGAAGGGTAGATACATTGTAGCATTGTGAAATTTAGATATTTTTTTTCCCTTAGGATGATGATTCAATCAATGCCATCATCGAAGATACGCTTGCCCCAAACCTAATTGGAGGGGGGCATGTTGGTGACATTGCGCCATTATATCTGGCTGCGGAAGGAAAGGTGGTGCTGAAGCTGAACTCTGGAATGCCTGTGTCACAAGCATTAGTATTGACTGCATTGTTGATTGCTTGTTATTATATATTTAATATTGAGTATGCTAGCAACCTTAAGAATGTATTCCTGGGTGATTATCTATGTAATTGACATGCAGTATTAGTAATACCGTAATGGATGTAAGTTTTTGTATACCGTTAACCAGCATAAATAATTATAGATATTATAATCCTTGACCTTGTACCTATGACCAAAGTGTTATGTTTATTAAAATTTGCTTCCTTTATTTGTTGCAGTTTTACTATTTTTGCCTCCAAAATGAGAGCAAAATTAGATTAATGTTCACACTCATAAGGAATAAAATTTACTCCACCTGTGGTATATGTTTGACTCCAAAATGAGAGTAAAATTCTAAATTAGAGTACTTTTCATCCCATAAGGGATAAAATTTACTCCACCTTTGGTATATTTTTGACTCCAAAATGAGAGTAAAATTATAAATTAGAGTAATTTTCACCCCCATAAGGAATAAAATTTACTCCACCTTTGGTATATTTTTGACTCCAAAATGAGAGTAAAATTCTAAATTAGAGTAGTTTTCACCCCCATAAGGAATAAAATTTACTCCAGTTTTGGTATATTTTTTACTCCAAAATGAGAGTAAAATTAAATCAGAGTATTTTTAACCCCCATAGGAATAAAATTTACTCCACTTTTGGGTTATTTTTTACTCCAAAATGAGAGTGAAGTTTTAAACTAGAGTATTTTTTACTCCTGAAAAGGTAAATATTACTCCATTAGTGGGGTAGAAAGTACTCTAAAAATGGAGTTAAAATGATGGAGTAAAATATACTCCCAAAACAGAGTCAACTGGTACCTTTTTTTTTACTCCTTTTTTGGAGTAGTATCAACTCCTTAAAATTAACAGTGCATCCACATAGAGGGATCGTAAGACTTCTTCCACAAACTGGGAATCGACAGTTCGGTAAGAGTTCATGTGGTGGCGAATAGTTCCGTTCAAAAGGAAAGGGCTGCTATTTACTCCGAACACAACTCTCGTAAATCGTCTTATGACCAATTGTGGATTGTCGTTGTGAATTTCGTCAACCCACAAGAAACGCAAGAAGTCGCGATGCTCCGGAGCAACAGCGACGTTGAGGAAGGCTTTCTCGATGTCAGCAGTAACGGCTACTTTATGCGCACGAAATCTCGTCAATACATCAAAGATGAGTGGAGTGAGTGGTGGGTTAGAATACAGACAATCATTGAGACTCGGTCCGTTTCTTTTAGCCGAAGCATCGTACACCACTCGGATCTTTGTGGTGTTCTTGTCAAACCTGATAACTTCGCGGTGAGGAAGATAATGCACCATCCCAACGTCAGGTTCTTCTTCATCAACAGGTTCACTGATTTTCTTGTTAAGTTGATCTTGTATCACCTCATCATAGTGCTTGAACACGTCTGGTTTGGATCTGAGTCGCCGCAGAAGTGATGTCAGCCTTGATTTACTTGGCAGGTAGTTATCTGGAAGAACATCATGATCTTCTTTGAATGGTAACCTCATACCTCTCTCCATTGAACTTTTAGATTTGATTCCCAATGACTCTAATTCCCAAAACTGTTTGATGTCACTGTCAAGTGAACTTCTCTCTTCAACCAATGAAGTTGAAATCTTGAGAACATGGGTCTCGGTTAAATTGATTGTTGAATCTCTTGAAAGACCATATACTCTTGCATTGACACTGGCAGCATTACTTCCTGGTCGATTGATGTTTGCTCTTGCTGTCTGCAGAAGAATACTGTTCTTTGCATCAATTAACAAGTTTTGAGTAGGGGCTCCATTAGATGGGACTTGATTGTGAGGCATTTCATTCTGATTATCTGATCTCGGTTGTTGGTTGTTTGGTTGCTTTGCAATTTCCTTCTGGTTCTCTGATGCCTTTTCCTTGAGACCCAACTGTCCTCGTCGATCTCGAGCATCACAAATAGATGCATGGTGTTTTGAACCACAGAGATGACATCTTTGTCTCTCATTTTCACACTGAGCTGCCAAATGGCCTGTACGTAGACATCTGAAGCACTTCCCCTTTTCCCGGAGAATTTGTTTCCTGGCTGAAATGTTAGTCACAACACTGCAACTTGAGGAGGTATGACTTCCCTTACAATAGGTACACCAAGGGCCTTGCTGAGTAATATCCTTCATGCTATCTGTGAACAAGGAAGATGATGTTGTTGGTGAATAGTAAGAACTTCCTCGCTTACCTTGTGGTGGACCACAACTGTCTCGGTTGTTACTCAAAGATCCAGGAATGTACTGGCACTTCTCACATTTGAGGGTAAATCTCGAGTAATAGCAATTCGTAGTTCCTCAGGAATCTTGGCCATTATTACTGGTGAGAGGAAACTTCCATAAGTTTCTGAAACAATACCAATATTTTGTAGACTTCTCACGTTTTATCTTGTCATAGATAACTCGCAGCTTCTTTGTTTCACTAATAGAGGTGGCTGCAGGTAATTTCAACAGGGACTCCATATGGGCAGATATAAGGACTTGCTTATTTCCATATCTTTCTTCCAATCTTCTTCTTCAACCTTTCTTCCTTGGATCAAAGACTTCAAATAATTAAATTTGTCCACAGCGTTAAGACTCTCATTCTTATGCACAGCTGATTCAAAAGAATCCCAGAAGGACGGCCATTCAATCGGATTGCCGAAGAATCTTTTCAGTTCTAACTTTGGCAATTTTGCGTGACCGTTGTTTAATACTCGTGAACTCGTACTAGCTCCAGAATTAACATTCGAGGTGATCGACGCTGGATTATGGCTGCCGTCCTCGGCTTTTCTGGCACTAATGGCAGACTCAATTTCCATGAGACAATCGTAGATTACACTCGCAAATTCGCAACTTTCCTCCACTTCTTCATCGATAAGCTGGTCATCTTCGAATAACTCTACAATCTCGCTGTCTAGATTCTTTAGTTGCGAAAGTTTATCCTTAAGACTTGATTTGAAAGACTTCAGTTTCTTCAGTTCGATTACGTTTCCTGATTCGATCAGTTCCCGAGCACTACTGATTATTCGCTTAGCGTGGCTGCGTTGACCGGCACGAATTCTTACCTTCTTCTTCACAGCCGCCATATTTATATAGCTTCGTAAATTTCTCGTCTGTCCGGTCCAGATTTCAGATTCAATAAACACGTTTCCCGGGAGTCGGCACCAAAATGTTTGAGTGAATATCATTCTTCGTAAAACTCAAAGACAATTCCGTTTTCCCTGGTATATAGCTTCAAAAATAAAGAGATTTCAATTCACATTTCACAACAGATTCCTCAAGACGATTTATTTAGATTGGTTACTAGAAATACATAATCGCAACAACCCCTCGCCCACTTTAAATATATACATTTTTGTAAACCACCCAAACCACAACCACCACACACACCACACTTTCTGGGTTTGTTTCTTTTGTATTTAAGTCTATTATAGTTTTTATATTTTTATATTTAGTCTATTATACTTTTAGTATGTAATAATAAAATTAACAGCCTTAAAAATTTTGAATCATGGCGAGAAATGGTGGACATAGAGAGGCGGAGCTAAAGCCCTATTAAACTAATACCTATGTCGTGCGGCCGTCACAGTTCCGCGGTTCAGAAGAAAAGAGAACAACTAATTTATGCAATGTTGGATGAAATCTTCATTCGATGATCAGAAAATACTGAAGCTTTGAGATTGAAAACCGCAACAACGACAAATACAGGCTAGAAATGAAGAATATCATCGAAAAGACGGATCTTTATAGTAGGCGAATCAGATCGAAACTTGTACGGAAATAGTATACCTCTGTTTGATTTTCGATAACGTGAGCAGCAAGGTTGGTACAATTTGCGTATTCGCCATATTGGCTTATGTTAGACTTGTGCTCAAAATAGTATATCAAAAACCGCAACGGATTTAATGTCTGTGGCCTATCGCTCATGATATTTATATCGTAGATGTGTTGCACTATACGATTCAGATTGAAACATTTGAAATAATTTAAAAATTGACACTGCTACGACGATTGTTTCACTCATCCTCTATGTAAGTCCTATTAATCTTGCAGAACTTTTCTAGTCAAAATTTTTGTAAGTGGGCATGCATTACGCGCATGCGTGACCATTATTTCTCGCCATGAGAAAGAGAGAAACAAACCAGTATAACATCAAAGAAAATTCATTGGCAAAGTCCATCTGTATTGACACACCGAAAGAGCATACAAAGTCAATATTAAAAAAGAAACAACGAGATGAACCAAATAACAAATTTTCATTTGAAATAGATAATAGTGGCCAAGAAAAGACACAATACCACGTCCTATAGCGTCCAAAGACAACTGTAGACAAGAATATTATTTATATTGCATGATTTTTCAAGACTCAGCTAAACTGGTAAATATGAATCTCCTACCGTTAAACTTTCTTCTGCTTTTGTCACCACAAACACTGCCAATTCAGTCTATACTCTTTTCAGAATTCAGATTGTTTTTCTCGTTCGGTTTCTTACTTTTTCCGTGACCAGGTCATTCAGTTCTCTTCAAGACCTAAAAAGCCGTTTGTTTCAAACTGATTTCTTTATCGTTCTCCCTCGCGAAAGAATTATTTTTAGAAATTCTTGATAAACATGCCCCTCTACAACAGAAAAAGATAAAGTCAAAAAATTCTCCATGGATAACTAATAGTATAAAAGCCATGATTCTTCAGAGAGATAAACTAAAAAGAAAAGCCATGATCACAAAACTAGAAACAGATTGGGAAAATTATAAGAAAATAAGGAATGACATAACTCTTCAAATACGACAAGCAAAACAAGAATATTTCTCAACCAAAATTAAAAATGAAAGTCAAAATCCTAAATCTGCTTGGAAACGATAAATAGTTTACTTGGCAAACAAAACAAAAAAACAAATATAAATGAACTGATTATCGATGACAAAAAGGTAACAAACTTAAGTGATTTCGCAGAAAGCTTTAATGACTACTTCTCGGAAATTGGATCAAAATTAGCTGACAAAATTAACCAGAACAACAGCAACTGTTTTCAACAATACATCGAAAAAACTAAATCTGAGTTTACTGCGTTTGACCCAGTTCCTCTTAACCATGTCTTTCATCTCTTGTCTCAGCTTCAGAGCTCAAAAGCCACAGGCATTGATAAAATTTCTAGTAAAATTATTAAAATTGCTGCACCAATCATATCCAGTTCACTGACATATATATTTAACCAATCTATCACTTTATGCAGTTTTCCACATGAATGGAAAATGGCAAAAGTAACCCCCATCTTCAAGAGCGGCAAGAAAAATTTACCTGAAAATTACAGACCTATATCTGTTTTACCTATCCTAAGCAAAATTATGGAACGTATTTTATACAACCAACTCTATGAATATCTTTCTGAAAATAATCTTTTATCAGAGAAACAATTTGGCTTTCGAAAGCATCATTCTACTGCTACTGCACTACTTGACTGCACAAATAGTTGGTATCTAAATATGGATAGAAAAATGTTTAACCTCGTTGTTTTAATTGATTTAAAGAAAGCATTTGATACTGTGGACCATAAAATTCTCCTACAAAAAATGGAACTCTATGGTATCAAAGGCGATGCTCTAACATTATTAACGTCATATTTATCAGATCGCACCCAAAAATGTCAAGTAAATGGATATGTTTCATCTGAACGAGATATAATATGTGGTGTACCTCAAGGATCTATCTTAGGACCTTTGTTCTTTTTGATTTACATAAATGACCTCCCTAAATGCCTGAACAAAACTGAAGCTCGATTATTTGCTGATGATACAAATATAACAGCAGCTGGGAAAACAATAAATGAAATTGAAAATGTCGTAAACTCGGATCTAGAAAACCTTCGAAATTGGCTAATAGCGAACAAACTAAACCTAAATGTAACTAAAACTGAATTCATATTAATTGGTTCTAATCAAATGTTGAAAACAGTATCAAATTGTCAGCCAAATATTTCTATTGATGGTAAAGCAGTCAAACAAGTAACTGAAAGTAAAACATTGGGCATAGTTGTCGACGAAAATTTGAACTGGAAAAATAACACTGACAATGTCTGTAAAAAAATAACATCAGGTCTAGGTGCTCTTCGGCGCCTAAAAGAATTTGTTGATCTGAAAACCCTTCTATCAATATATAATGCTATAATACAACCTTACTTTGATTATTGCTGTGAAGTTTGGAATGTGCTAGGAGAAACTCAATCCACACGTCTACAAAAGCTTCATAACAGAGCTGCTCGCATTATAACAAATATGCTCAATGAAGTACAGCAAGATACTATATTAAGTGAATTAAATTGGGAACCACTAAAATCACAAAGAATGAAAGCAAAAGCCAAAATGATGTACAAAATATTAAACAACATGGGTCCAGAATGCCTACAAAATCAATTCACTTTCAGAGAAGAAGTCCTAAATCACAATCTTCGAAACAGTGACCTTAATGTTTGTTTGCCAAAACCGAGAACAAATAACATGAAGAAAAGTTTTCTATTGATGGGGGCTCGATATGGAACTCCCTGTCAGTAGAAACTAAAAATAGCAAGTCTCTCAACCAATTCAAACGAAACATTGCTGCTTCTGCTCTAAGTAACTAAACTGTAACATTTTTCTCTATATTAAACCATGGGTAATATAATAGATTATATTTATAAATTATCTAATTATATTATCCATGATTATACTTAACTATGTTCTGAAAATTTGTAATCCAGACATTTATGTAAATCTTTGTAGATATTCTATTTTGTATGTAGTTTAGCGTAATACCTGTATCTCAAACACGCCCACTGTGGAAACCAGCATCTGCTGACGGTGTTAGCGTGGTTAAATAAAGATTATCTATCTATCTATCTATCTTAAGTAGAATACACCAGAGCAGAATTCTTTACAGGCTTTGGCCAGTTTCAGGACACAGTGTCGTTTTCGGTCTTCGTCGTAACAGTTACAAGTACCCTGCTATCCGAACTGCGAAAGTTGCGGATTTGTTGATATATATATACAAACATCTCGCAGAATTTCTTTCCCACTTGCGTGTAATTTCGCGTGAAAGTGAACTCCACGCGTGTCGAGATTAACACCCTCACCCGAGCTCCGGGCCTTCGGCCCTACGCCCGGGCTTGGGGACAACTATCTCGCGGGTCTCGCGTATATTGCCTCGCACATAAGTTATAAAATGTATTGGCAGAAAGATAATTCAACTTGCTACAACATACGTACAGTTTGTCCGATCAAATAGCTTAGTTTCCCAAAAAATGCGAAATACCGAACATGTCCAAATCATAATAGCGGCCGCTATTTTGAAATTTTTTTCCGTATGTATTATAATGTCTTCTCCGAATGTTTTCGCAAGAAGTAAACCACTGTAGAAGCTATCAAATATACTGGAAGAAAGATAATTCATCTGGCTACAACATACGAACAGTTTATCCGACCAAATAGCTTAGTTTACTTAAAAAAAGCGAAATACCGAACATGTCCAACATGAACTAGAGATCTTAGGTATCGGTCAGCGATCTTCACCATTAGCAAAAGGACCCATAAATGCCGCCATTTTGAAAGTGAAAATGGGGACACTTTTCCTAACTCAAAGGTACACGGCCAAAAACGCGGTAGTTGTGACAAGTCTGCTGCAGAAATCTACGCACACGTTGCTATCAGATATCGTGACAGGCTCGTCGCAAGGTGTTTGCAGACTTGTAACAAGCTTGTTATAACAGACACGCAACAACTGCCGCCAACAAGTTTGTATCAAGCTGAGTTTGGCAAATTTGTAGCAAGCTTGTTGAAACAGAGCGGGAAAAATCTGCCGGGACAAAGCTGTAACAACCTTGTTGTAAAGACCCTCAACAAGAATCGAAAATTCGTGTTTTATCCCTCGAGAAACGTGGGCTTTCTCTATATTTCTATCTGAATTATTAGACTTCTCAAATAGAAATAATGAAATTATCACACTCTATACTTTCGTGATTTCTATATGAGAAGTCTAATAATTCAGATAAAAATGTAGACAAGTCAAATATATTATTATTAAAATTTACACAACTGCAAATATCTATCAAAGGAATTTTATTTTACAGAAAACAATTCACTAAAACTTACATTGCAAAAATTCTGTCCACTCCGCCGATGAATGTGCAGTTCACTCACATTTAAATGTTTTAACGTTCACACAAAAACATATTCAACTGATTAAACTCAGCACTAAAGATATATGCAACAGATAGATGATAAGATAAATTAATGTTTGCCATAGAGATATTAATTGTATACCGCTTCTTTTTAAACGTTTGTACTTCTCAGCTTCAGTCGTGGTTGGTACAATGAAAGTACCAGTCTGATCACGGCGTCACGCTAGTATTCGTTGAACCAGCGGACAAGCTTATATAGTCCCTTTTTAGCAGTACATACAGTTTCATGGATACTTGAGAGTAAATTATTAAAGATAGAAATAAACTGCCATTCCCAACACAACTTGTTCTCGCTGTTTAAACGACTGTTTAAAATCATTCCTCAACACTGAAATGCGATGAATCCCACTGAGAACTTCTTCCAAACGGTGAATGTATGATTTAACATGAAGCAGAACCAAATTTCAATCACATATGTCTCACTTTATAATCAATAAAGACTTTTATCCGTGGAATTGTGGATGCCCGTCGGTTTCAAACTGTAAAAAATAAAATTTAGCCAACGGTTCATGGTGACGCAAGTTTGTTTTCGTGATTTAATTTTCTCGCATATGATTGGCTCTGTGAGCATCGGATGATGCAAGCTCGTTGCTTCCTCTTTTTAGCATCGAAGCTTCGAACTTTATTTTACAAGCTGTTCGATCGACAAAAACACTTTGAAACTCAAAGGTATTTTGGACAAACAGAACTTGACCCACAAAGATGAAATTGGAAATACAAACAGGGTCTGTAACAGATCAGCTACAAGCAGTTTTATATTCCAATTTGAAAATCGCTTGAACAAATTTTGGCCGTGAACTGCCGTGGCCGTGGGAGACGCAGTTTTTAAGGATATTTTGCGCTAAGTTCTTTTAGTTGTGGTTATAAACCCTAAAATGTGCCATTTGTGAACTTGAACAAAAGACTGAAGTAATAAATATGTGTATTATGATCGTATTAACATTTGTATAGGTTTGATAAATCGATACCTTTCAAAATTTTGCAAGATGAATAAGTGATGTCTCGACTGGCCGCTTTGCACGGCTGTCTTTGTTTAGTATGTTGCAAACTATGTATATGGTGCAGAAACTCCGAATAATGTCGTGTCTTTAATTCTCCTGAACATTTATAATTTGAATGAATAACAAAAACTATAGTTTAGCTGCGATTGTTTTTTTATTACAGTATTGTTTTTTCATGGTTGTTTTTCCCCCATTTGTTTCAAACACTTCTCTGTTCACGAAAAACTTTGAATTTTTACCCACAAAGACGTATAATGAACACTAAACTTGAAATAAACGTTTTCTCGCTCTGCTTCAAGTGAACCGCTATTAGATTATATTATGTTGTTCATTTTCTGTTTACAGTATTTCAATGCAGTATTGATATAAAAAAGAAACGTGCTATCGCAGGTTAAGGAAAAAACTCTGTTTTTGTATTTAAAGAAATTATAAAAGTTGAAGATTAACTATAATCGCATCCCCAGATATGAGATGTACATACAACATGCAATCCGCATGAACGACTGTTTATTTGACATTTAATATACAAGATATTCCCAATAACGACAAGATTTAATCGCAAGATACAGTTCCCCTCAAGCTGAGTGTACTATAACCTCCCTCGTTCAAACTATCGTTTCTTTGTATTAAATGCATTACATTTTCAAGCGTTTTCAAATTTGCTTCCGCTTTGCGGGTTTCCAACGATAATACTGCCGAGATCAAGGCTTTGTCGAAGCTCTCGCTGACTCCCTCAGATCATCGTATAAAAAGCGACAAGCTGGTAACAAGTTTGTCATAATAGTTTAACTCAGGTTTGTCAGAAATGCTTTGTAGCACATTTGTTGAAACAGGCTTGTAACAACATTGTTGACTTTGCTGTCTTGTTACAAGTTGTCCACAACAAGCCAGATCTTACGTGTTTCAACAAGCTTGTGGCAGTCTGTTTCAACATCTTGTTACAAGTCTGTTGAACGACATGTTGTGACAAGCTTGTTACAACCATGTGGAATTGACAGCATTGTTACAAGCTTGTTCACAGACTTGGAACAAGCCTGCAAGTCAACAAGCTTGTAACAAGCTCGTGAGATTTTTGTTTCGTTCCCCCGCAGGAACGAAACTGTTACTGTATTAGCTTTCCATTGACGTCACAAAAGAAACTGTCATCACAGATGAAAATAGTCCAATCGCAGTGCAGTGTTCAGGGGCGTAGCCAGGGCCCTGATTTTTGGGGGGGCGAGCGCATTCTAGGGGGGGCCGGGGGCATGCTCCCCCGGGAAAATTTTCAATTCTAGGGCTTCTGAAATGCGATTTCCGGCATTCTGGAGGTTTGGGCAAGAAGAACTTACAAGACTACCAAGTTCATGAAAATGATTATTTTAATAATTTCGAAATTCCCTATGTGCCTTACATGGGGTATTCTTTTGAGAAATTTGGCAATAAACTGTAAATTCACCAGAAAACAAGTTTTTTTATGAGATCATTGCTGTTATAAGATATGCAGATAAAGTTTACATCAATTTTGCATGATAGCAAGAGTCAGACACTGATATGTATATGTTCTACTAAGACGAAGAACCGCTATATATTCAACGTGATATTCATTTTTCAGAAGCGAAATTTATGAAACGTTTCGTCCACTAAACAGCCTTTACCAGGAAGTCTAACCCAAATTCATTCTTCTGGGAGCAGTATCAGTAAACTTCTGAACAAGGCTGTTCAAGTCAAGATTCTCCAGCAAATCCACTTCTACCGACATAACCATAAGGTTTTCAACACTGCCAGTGTTGTTGGCAGCATAAGCCAAAACTTCGATCTTATCCAATGAAATCAAAATTCCGCATAAAAAATTTAGTTGTAGGCGTGGTTCTACTACGTCATCAGTCATCGTCACTACGGAGTAACATGAGATGCGCGCGCGTGCAGCGGCAGTGCTTGCGTTCCTTTCTAGGCAGTACAGACGTGAAGAACTTTTATGCGTGGAAATTGTTCGTAAAAATGTAAAATGATTTTGTAAACTCTCCTTCTGGCGACCGTAGTCGTTTAAATGGAAACAGGAAGTATAATGAGTGTTTTAATTTAGCGTAGACTAGAATTCTTCCTTTATATTTAGGTGTATAACTATTAAATAAATAACCTGTGATTGGAAGAGTACACCGCCGACATGGCGACAACTCGACTGACCAACATTCAACAAATCCAACATCTAAGAGAAAATCAGACGATCATAGTAAACTGCTGTCGAGCCTTAACAAGGTAGACGACTGAGCCTTAACGAGGCAGATAACTGAGCCTTAACAAAACAACTGAGCCATGCAATGGGCACAAGAAGCGTAACACGCAAACAACTAAGCCTTGGCAAGTCAGACAACTGAGCCTTAACAAGGCAACTGAGCCCAACGGGCAAGGCAGACAACTGAGCCTTACCAAGGCAGACAACAGCCTTAACGAGGCAGAAAACTGAGGCTTAACAAGGCAACTGAGCCCAAGAAGCGTTACACGCCAAGTTTGGCCATAAAATTCAAGAGAGAATTATCAGGAGACGACAACTGGGATACGATGAAGCGAATACGAAATTGAACAGGCCATCCAATTCGCTTTTGTTCAGTCCTTATGTTAAAACATTAACATGGTGAAGAGTGACATTCTCAATGAACCCAACCGAGCAAAAGCTCGATACACTGTCAGAGCAAACCAAATGTGTGCTGACCCAGCAAAACACATTCAATAATCGAACTCTTCATGGCTAAGATCATGCTCTGTTTGGGGCCAAAGTACGGTAAGTCCTTTTGGTCATTTGAACAAAATTTATAAAGAGTATAACACTCTCAAATCTCAAATCTCAAAAGTTCACCGAGTAAAAGCACGACATACTGTCAAAGCAAACCAAATGTGTGCTGACCTCTGCTGACCCAGCAAAACATATGCAATAATCGAACCCTTCATGGCTAAGACCATACTCTATTTGGGCGCCAAAGTACGGTAAGTCATTATGGTCATTTCATTGACAAAATTTGTAAGGAGTATAACATTCTCGGACTCAAATCTCAAAAGCTCACCGAGCCAAAGCACGACATACTGTCAGAACAAACCAAATGTGTGCTGACCCAGCAAAACATATTCAATAATCGAATCCTTCAGTAAAGACGATGCTTTATTTGGGCGCCAAGGTAAGGTAAGTCATTTCTACAAATTTATAAGGAGTACAAACTATAAACCATTGGTAAACACTTTCAAATCTCAATAGCTCACCGAGAAAAAGCTCGGCGTACAGTGAGAGAAAACCTAATGTGCGCTGACCCAGTAAAACATTGAATATTAAGTGAACCCTTTGTGGACTTGTCTTTGTGGTTATAAAAGTCATGCTCTATTTTTGGCGCCAAAAGGCTGTGTACATTTCAGGAGGATAAACATTCACTAAATAATAAGAAAGAACTCGGCATACTGCCAGAGCGGAGAAATATATCTGTACGGACACAGCCAAACAAACGGATTAACTGAATCCCAAGCTAAGCTGTGCTAGAGCCAAATTTGAGTACCAAAATGCTGTTAGTCGGGACGACATGTCTTTTCAGAAATTATGAAAACTGAAAATGCATGTTAGCCAACCGGCCGAAGCAAACCAAAGGTTTTGACATGGAATAAGTGAAACGTTACGTGTACTTCTTACCCTGGGGTAGTATACTAAAACGTATGCTCACCGAGCAAAAGCTGACTGACATGCTTGTTTATAGACTGAATACAACACTCAACAGCGAATGCTTAACATCTACAGAATTGTTTGGCCAGTGTTCTTATAGGCTTAGGAACTGTGGTTTGAACAAAATACTAAGTTATGAATTGGTCACAATGCTTGGCGATATGGGCAAAGCGTCAATACTTGCTCAGATAGTAAAAGGGTTAAGACTACTCCAACTACGCTCACTCAAGTCAACAGACATTTATTTATATTGTTGAGTGACATTAGACGCCTACCAGGCAAAATGAATATGTCAAGGGGAAAATCTGAGGTATAGACAGTGATCTCTGTATTGCAATACTTGACTAATACTCTATGAAGTAAAGGTCAGTGTTACCAAAATAAATAATGATTATTGGAGATTACTTCTATCTGTACTATACATGTGTATATCTATGCATTTATACTTGATCTGTATATAATTAAAGGTGCACCATTACCAAATATTGGGCGGAAAAAAAAAAAAGAAAAAAAAAAGAAAAAGAATGAAAATTTTCCCAAATTAAAAATGTATCGAGGATTGATGACTGTTTGTCAACATCTCAAGTAACTTGACTACTTGGTTCTGCATAGCCAACGTTAACATCATTTACTAAGGTCAAAATTTTAAGACAGCAATAGATTTTCAAGGGCATGAACAGGTATAAGTGAGATTGTAATGCTCAAACTTATATTATAGCCTGTGGTCCAGCATTACTCATTAGAGGATTGACTGCCACTGTGGCTGATAGGTCACTTTACAACGGGCAGTGATCTGATACCCTTAACAACCAATAAAACAAACTGTTGTTTGGTTATATCAATTATTATTATCAGTGTAGTCATACAGATGGCAAATAACCAGTACTATACAGTAACTGTACCTCAAACAGTGGAAATTTAGTTTACCATCAGGACTACTGGTATGACTGCATTAACCTATATTTGCAAACCCTAAAGAAGGTTGGTCAGCTCAGAGGTAATAAATACTCTACCTATCTGGTTTCATAACAAGGTGTGATAAACCAGAGTATCCTTGGGATAATCCCTCTGCTCTTGAACGCTTTGTAAATTTCAACAGAAAAACATAATTAATATTATGTGTTAGTAATGTGCATCATGTTCTTGGTATATGACAACTGTCAACATATGTTCAGTATATTCAATAGGATACGTACATTATATGTATAATCGATTGACCAGAGGATAATAATCCTGTATTGGGGTGCACCTCCTGGGAGGTATCTTCTGAATTGCAGTATATGTATAAGCACCCCACTATACAATGGTTTTGGAGTATTAAAAATAAAAATTTGACATTTGATGCAATAATTAACCACTGAAGTGTTAGAGAGTTTGTCAACATTTGTTGGCAACTTAAACTGTATTTTGGCCATTTCCTTGTGTCACGATTCATTGATTACTGATACCTCCAAAAATATCATTTCCCAAAATCATCAGTGAAATGATTAAATGAAGTCAGAAATTGTAGACACAGTGCAGTGGGTATATGCCATCCGGTGGCAGAATGCATCATCCAGAATTTAGCAGTTAGCTTCATATCAGCGAATAATAACTAATAAACAATTCACATACAGTATATATACCTATGGTGGAATATACAAATACAGATTAAAATGCCTTTTCAGGTAAAGGTAATGCATATCAAATACATTATGGTATGGAGTACAATGCCTAAATTTATTAAACTGGAGAATAATAACGTAGTGTGTTGTGTGGAATTTGGGGCAACACAGTAACTTACATAATTGAAACCCAATAGGGTCCAATATCAATTTGGGAAATTCTACAGAAAATAACATTGCTACAAATTTTCTGCAACAGTTAGTCATAGTTATGAAATCTACTACTAGATGACAACTAAAAATCTGCATATGGTACACAAATAGATGAACATATATAATACAATCAATGTCACCAGGATATGGGTGTGGGGTGTGGATGCCATATATGCATGGAAGTTTAAGATAATTTATATAATAAACCAATTAAAATAGTATTAGTTTCTGTGTAAAACTACACTCTACCAAGGTTTCTTTTTTCATCTAATAATCCTTTGCTTTAAACAAGCTCAAAGAATATGATTCCATAAGCAAAATCATATACAAGAATTGAGACGTTGGTAATTATCATTAGTATAAATTTACAAGTTTATAATGCAAATCCTCGAATTTCATTGGCTATTGCAGGAGTTTATAATTGGTGATATGAACCTCTTGGATAAACCAATGAAAGTCATTCTTTTAAAAAAATTGACCAATGACAAAATGCGTAGTATAACACGAACAATGATCATTAGAGCCAGCGGTTGTTCTGTTAAGCAACAATGGCGCCGAAATTATAACGGAGTATGCAAATGAAAGAAGAAATTGAACATTCAGGCGAAGCAATACGTTCTACAGATAATAAAAACGGCTACAAAATGTTTAGAATGGAAATTATTAATGGTAAGAGCGTTAAATTGTTTATCTGTGTTCGTTTAAAACGAAATAACTGCAAACAAAACACATTTCAAAATTACGCTTGCTGTTGACAAGATTTCGTGATGTAAACTATATGCTAAATTGAATGTTTCTTTCAACTTTTTGTCACTTTTACAAATCAGATGAGTGGATATATATTGTTTCAATATTGTACATGAAAATTCATGCTAAATTATGCAAGAATAAAACTTTACTTTTCCATCAGTTACTGTACGGGTGAGGAGATGTCCGAAATGATGGTTGAACGTTTGTTGTTGGCAGTTAAAAAAATGTATTAAACGAGCCTCAAAGAATATGTTATGGTCGAGAATTTATTTAACTTTTGCTGGTAAATTTATACTAAAACAATTAGACAACTCGCCCTCGTTTTCTATGAGCGATAGTCAACTCGGCTTCGCCTCGTTGACTATTCGCTCATAGAAAACTCGGGCTCGTTGTCTAATTGTTAAATATACTGCACAGTTGTGGCCCATCACCATTTTGAATAAGGTAATCACTGGGAATAGAATTACTAAAATTATAATAAGTTTCTATTGTATAATATTATGGCATAATAGAAATATGGGAATATTGTAACCTAAGTATAATAATCCTATTAATACTCAACACAATATGTGGCCCAACATAAAAGTAGGTACGCCTATATATGCAACATGTAGAATGTCTGTCTCTTTAGATTATATCTATCAACTGAAGGTTTGGTAATTTCTACCTGCAAAAATTACTTGTTTTACTCTGCGTGAACAGGACTTTGAAGTCTCATGTTACTCCGTAGTGACGATGACTGATGACGTAGTAGAATTCTAAAATTAAACGAAACTTACCTGTAAGTTGAAGTTTGATTGGGATTCTACTAGTCACCAGTCAGGAACGAAGGAGTAACATGCCCTAATGTTTTTTCCCTCCCTACCCTTCTCCTTCGTTCCGTTACTCCTGTTCACACAGTCACTTTGAAAACTGCCTGGAGCTGCACGCGCGCGCATCTCATGTTACTCCTTCGTTCCCGACTGATGACTAGTAGAATCCCAATCAAACTTCAACTTACAGGTAAGTTTCGCTTAATTTTACAATTAAACGCCAAAACGAAGTGAAATAATATTGCTGATCTAGCATAATTAGCTGAACGACGTAAACAATCCGTGGGAAGTGAGTCATACAATACTACGAACAAGCGAATGCCGAGTACCGTAGGAACTTTCCCCTCTTTGAATTCTCCGAAATTGCATTCTAACTGCTCGTTGCCGATTTGCCTTTAGATTTAATAATAACTCTGAAGATTGAGATTGGGCGAATAGCATTCCGAAAGGTCGGGTCGAGTCAGTGGTCGAGTTGACCCTTGGCCGTGGAAAAGTAAAGCTACTCAATCACTCCAGTATTTATTCCAATCAAATACAAACTTTGAAAGAATTCACAGAGATTGAAGATTATTTAATAAATTTTAACTTAAATATCGGTGGCATAAATGACCGCTAATGTAGCCGGCTTTCCTAAACAGCGACATTTTATGTATCTACATATAAATAACCGCAAAATTTCCGTCGTACTGACGCCACATGTACATTTCTCCTAGGAGGCAAATAAAACGTTGCCAAAATAATTGCGTTCTCAAGAACGCTAACAGGTAAGGCCTGGTTTATATATCGCACAATCGTCACATTTAATTAAGACAAATTTATAATTCATATTAACTTCGTCGATTAGACGACGTCAATGCGACTTCGTTTTATACGACGAAATTAATTCAGACAAATTTAATGTTTTGCACATTAAAACACAAAAAATTAAATTAAGAGCAGAAAATTTATACATTTAATTCGTTGCGCCGTAACATCGCATTTCAATCTGATCACGACGGATGTCACGGATACAACGTCTTAGACGAATTTACTCCTCATTTAATTGATTAAATTACTGTAAATTCGTCTGAAATGCGACGATTGTCCGACTTACAAACTGGGCCTAAGAGAAACAGGAAGTGTGACTGTCACGCTGTATGTTTTGCTGATGAAATCAAGTTCAAAATTCAGTTCCTCCGTAGGCCAAAAACCACTTGTACTTATACGCAGAACGTTTAAACCCCGTGAAGTTAGCTGCCAATTCGCCAGCTGCCAATTCACTGCCAATTAAGATAGCTGCCAATTCGGCTCAGCGATGTTTCGCAATGGCGCTTCCAGGGGGGCGCAGCCGAGCAGCAGTCTGGCTTCAAAGACTAATGTTTCGCAGGTCTTTTAACTCGTTCAATCTAACTTTAACATAAAATAATCATTCCCCATCGATAATTTAGGACATTTACGTCAGTACAAACTACGTTTCTTCAAGTAAAATTATGTTTTAAGAATGCTAGGCTTTAATAGACTTAAAATCACTCACTCCACATTAATAATCTATTAAGATTTAATAACAAACAAGCCACGCGCTCTATCTAAATAATTTTCTGCTCGCTAGATAGCGAATCCAAATATACCGTTCGATTCCTTATGCAATTCTGCGTCTAGTGATATTAAATATGTGATTTACATTATTTTTCTAAATTTTCTGAACGTCTATTTTGTAACGCGCGCTGGCTGACTCACATCAAATGACATATTGATTTGCCAACAAAATATTTTGAACACGCTAGACGGAGATTCTGTAAACGGCATTAGATTCCTTGTTAAATTCTGCATAGGACAGTCTACGAAACGAATGTTCAACTGCAAACAAAGTAATTTATTTATATTTTTTAATATCATCGTCACTTAGCGCGCGCTTTCCGATTCAGATCAAATGACCCATTGATTTGCCAACCAAAACTTTTCTGCACAGTGGACGGAGATTCTGTAAACGGCATTAGATTCCTTGTAAAATTCTTCATAGGACAGTCTACGAAACGAATGTACAACTGTAAACAAAGTAATTTATTTATATTTTTTAATATGATCGTCACTTAGCGCGCGCATCATGACTCAGATCAAATGACACATTGATTTGCAAACAAAATATTTTCTGCACGGTAGACGGAGATTCTGTAAACGGCATTCGATTCTTTGTAAAATTCTGCATAGGACAGTCAACGAAACAAATGTTCAACTGTAAACAAAGTAATTTATTTATATATTTTTAATATCATCGTCACTTAGCGACGCGCTTGCTGGCTCAGATCAAATGACCCATTGATTTGCCAACCAAACATTTTCTGCACCGTGAACGGAGATTCTGTAAACGGCATTAGATTCCTTGTACAATTTTGCATAGGACAGTCTACGAAACGAGTGTACAACTCTAAACAAAGTAATTTATTTATATTTTTTAATATGATCGTCACTTAGCGCGCGCATCATGACTCAGATCAAATGACACATTGATTTGACAACAAAATATTTTCTGCGAGGTAGATGGAGATTCTGTAAACGGCATAAGATTCCTTGTTAAATTATGCATAGGACAGTCTGCGAAACGAATGTTCAACTGCAAACAAAGTAATTTATTTATATATTTTAATATGATCGTCACTTAGCGCGCACTTGCTGACTGATATCAAATGACATATTGATTTGCCAACGAAATATTTTCTGCACGGTAGACGGAGATTCTGTAAACGGCATTAGATTCCTTGTAAAATTCTGCATAGGACAGTCTACGAAGCGAATGTTCAACTGTAAACAAAGTAATTTATTTATATTTTTTAGTATGAATATCACTTAGCGCGCGCATGATGACTCAGATCAAATGACACAATGATTTGCGAACAAAATATTTTCTGCACCGTAGACGGAGTTTCTGTAAACGACATTAGATTCCTTGTTAAATTCTGCAAAGGACAGTCTACGAAACGAATTTTCAACTGTAAACAAAGTAATTTATTTATATTTTTTAATATCATCGTCACCTAGCGAGCACTTGTTGACTCATATCAAATGACACTTTGATTTGCCAACAAAATATTTTGTGCCCAGTAGAAGGATATTCTGTAAATGGCATCAGATTCCTGGTAAAACTCTGCATGGGACAGTCTAGGAAACGAATGTTCAACTGTAAACAAAGTAATTTATTTATATTTTTTTAATATGATCGTCACTTAGCGCGCGCATCATGACTCAGATCAAATAACACATTGATTTGCCAGCAAAATATTTTCTGCATGGTAGACGGAGATTCTGTAAACGGCATTAGATTCCTTGTAAAATTCTACATAGGACAGTCTACGAAACGAATGTTCAACTGTAAAGAAAGTAATTTATTTATATTTTTTAATATCATCGTCACTTAGCGCTTGCTTACTGACTCAGATGAAATGGCCCATTGATTTGCCAACCAAACATTCTGTAAACGGCATTAGATTCTTTGTAAAATTCTGCATAGGACAGTCTACGAAACAAATGTTCAACTGTAAACAAAGTAATTTATTTATATTTCTTAATATGAATATCACTTAGCGAGCGCTTGTTGACTCATATCAAATGACACTTTGATTTGCCAACAAAATATTTTCTGCAAGGTAGACGGAGATTCTGTAAACAGCAATAGATTACTTGTTAAATTTTGCATAGGACAGTCTACGAAAACAATGTTCAACTGCAAAAAAAGTAATTTATTTATATTTTTTTAATATGATCGTCACTTAGCGTGCGCATGATGACTCAGATCAAATGACACATTGATTTGCCAACAAAATCTTTTCTGCACGGTAAACGAAGATTCTGTAAACGGCATCAGATTCCTTGTAAAATTCTGCAGAGGACAGTCTACGAAACGAATGTTTAACTGTAAACAAAGTAATTTATTTATATATTTTAATATGATCGTCACTTAGCGCGCACTTGCTGACTGATATCAAATGACATATTGATTTGCCAACAAAATATTTTCTGCACGGTAGACGGAGATTCTGTAAACGGCATTAGAATCCTTGTACAATTCTGCATAGGACAGTCTACGAAGCGAATGTTCAACTGTAAACAAAGTAATTTATTAATATTTTTTAGTATGAATATCACTTAGCGCGCGCATGATGACTCAGATCAAATGACACAATGATTTGCGAACAAAATATTTTCTGCACCGTAGACGGAGATTCTGTAAACGACATTAGATTCCTTGTTAAATTCTGCAAAGGACAGTCTACGAAACGAATGTTCAACCGTAAAGAAAGTAATTTATTAATATTTTTTAATATCATCGTCACTTAGCGCGCGCATGATGACTCAGATCAAATGACACAATTATTTGCCAACCAAACATTTTCTGCACCGTGGACGGAGATTCTGTAAACGGCATTAGATTCCTTGTACAATTCTGCATAGGACAGTCTACGAAACGAATGTACAACTGTAAACAAAGTAATTTATTTATATTTTTTAATATGATCGTCACTTAGCGCGCGCATCATGACTCAGATCAAATGACACATTGATTTGCCAACAAAATATTTTCTGCACGGTAGATGGAGATTCTGTAAACGGCATTAGATTCCTTGTAAAATTCTGCATAGGATGTCTACGAAACGAATGTTCAACTATAAACAAAGTAATTTATTTATATTTTTTTAATATGATCGTCACTTAGCGCGCACATGATGACTCAGATCAAATGACACATTGATTTGCCAACAAAAATCTTTTCTGTACTGTAGACGGAGATTCTGTAAACGGCATTAGATTCCTTGTAAATTCTGCATACCCATACGTCGAATGACAAGTTGATTTTCCACCAAAGTATTTTCTGATCTCTAGACAAAAATTCTATCAACAGAGTCTCACATTAAAACGTTTCTAATAATTTGTCATATGTTTTATACATTGTATAGAAGGTTTCGGCCAACCGATTGACACACTGCAGAAATGACGTGTATTACACAAGGACGTGCTATAACTATTCTGGTTATAGTGAAGTGGCTGGTTAATTTTTGGCGCCGGTTCAATTTGACAAGATATGTCCGAAGTGTTGCAGACTCCCAAGGAATACTTTAACTTACTCTTTAGTACAGGTCGTTACTGAAATTTATATGTGTTTGACACATTAGGATTTTCTGGTCATTGGTCAGAATTTGTAAGACAATTTCACAATTCATATTTAATTTGATTAATCGAATCGAGCTTTCTGAACTTAAGACTAAGTGGCGGAAAATGCAGGAAAAGATATTAAATATAGCTTAGCTGCAATAATCCTCTTATCATTATGCCTGGGCTTCAAAATTCAAGAGCTTTAACTCCGCATCCTATATAATAGTTACAAGGAAAGGTATAAAAGGCGCAAAAACCAAATTAAAATTAGGCAATCGTGTGCTATGCATATTGCTAGCATATAGAAAATATTTTATAATAGGGCACTTCTTGGTTAAATACGTTATACGAACCAGGTCATAATGATTCATGAGGAAAACACAAAGAAAATCCATGTTTAATGAGTGTCTGTATATGTCATACAGACCCCTCTTGATTTACATAAAATTTAGCTTTGATTTTCTCGACTTAGACAACGTTTTTTTAGAAAAATTACTACGCCAATTAACTGACCAAATCGGACCGTTTACAGAATCTCCGTCTACACTGCAGAAAATATTTTGTTGGCAAATCAATATGTCATTTGATATCAGTCAGCAAGTGCGCGCTAAGTGACGATCATATTAAAAAATATAAATAAATTACTTTCTTTACAGCTGAACATTTGTTTTGTAGACTGTCCTATGTAGAATTTTACAAGGAATCTAATGCCGTTTACAAAATCTCCGTCTACCTTGCAGAAAATATTTTGTGGGCAAATCAATGTGTCATTTGATATCAGTCAGCAAGTGCGCGCTAAGTGACGATCATATTAAAATATATAAATAAATTACTTTGTTTACAGTTAAACATTCGTTTCGTAGACTGTCCTATGCAGAATTTTACAAGGAATGCGATGCCGCTTACAGAATCTTCGTCTACCGTGCAGAAAAGATTTTGTTGGCAAATCAATGTGTCATTTGATCTGAGTCATCATGCTCGCGCTAAGTGACGATCATATTAAAAAAATATAAATGAATTACTTTGTTTACAGTTGAACATTGTTTTCGTAGACTGTCCTATGCAAAATTTAAGAAGTAATCTAATGCTGTTTACACAATCTCCGTCTACTTTGCAGAAAATATTTTGTTGGCAAATCAAAGTGTCATTTGATATGAGTCAACAAGCGCTCTCTAAGTGATATTCATATTAAAAAATATAAATAAATTACTTTGTTTACAGTTGAACTTTCGCGTCGTAGACTGTCCTATGCAGAATTTTACAAGGAATCTAATGCCGTTTACAGATTCGCCGTCTACCGTGCAGAAAATATTTTGTTGGCAAATCAATGGGTCATTTGATCTTAGTCAGCAAGCAAACGCTAAGTGACGATGATATTAAAAAATATAAATAAATTACTTTGTTTACAGTTGAAAATTCGTTTCGTAGACTATCCTATGCAGCATTTTAAAGGAATCTAATGCCGTTTACAGAATCTCCGTCCACCGTGCAGAAAATGTTTGGTTGGCAAATCAAAGTGTCATTTGATACCAGTCAGCAAGCGCGCGCTAAGTGACGATCATATTAAAAATATATAAATAAATTACTTTGTTTACAGTTGAACATTCGTTTCGTAGACGTCCTATGCGTAATTGTACAAGGAATCTGATGCCGTTTACAGAATCTTCGTCTACCGTGCTGAAAATATTTTGTTGGCAAATCAGTGGGTCATTTGATCTGAGTCAGCAAGCAAGCGCTAAGTGACGATGATATTAAAAAATATAAATAAATTACTTTGTTTATAGTTGAACATTTGTTTCGTAGACTGTCCTATGCAGTATTTTACAAAGAATCTAATGCCGTTTACAGAATCTCCGTCTACCGTGCTGAAAATATTTTGTTCGCAAATCATTGTGTCATTTGATCTGAGTCATCATGCACGCTCTAAGCGATATTCATATTAAAGAATATTAATAAATTACTTTATTTATAGTTGAACATTCGTTTCGTAGACTGTCCTATGCAGAATTTTACAAGGAATCTGATGCCATTTACAGAATATCCTTCTACTGGGCACAAAATATTTTGTTGGCAAATCAAAGTGTCATTTGATATGAGTCAACAAGTGCTCGCTAGGTGACGATGATATTAAAAAATATAAATAAATTACTTTGTTTACAGTTGAAAATTCGTTTCGTAGACTGTCCTTTGCAGAATTTAACAAGGAATCTAATGTCGTTTACAGAAACTCCGTCTACGGTGCAGAAAATATTTTGTTCGCAAATCATTGTGTCATTTGATCTGAGTCATCATGCGCGCGCTAAGTGATATTCATACTAAAAAATATAAATAAATTACTTTGTTTACAGTTGAACATTCGCTTCGTAGACTGTCCTATGCAGAATTTTACAAGGAATCTAATGCCGTTTACAGAATCTCCGTCCACCGTGCAGAAAATGTTTGGTTGGCAAATCAATGGGTCATTTGATCTGAGTCGGAAAGCGCGCGCTAAGTGACGATGATATTAAAAAATATAAATAAATTACTTTGTTTGCAGTTGAACATTCGTTTCGTAGACTGTCCTATGCAGAATTTAACAAGGAATCTAATGCCGTTTACAGAATCTCCGTCTAGCGTGTTCAAAATATTTTGTTGGCAAATCAGTATGTCATTTGATGTGAGTCACCAAGCGCGCGTTACAAAATAGATGTTCAGAAAATTTAGAAAAATAATGTAAATCACATATTTAATATCACTAGACGCAGAATTGCATAAGGAATCGAACGGTATATTTGGATTCGCTATCTAGCGAGCAGAAAATTATTTAGATAGAGCGCGTGGCTTGTTTGTTATTAAATCTTAATAGATTATTAATATGGAGTGAGTGATATTAAGTCTATTAAAGCCTAGAATTCTTAAAACATAATTTTACTTGAAGAAACGTAGTTTGTACTAACGTAAATGTCGTAAATTATCGACGGGGAATGATAATTTTGTGTTAAAGTTAGATTGAACGAGTTAAAAGACCTGCGAAACATTAGTCTTCGAAGCCAGACTGCTGCTCGGCTGCGCCCCCCCTGGAAGCGCCATTGCGAAACATCGCTGAGCCGAATTGGCAGCTATCTTAAACACGGAGCGAGCGCATAAAAGGGAGCCCTCCCCCCGGCTACGCACTGACAATTTGAAATGTCAACAGTCAAGTCAACAACGAGTCAGTGAGCTGGTGAAGTTTTGAGAATTATCTTTTATTTATAACCTTTCTACCTTTCAATTACCATGTAAATTGTAAAGAGAAGCATAAGAGTCTTAGATAAAAACAATTCTGAAGTGATTAGATTTATTTGGTCAATGAATTTGTAAAATATATAAGCTTATATTATGACCTTGCTTTCAAACGATGTTTGAAGGTCACGTTGAGCTGCTTTGTCTTTCGTCGTTTTTTAAAATAGAGTTCCACATAAAAGACAGTACTTTGATATTTAACTAAAACAGACCATTTAAACGAAGACAATAAATAGTTTATTGTATGAACTTTGCAAGTCAATATATCACAAATTGAGAACTTTTTAGTAGTCATTTGTCTGGCTTTCCAGACAACATGTACTGTCGGTCGTGCAAAAACAAAGTTGTCATCGTTGAAAAGTGACTGAGATGATGTTCAGACATCTACATGGAGATATTCATTATCAACATTCTTGGTGTATATAAAAGGGTCTTATAATTACAAGGACGGAAGATATGAATGAATAAGCAAAGAATACAGACATCATCTGCATTCAACAAGAAAAATGGTGAGACGCTTGATCTTTTTCGTACGGTTTTTCCTCACCTTAGTTTTGTTTCGACGTATTGGAAGCGTAATTTTTCCGTCTTTCTACTCAAAATGATGTGTTACACTTGAAAAAGACAAATTCGACGTTTGGGAAGTGGCAAGTTTAATTTAAAAACAGTAAACATGTCTCACAAGTCACAAAAGCTCCACTCTTCAGTCTTAGCAGGGTCTTAGCCAAAGTTCCTCTGTAAGGCCGGAAGTAATTTTGGCTGTGTGGACCAATCAGATGCGTTTGGGTAGGATTGGCTGAGTACCTCAGCCAGTACTTATGCAGTCGCTCCGTGTTTAATTGGCAGTGAATTGGCAGCTGGCGAATTGGCAGCTAACTTCACGGGGTTGAACGTTTATACCTCTCCGCGACAGCGTAACCATCAAAAATTTTGCTTCCAAAATTGCATGTAGGCCTTGTCGCGTCAGACCACTGGCGGGAATTGGCGGAGCGAAAATTCATCATTGCCCCCGATCGGCATGCAACAACCTCTTATAAGAGGCTGACGGGAACGAAACAGCTATTTCTTTTTAGAAATAGTTTCTTGTTGGCCGTGTAATAGGAGCACGCAGTCCAGTTATATATATAGGTCAGTGTAACGTTCTTTGCTCAACTAACAGGTTGTCCTCACCCTTATTTTGATGATAATCATCAATTGGCCATTTGTGTTATTTTGATGGTAATCATCAAAATAACGTGAACTCTACAGATGTCTAAATTCCTTGGATCTGCGCATCTTGCAAAAGCAACATGGCGGACAAATCGTCGGTGAGCGCTACTTCAGGTAAGAAAATAGGCAATAAGAAAATATTAAAAAAACTTAATAACCTTTGATATGTACATGGTCATGGAAGAACTTAAAAGTATTTCTACCATGAATAATACGATATGCAAATCAAAGACATTCGTTTAATCGTTTTGTTTCGGTTCATAAATTCAGATATTAAAATATACGATCGTTGAAATTAGCATAAAAATATGCAAATCAATGCTAGTCGCTCCCCAGTCCGCCAGATGGGCAGTTTTGATCCTTTATTATTGGTCGCTAGTTCTAGTACATTTAGAAATAACGTGAATGTTGTTTTCAATACTGGTATGTCTATTTTGTATCATGTATTTTGTAATATATTGACTTGGTTTATTATTAACGGGTGGTACTGTGTGAAAGTGTCGATGTTACATACCTGATGATAAAAACTTTTTGTTGTAGGAATAAACTACACGATACAAACCAAAAGTCCTTTAGGAAATAGAGTAATGTGCCTAATATTAAATGCTGTTTGAAAAATGTTAAATAAATCTGATCTTATCTGAAGAAAAGTATTTTGCGAGGCTTGGAGAGTGGGGTGGGAAAGGTTGTGGCAAAGGGAAAACAGTCTGAGATTACACAGTAAAATAACAAATACTGATTTAGTGATTTTGATATATTTGGCTGGTCTAGGAGTCAATGTTAAATGCTTACTTTAGGCTTAATGTGTAGTAGAGCAGCGATGATGCTGATTATTTTTGTACAGTACACTCTACTTTGAGAGTGTAAATGGAGAGGGGGGGGACTTATTACAAAATCTTTTAGCCAGAGGTGGACCCTGTTTGTAATGTCAATATTTTATTCAGTATCATAGGTATGTATGTACAATAAATGCAATCACAAGATTTCATAAAATGGAGTAGACATAGTGATATATATATATATATATATATATAGCCTGCGTGCAGACGCTTGTATTCGGAAATACAAGCATCTGCACGCAGGCTAAGTGATATACTGTTTAAGTATTTTACATTAACAAACAAGTCTACTAATGACTTGGGGCTTTAAGTGCGATTTTATAGCACAACTGTTTTATATTGCATCAGGCTGGTCAAGTGCTAAAGTGCAGTACCTGTAACTGAAAACATTATAATCTAAGTGTGTGGAAGGCTTGAATGTACTGTACATTCCAATTTAAAGCCGATAGTGCCTCCAACCTCCCTATTAAATACCTGTGCATTATTATTTTAACCGTATTTTGATTTAACACAGCTGTTACATGTATAGCAGATTTAATTTAATTTGATTGTATGTTGTCATTTTATTTCAGGTAAGAAGCAAAAATGGGAAAAGGTATACTTATGCTAAAATTCATTCCCTATATATCCTGATATACATAGTACATGTATACTGTAATGTTAATTGCATGTATTGTGTGGGCATGCAGACAATCCATAATGTATGCTGTCTCACAATCTCACATGTTTTTGTTTTGTGTTTTTTTACCCCCTTATTTGTTTGTTTGTCTGTCTGTCTCCCTCTCTGTATGTCTACATGTCTTACTTGTATCAGCAGGGTAAACGATTAGATGATTGTGCACGCCCATGCAAAAAGGATTATTTTTTTGTGGTCCGGTATCCATCTGATTCACACACTCTGATTGGCTAGCGAGTGGTCTGGTATCCTACAATACGGACCCTGATACTGGACCATTGCACATTTAAAAACAAAAAAGATATTCAACAGAGAACTATGGGGATGCAAATGCATCTTATTGTCCAAATGGTTTTGACAATGGCATATAAAAACAGCGAATTTTAAAAGAAACGCTGGGAAAACTGTGAAGCAAAATTTACGAGCAACATTTATAAAGTTTTAAAGTATTATTGCTCAACGATGTATGAAAACAGTTTAAAATGGTTGGCAAAACATACATAAACTTGTGAACACTGTATTTTGAATCACTAAATGAAACTACATGTATATAGAAGTATATATAAAAAAACATACCACAAGAGGATAGAAAAGCTGAAACCTTTTGACACTAAACTGGGCAATTCCAATGTAACGGACATTACACAGTTTGCCAAATGTTGGGAAATAAGTTTTTTCACTTTCACTGTCATTTCATTTTGAATTAGAAATTCTGATTAATTGATTAACAACTGATTAATTTTTCAAAGTATGTTCTCAAATTTCACATATTTACAATTACAATAATATTACTCCAGAAAAGACATGCCTATTTTATTTTAGTCACTGATACAACATTAAAAAATTGTGATTTTTGTAATGGACATTACATCTCAACTCTGGCAAGAAGATTTTGTAGAAATGAGTTTTTCACGTAAAGAAAACATGAGGACTTGATGAAATGTTCATTTTTAATATTCATTTGTAATCTTCACAAAAAGACACTTTTAAACCTATTATTTGAAAGTCTAAAGTTTGGTCAATTTCACATCTGTACTTACTTTACTAAGTGCTCAGTAGAATGTGTGAAAAAATAGAAATTATAGACATCAAGGATATAATTTTCTTAGCCGATAAGGACTGTAGAGTAACTTGAAAAATCCACATCAAGTGCATTTAAGCATGGAATTGCCCAACTGTCTTTCATCTGTCATCCAACTATACTCAACAAAACCAGCCGTTTTAGTCAAATATTTTCCACATGCCAACCAGAACCTCATCATATGTCATGTCTGAATAAAGTTACAAATGGCTTACTACAAGCATTTCGTCTTCAAACTTGAACAACGCACTTTCAATTTTCATTCAGTCAGCTGAGTATTTCAAAGTGACTTTCCAAACGAATTGCCAAAAATGAGCAAGTGACGAAGAAGAACAATGAGTAATCTTTATCAACTAAACTTTAAAAACACTCGGACTGCATTCTGACTTCCCTTTGTAACTAGATCTTCAAATTTTGACTATTTTTTATCACAAAAGAGGTTCCAAGCTTCCTTTCACTGGCTGTCAGACTGCATGTCAGCAGTTGTTTACTGTCGAATGATAAACTTTGGACCTTTGAATGTCACATGAACGTCATCTCGATTATGCAACTTTTTGCATGAGCCAGCATCCCAAAATAGATAGATTGGTACCACTTTGGGGGACAAAGGCTAATGTTCATGGTGATGTAGGTCAACACCCCTAGTTTACATTTTTGGATGGTGGCATTTTCAGATGTTTCATTTTTGGGGGGAAATTGTGGACCACTTTCATAATAGTGACTAATTTTAATATACTTTTGTGTGCATCTTAATAAGCCTTTCTAGCCTCATTTGTGTGTCTGCAATTCAAAAGAATCTTTAGTTCATAACGAGGCCAAAAAGGCTCATTAAGATGCACATCAAAGAAGGTTTAAAGCACATGCAGTGGCCTTTATGAAAGTGGTCTATGGCTATATAGTTTATTGACCCTAACCCCCAACAGGCTGTTTTCCAGCACGAGAGCTATAGAAACACCATTACATCGCTATTTAATTTGTTTTATTATACTAAACTTTAATAAAACTATAATATATTATATTAAGGTTCCAAGAAACCCTACATTTATTGTGTTGTATTGTATTGTAAAATATCATACCCACAGTGCAACAAAAAGGAACCATTTTTGTCCATATTTTGCAAAATATTTTCTAGAAGTTTAGATACAGTATATCTAACATGGTGGCATAAGGCAAAACAATGTCAGATGAAAAATGATAGGTGACACTTTGGCAAATGCTATCACACATATTCATTTACTACACATAAAGACCTTTTCAAAAATGTATGTCACCCTTTGTCCCCTAGATTCGTACCAACAAACCATATGGCTCATACACTACTTAATTCAATTATGTTAATTTACCTAATTGTGTAAATTATAAATTGTATGATTAATAAAAAAATAGATATATGCTTTGGTTGGTCCTTGCAGAAAATATCCGTGCAGAAAATATTTTCCCTCGATCGGTGTCAATTTTTAAGACCTTGGGCAAATATTTTTCTAGTATGGACCTCCCAACCAGTAAATAACATAAATGTCAGTGTCTGCTAAATTTTGGTTAAAATTCGTTGACGTGTGATGAAATATTTACAAAAGTGTCTGTAATCTTGGTTAACCCATTAACATCAGGGCTCATCACGTAGCTGAATAAAGTCATTAGCCAGCATAAAATGTTAAAGTCCACCCAAGTTTGCCCCTTAATGGGTCAATAAGAAATTAATAAATAAAATGCTTGGTCACACACTTATTTTATACATGTCATTGATATTCAATTTTTGGGAAAAGGTGACAAAATTACAGTCATGTTATTTGTGAGACTTAATTGTCTCCTGATGGTGCCAGATTGCAGTTGCAAGATGTAAGATATTACACTTTGCAATGCAATTGGTGCAACATGCAACTGATTAATTTTATTTTGTGATGTAGGTGATTTTCACAGATCTGCATATTTGCAGACAGTCAATCAAATTTATGTTTTCCACTGTCAGGTTTCTGCATGAGTAGTTCTTCTTTGAACTATGGATGGTTTTTCACTTTCTGGCTTGATAGTCACTGGTGAACAAGACCATGCAGCCCCATTAAATTGTTCAAGTGCACAAGTGCTGCTTGCCAGCATTCTCAAATATTGCATATTTAAGAGAGCCAAAATGTCAGTTCCTAAGCCAACTGCTTGATGTATACATCAACACAATTCAGTACTCATTGTTTGCTCTCATAGTCATGGAATTTGTACAGGTTTTAATTTTTAATTTTGTTTAATACCAGTAAGTACTATACGTGTATACTATATTTATAGAAATGTGAAAACTGTGGGCTTAACCAACCTGTTGGGTGCAAGAGATGCAAAAACAAAGAGTGTGGAATGGTTTTTGGAAAAAGGAAAAGTGATAAAGAGTACTGGGAGGAGATATCAATAAAAGGAAAAACAAATGTCACTCAGCAAAAACAGAAGCTTCGTTATCGGGTAATGTGAAAGCTTTGCTGTAACAATATTTTCTACATTTTAAGTGCCTTAATTGCATCACCATTTTAGCTCACAGTATTACATGTGACTAAATTTATTATCAATGTGATAGTTTATTGTCAAATTAATATCTCAAGCTATGAATTGTGAGTGTTTGTTATCCAGCCAGGGGTTAATTAGTGCTGTGATGACTGCATGTGGCTGTATTCTAGTAAGTGTTCTGACCCTTTGTTGGCCACAATGGTTCTTGTGGCATTGCTTGTGTTGTGACATTCTTGCTGTATTTGTAAAGTGGGAATTTTGCCAAGAATTTTGCCTTTTGGATATGAATTACTCGCATTTCAAGAACTTCGCACTGATATGGGGTTATATTCTGGTAAGGGCTCCCCTGGAAATCTCTTTTGTTATCAAAATTCGCAATGCATGATTCCTCACCTTTTGCTTTAATGAACAATGGCTACTATTACATAGTTTCTGTTTCACAAAATCTCGTTCACAAAAACTTGATTGTCTTTTTTAAACTTCGTTTTTACAAATAGGCAGATATACTCCATGAGCATCATGGATATGATGTGGTCGTATTGTACCATGTCCCTGGCAAAAGGCGGTATTTTGACTGCTATGGAACCCCAGGAGCTGCTCGTGAATTCTTGGGACATGGGATAAGAGACCGGCCAAAATTTGGAGTAATGGTTACAAGCCTTTTTGAAAAGTTTGTAAAAGGTACTCTAAAGGGTATTATTTATTATACGTTTTAGCGCCAAACAAACAAAAGTCTAAATCTTTATTGATTCTCTTTTTAAAATATGTTTCATTATGTTTTTAACAGCCTTATAACCACTGTTAAAAATTTGTCACATTATAGACGACCGGTCAAGGATGCAAAAACTAACCGTTGATGACATTTTTTGCAAGCAACCACGCTAAATCGCATTGGATAGTGTTTTCTTTGAAGGTGAGGAGTGTTGGCATCCGTAATTTTGGATGTATATACTAAAATTTGAAGGTTTTTAAAAACGCATTGGGATGAATGAGATTTATGTGGTGTGCAGCTTTCTATGTTAGTGCTTTATTTTGATTGGTTGATTATCCAATTAACATGCGTAAAGTTCTGATTAACCTAATTCGCATAACTCACAATGATCAACAAACAACAAACATGTCGTAAATATGACACTTCGAAGAAAAGTCACAATAAGCAGTCAACTTTGTGTTACAAGCAGGTGACCACCACAGATGTGTAGCTTAAACATAAACAAAGATGACTAGGCCGGTTGCCATCTGTGTATTACAATATATTTCTGTTGAAGCAGTAAGTTTTAGGCCTGAGGATGTGATGAATAACACTACGGTAGTACAAAAAGGTTAGCTTTATAACAAGACAATAAGACGTACATCTCTGGTACCGGAAAGTTATCAAACTAAACGAAGTAACTTATGAATATGAGAACTTTCTGTTGCCAGCTCTAATAAATTTATCAATCTTGGCAAATTTTTCTAGATATAGCTTTTTTAACAAGTGTAATATTTAGGTGTATTTATGTCATGTTTCTTGTTTGTTTACCATTGTGAGTTATGCGAATTAGGATAACCAGAACTTTACGCATGTTAATTGGATAGTCAGCCAATCAAAATAAAACACTAACGTAAAAGGCGGCACTCCACAGAAATCCCATTCATCCCAATGTGCCTTTAAAAACCTTCAAATTTTAGTATATACATCCAAAATTACGGATACCAACACTCCTCACCTTCAAAGTAAACACTATCCAATGCGTAGCGTTGGTTGCCTGCTTGTAACAAAAAATGCCATCAACGGTGTTTTGGGGATACATTTCTCGAGTTTGGCCGTCCGTCTATTAGCCTCTTCTGACTAAAGGTTATTTAATGCAATATGTGTGCTGCTTAAAACTTTCAAAAACCCAAGATATAAATTCAAGAGGGATATAAGAAACGATTAAGGTTACTATACACCTTCCCATTTACCAAGTGTTCTCCACTTCATTAAGTGTAACGGTAGTTGTTTGTGGGAAAAGAATATTCTCGATTATTGAACGATCTACCTGCTTGATAGTTATGCTGCTAGTAAACTTCAAGTATCCTCTGCAACGACTGCTACA
This sequence comes from Corallium rubrum, assembly GCA_964035015.1. Lineage (NCBI taxonomy): Eukaryota > Metazoa > Cnidaria > Anthozoa > Scleralcyonacea > Coralliidae > Corallium > Corallium rubrum. Next base: position 2,405,617 of record OZ036003.1, read on the forward strand.
CCCTCTAACATCGTAAGATTACTGTGCAAGCATCGACGAATTCTAACGCAAATATTTTCAAACTTTGCCACTTGTAAGTAATTGCATGGATGAAGTAGACAATTATTTCAGCATGATTGTTAATTTTAGCATAGTATAGTGTAGTGTATTGTGTTGCATTGTATTGTATTGTATTGTATTGCATTGTATTGTATTGTATTGTATTGTATTGTGTTGTGTTGTGTTGTGTTGTGTTGTGTTGTGTTGTGTTGTGTTGTGTTGTGTTGTGTTGTGTTGTGTTGTGTTGTGTTGTGTTGTGTTGTGTTGTGTTGTGTTGTGTTGTGTTGTGTTGTGTTGTGTTGTGTTGTGTTGTGTTGTGTTGTGTTGTGTTGTGTTGTGTTGTGTTGTGTTGTGTTGTGTTGTGTTGTGTTGTGTTGTGTTGTGTTGTGTTGTGTTGTGTTGTGTTGTGTTGTGTTGTGTTGTGTTGTGTTGTGTTGTGTTGTGTTGTGTTGTGTTGTGTTGTGTTGTGTTGTGTTGTGTTGTATTTGCAACTAAACTCATCAAACTGAAACGCTTCTTCTCCATGGTATTTAGGTATTAGCAACATTTTTTTGTTTTCTATTAATAGATTTTCAAACGGATTCGGAGGAATGTAATGTTTCCAGTAATATAAGTAACCCAACTTCTGAAACAGTTTCGCAAAACAACACAAACTCCACTAATCAAAGTAACTCATCTACCATTTCGACTGACCAAGAACAACCGTCTGACGAACTTACATTAGCTTCTCCTAATCCTGTGACATCTGTTTCATCAACGCCATCAACCTCTATTACGTCAAACAACACCGGCTCAAGCTTCGTCTCCACTAACCAAATTGAACTGTCCACCTTTTCAAATAATCAAGAACAATCGTCTGTCGAACCCACACCTGCTTCATCTAATCCCTTAACATCTATTTCAACGACTAAATCTGCATCAACGCCGTTCACGTCCTCATCCCGGACATCTGAACAATCGTCCAGTAACATTGCTAAGACGAGAGTCGAAGTACGTGAGGGTAATTCACAGTTTTCAGTGCACAATCGGTGGTATCTTTAGGGCTTATACATTACATTACATTACATCTAAACTCATTACATTATCCCTCTTCTTTTACCAAATTTCTCGTTCTGAAAGGAATATATCAAACACCAGTAAACGTAATTGCTATGGTATCAAAACAAAGAGAAGTAAGTTGAAAAAAGAGGTGACAGCCGAACTTTTTAACCATCTTAGATGATTTGATACCGCGGTAAACCACAATTTCTAGTGCTTGGTATAGTTTCTCAATCAAATCATGGGTATTTAAACAGAAAATCAGAGTTAAAGTTGCTTCAATTTTTTGTTGTTCGTTACCTCGATATCAAAATACGTCACGATCTTTGAGAATGAATGAAAAAACAGAACGCCCTTTTCAGAATACAAAGCAGCTTGCATAATGTTCGTATATTTTACAAATTAATTGCAGGTACAGAGTTTGGTCTTTCGGATGGAGACAACAAAACTGTCAGAGGCATTGGAGTTGTCAAATCCACAAGAAGTCTTCATGGCCACGTTGTACCTGATGGTCACGTTGTCGTTGAAGTAAGAAGTTTAATGACCAACATACGCGTACCCCTTCCAAGCCCGTTTGATGATGATAATGTGGACGTTGGTGGATTTTATGCTTGGCCAACGAATAGACTGATTGTGCTACGAAGGAGTTCCTTTGAACTCAAAGATCGTTAGTTAATAATTACTGACCTTATCAAATTCCATTGTTCTCTGTCTGCATTATATCAACGATTTCAGCAATTAAGCACACTGCAATATTTTTAATATTGCAGCCAGCACACTGCAATATTTTAAATTTTGTAGCCGGCACGTTTACAAGCCTTTCGTTTCTCGTTTACAAAGGTCTAAAATCAGCGTTTCTTTAATATTTTATTGATGACATTTGATATTTAATTGATTTTACCAAACAGAAACTATGCAAAAACCTATAAACTCATGCAAAAACCTATCAAATGTAAGGATTTTCGATATAAACTTCCAAACTTCAGGTCCAAGTGTTTCCCCTTGACAAGTAAAATCGTCTGCGTTTTCTTTGTTCTGACAGGGACGTACACTTTTACCTAATGTGGGACTGTATCAGTAGTTCTGCTCATGCTCAATGACATTCATACTCGCACATTTTCATGATATTACAAAATACCATGAAATTTCGGCGCATTAGCTATTAAACCTTCCGCTCGGGTAAAATGTTACTAAATTACCCTGGTCATCGCGTGGGAGGTTTAATAGCTAATACATATTATTTATAATAAAATACTAAAGTCACCAGACTCAAACGTCTGATGCGGACCTGGAGGAGTTAAGAATCAAACTGGAACTTGACCAGTAAACGTTATAGGTGGATGTATATTGTCATTAAATATTCGTTTTTATTATATGGCTGATATAATACGTCATCTTGAAAATGGATAATTGTTATTGGTCCATTAGCGGTCGGAAACCAACAGTGCGGACCGTTTCTTGAATGTCTGTGAAAACTTAGACGTTTTTGAAAAGAGTTCTTTCTAAGGATCCACGACAATTTACTGGCTTCTGTTTTCTATGGCTGTTTTTTTTTTCAATGGGCTCTTGGATATAATTGTGATTAAAGGAAACTAGACAAAGTTACTTTTGAAAAATACAGAACAAGCTTTTAGCCACACTGATAAATAACTTATTATTGACCGAGCTTGTTCGGTCTGGCAGAAGGATACTTTGGAGAAGAATCAGATGCTTTCACCACCACTGAGCGCACCAAGTATTGAACCAGTATTTGATCAGAGTGAAATTACCAACCCTTCTTTCCAAAATTGTTGGGTCGGATGCAGCTGAAAGAGCAGAGTTGACAATTATGGAAGAAGAAATAGAGGTGATTAATTTGACTTTGTCTGAAGAGGAAAAGTTACTATTGTGTGCCCACGCATGATGTTATTTTTCGCTTGATGCTTGGCTTGCGCAGTTGGTCAGAATATGCGCCATTCCGATTCTACTGAGGATTTGATCCTCCCTATTTACACCACAGCTGAAGAGAGGTTTTGGCTTTTCCAGGCAAGCTGCAAACCGTCAAGAGTAGCTAAATGTGTGTATTCTACCAAGGTTAAAGGGAATTGGTCGAATCTCCAAGGTGATGGAAATTACAACATTATTCACAGTGACAACATTATTGGAAAAAATAGAATTCGTTCAGCACATGGTCCGTTATATTTTTCCTATAAGCCAGGCGCGACCCGAGTAACTTTGTTTTGCCCGATCTCGTTAGTTTATCATAATGAAGGTTCTAAACGAGTCCGGTATAATAAGCGAACAATTATGATTAGATAGTGTAAAACATTTTATTGATATATGTACAGTTTTACTGTATTCAAAGAAATTTTAGTTATTTCAGTATGTTAAAAAAAAAAGAAGCAGTATTAGTATCCTTCCATTTTCAGTTGCATATATACCACACAAGTGGTCAGTGATGCACGATATTAGTACCCGCCGCGGATGGTGCCCCCCGGACACTGTGACTCCGTTTGTATTTTCATGCATTCTATAGAAGACGCGTGATTATTTTTTTCTTTTAAATGGTGATTTTATTAATGTGCTTTCAGTTTCTTAAGAACATTAGGGACGTTTTTCGAGGAAAAAATAAGCCGCGGCTTAAGTTTTTAAAAAAATTCTGTTGAGGCCATTCAAAAAAATATCCCGGTTTATCATCAGCGCCCGCATCCTTTTTCGTGCCGCATGGATTTTTTAATTTTTTTTTATTATAAATAAAAATTATTGTTTTCAACAAAAAGTAATCAGTTTGACCACGATCACTTCCGGTCTGTCATCACAAAACACACGCGACAGACTCACGCGTTTTTTTTTAATTTTTATACTGTTCTAGTTTTCTACAAGTCAGTTTATTATAAATATTAAGTGATCAGAAGGTACACATATTCAACCTGAGTCTCAGATGATTTGAACGTAGGTTGAATATGTGTACAACTCACGCACAACCTTCTGATCACCACTGAGATGCTCTAACCATTGAGCTACTGAAACACAGATGATTTAACGTAGGTTGAATATGTGTACAACTCGGCACAACCTTCTGATCACCAGTCAAATATTTAAAAAAACAACCAACAAAACCACCCACCCGCACGGATTTTTTTTTGCTCCTACTGATGATAATCCGGGATATTTTTTTAAATGGCCCGATCCAATTTTTTTGAAAAATAGAAAAACCTTAAAAAGAAAAATGAATCTACCGAATTTATTTAAAATCTGCCTATCGATTATGTAAATTTAAAGAAACGTTTTAATGGATAAAAAAAATTTTGGGGTCGCGTAACTCGATTTTGAAATAAATTGGATTAAATGTAAATTTACGGCCATTTTGAAACGTCACAGTTGTCGTAGCAACGGCTGAAACAAATTTGTTAACAGTATTTAATGTCTTGAACGTAATTCTATGCATAACGTTAGTTTCATTCTATTCCAAGATATTCATGAGCAGTTTCTGAGTTTGAAATTTGCATTTTCCCAACTTTTGAAGAAACCACCTCTGTGTCATTATATGATCAATATATCACATTAATATTTAGGGTCATATTTCACCGTGTACTACACAAGTATAGTGCTCTTACTATGTACCGCCAAAATGCACCCCAATCTCGTAATTATGATCAATATATCACAACATAATTGATATTTGGGGTCATATTTCACCGTGTACTACACAAGTATAGTACTCTTACTATATACCGCCAAAATGCACCCCAATCTCGTAATTATGATCAATATATCACAACAATATTGATATTCAGGGTCATATTTCACCGTGTACTACACAAGTATAGTACTCTTACTACATACCGCCAAAATGCACCCCAATCTCGTAATTATGATCAATATATCACAACAATATTGATATTCAGGGTCATATTTCACCGTGTACTACACAAGTATAGTACTCTTACTACATACCGCCAAAATGCACCCCAATCTCGTAATTATGATCAATATATCACAACATTGATATTTAGGGTCATATTTCACCGTGTACTACACAAGTATAGTACTCTTACTATATACCGCCAAAATGCACCCCAATCTCGTAATTATGATCAATATATCACAACATAATTGATATTTGGGGTCATATTTCACCGTGTACTACACAAGTATAGTACTCTTACCATATACCGCCAAAATGCACCCCAATCTCGTAATTATGATCAATATATCACAACATTGATACTTAGGGTCATATTTCACCGTGTACGACACAAGTATAGTACTCTTACTACATACCGCCAAAATGCACCCCAATCTCGTAATTATGATCAATATATCACAACATTGATATTTAGGGTCATATTTCACCGTGTACTACACAAGTATAGTACTCTTACTATGTACCGCCAAAATGCACCCCAATCTCGTAATTATGATCAATATATCACAACATAATTGATATTTGGGGTCATATTTCACCGTGTACTACACAAGTATAGTACTCTTACTATATACTGCCAAAATGCACCCCAATCTCGTAATTATGATCAATATATCACAACATTGATACTTAGGGTCATATTTCACCGTGTACTACACAAGTATAGTACTCTTACTACATACCGCCAAAATGCACCCCAATCTCGTAATTATGATCAATATATCACAACATTGATATTTAGGGTCATATTTCACCGTGTACTACACAAGTATAGTACTCTTACTATATACCGCCAAAATGCACCCCAATCTCGTAATTATGATCAATATATCACAACATTGATATTTAGGGTCATATTTCACCGTGTACTACACAAGTATAGTACTCTTACTATGTACCGCCAAAATGCACCCCAATCTCGTAATTATGATCAGTATATCACAACATAATTGATATTTGGGGTCATATTTCACCGTGTACTACACAAGTATAGTACTCTTACTATGTACCGCCAAAATGCACCCCAATCTCGTAATTATGATCAATATATCACAACATAATTGATATTTGGGGTCATATTTCACCGTGTACTACACAAGTATAGTACTCTTACTATATACCGCCAAAATGCACCCCAATCTCGTAATTATGATCAATATATCACAACAATATTGATATTCAGGGTCATATTTCACCGTGTACTACACAAGTATAGTACTCTTACTACATACCGCCAAAATGCACCCCAATCTCGTAATTATGATCAATATATCACAACAATATTGATATTTAGGGTCATATTTCACCGTGTATTACACAAGTATAGTACTCTTACTACATACCGCCAAAATGCACCCCAATCTCGTAATTATGATCAATATATCACAACATTGATATTTAGGGTCATATTTCACCGTGTACTACACAAGTATAGTACTCTTATTATATACCGCCAAAATGCACCCCAATCTCGTAATTATGATCAATATATCACAACAATATTGATATTCAGGGTCATATTTCACCGTGTACTACACAAGTATAGTACTCTTACTACATACCGCCAAAATGCACCCCAATCTCGTAATTATGATCAATATATCACAACAATATTGATATTTAGGGTCATATTTCACCGTGTATTACACAAGTATAGTACTCTTACTACATACCGCCAAAATGCACCCCAATCTCGTAATTATGATCAATATATCACAACATTGATATTTAGGGTCATATTTCACCGTGTACTACACAAGTATAGTACTCTTACTACATACCGCCAAAATGCACCCCAATCTCGTAATTATGATCAATATATCACAACATTGATATTTAGGGTCATATTTCACCGTGTACTACACAAGTATAGTACTCTTACTATGTACCGCCAAAATGCACCCCAATCTCGTAATTATGATCAATATATCACAACATAATTGATATTTGGGGTCATATTTCACCGTGTACTACACAAGTATAGTACTCTTACCATATACCGCCAAAATGCACCCCAATCTCGTAATTATGATCAATATATCACAACATTGATACTTAGGGTCATATTTCACCGTGTACGACACAAGTATAGTACTCTTACTACATACCGCCAAAATGCACCCCAATCTCGTAATTATGATCAATATATCACAACATTGATATTTAGGGTCATATTTCACCGTGTACTACACAAGTATAGTACTCTTACTATGTACCGCCAAAATGCCCCCCAATCTCGTAATTATGATCAATATATCACAACATAATTGATATTTGGGGTCATATTTCACCGTGTACTACACAAGTATAGTACTCTTACTATATACCGCCAAAATGCACCCCAATCTCGTAATTATGATCAATATATCACAACATTGATACTTAGGGTCATATTTCACCGTGTACTACACAAGTATAGTACTCTTACTACATACCGCCAAAATGCACCCCAATCTCGTAATTATGATCAATATATCACAACATTGATATTTAGGGTCATATTTCACCGTGTACTACACAAGTATAGTACTCTTACTATATACCGCCAAAATGCACCCCAATCTCGTAATTATGATCAATATATCACAACATTGATACTTAGGGTCATATTTCACCGTGTACTACACAAGTATAGTACTCTTACTACATACCGCCAAAATGCACCCCAATCTCGTAATTATGATCAATATATCACAACATTGATACTTAGGGTCATATTTCACCGTGTACTACACAAGTATAGTACTCTTACTATGTACCGCCAAAATGCACCCCAATCTCGTAATTATGATCAGTATATCACAACATAATTGATATTTGGGGTCATATTTCACCGTGTACTACACAAGTATAGTACTCTTACTATGTACCGCCAAAATGCACCCCAATCTCGTAATTATGATCAATATATCACAACATAATTGATATTTGGGGTCATATTTCACCGTGTACTACACAAGTATAGTACTCTTACTATATACCGCCAAAATGCACCCCAATCTCGTAATTATGATCAGTATATCACAACAATATTGATATTCAGGGTCATATTTCACCGTGTACTACACAAGTATAGTACTCTTACTACATACCGCCAAAATGCACCCCAATCTCGTAATTATGATCAATATATCACAACAATATTGATATTTAGGGTCATATTTCACCGTGTATTACACAAGTATAGTACTCTTACTACATACCGCCAAAATGCACCCCAATCTCGTAATTATGATCAATATATCACAACATTGATATTTAGGGTCATATTTCACCGTGTACTACACAAGTATAGTACTCTTATTATATACCGCCAAAATGCACCCCAATCTCGTAATTATGATCAATATATCACAACATAATTGATATTTGGGGTTATATTTCACCGTGTACTACACAAGTATAGTACTCTTACTATATACCGCCAAAATGCACCCCAATCTCGTAATTATGATCAGTATATCACAACAATATTGATATTCAGGGTGATATTTCACCGTGTACTACACAAGTATAGTACTCTTACTACATACCGCCAAAATGCACCCCAATCTCGTAATTATGATCAATATATCACAACAATATTGATATTTAGGGTCATATTTCACCGTGTATTACACAAGTATAGTACTCTTACTACATACCGCCAAAATGCACCCCAATCTCGTAATTATGATCAATATATCACAACATTGATATTTAGGGTCATATTTCACCGTGTACTACACAAGTATAGTACTCTTATTATATACCGCCAAAATGCACCCCAATCTCGTAATTATGATCAATATATCACAACATAATTGATATTTGGGGTTATATTTCACCGTGTACTACACAAGTATAGTACTCTTACTATATACCGCCAAAATGCACCCCAATCTCGTAATTATGATCAATATATCACAACAATATTGATATTCAGGGTGATATTTCACCGTGTACTACACAAGTATAGTACTCTTACTACATACCGCCAAAATGCACCCCAATCTCGTAATTATGATCAATATATCACAACAATATTGATATTTAGGGTCATATTTCACCGTGTATTACACAAGTATAGTACTCTTACTACATACCGCCAAAATGCACCCCAATCTCGTAATTATGATCAATATATCACAACATTGATATTTAGGGTCATATTTTCGGTGTACTACACAAGTATGGTACTCTTACTACATACCGCCAAAATGCACCCCAATCTCGTAATTATGATCAACATATCACAACATTATTAATATTTAGGGTCATATTTCACCGTGTACTACACAAGTATAGTACTCTTACTATATACCGCGAAAATGCACCCCAATCTCGTAATTATGATCAATATATCACAACATTATTAATATTTAGGGTCATATTTCACCGTGTACTACACAAGTATAGTACTCTTACTACATACCGCCAAAATGCACCCCAATCTCGTAATTATGATCAATATATCACAACATTGATATTTAGGGTCATATTTCACCGTGTACTACACAAGTATAGTACTCTTACTACATACCGCCAAAATGCACCCCAATCTCGTAATTATGATCAATATATCACAACATTATTAATATTTAGGGTCATATTTCACCGTGTACAACACAAGTATAGTACTCTTACTACATGCGGCCAAAAACCACCCCAACCTCGTAATTACGATCAACATATACCATGACATCATCAATATTTAGGGGGTATTATCAAACGTCGTACCCAGGGCCATTATTTGTCAGCGGGAAAATTTTCAAATGGCGGGGAAGACAAAAGTTTAATGGAATATTATTAATTTTGCGATTCGAATGCATTGCTGTGTTTCTATCCTGGTATTACTAATTAAGAAATATGTTATCAGTATAGGTAAGTAATGTATTATACAGTGATTCGCTCCATTCATTCAGTATATTATCATAAAAATAGCTGCAATCAGAAGTTAAAGGTGACGCAGATATAAATGTGTTATTATTGTACGGTATATATGTTGACCGTTGCACGTATTTTGCAGCACAGAGATGCGGAGGAACAAGAAATGCTTTCCATCTAAGGTAAGGTTATTTAAGGAAGGTAATGTCGATTATACAAGGTTCTATCCAAGCCCTTTTTAGGTCCGGTCCGGTTATAATACTCAATCTTGAATTATGAATAAATTACTTTCAAATCTTCAATCTTTCCAAAATTCATCTGTTGTTATTAATACAGTTTACATCTCATGCTGAAGTATGAACAATACCAAATTACTTTATAGTATAAGTAAGGTGGTTTTCCAGAATCATATTTTCCAGTAGAGTACCGTAAACCTCCGAATATAAGACACCCCCCCCCCCCCACCCCATGTAAGCCCACCACCAATTTACTAACATAAGCCCACCCGTACATAAACCCATGGGCTTATATGTGTATCTTATGCTTGTTTATATGTTAACCTTGTGTTATATTGAAATAAAGTCAATAGATGTTTAATATTACTACACAAAATCTTGTCTGTATATAAGCTCCCCCCGTATATAAGGCCCCCCCCCCCATGTATAAGCCCACCAAAAAGTGCTTACGAACAAATATAAGCCCAGGGCTTTAATATATTTGGAGGTTTACGGTATAGCACTACCATAAACAACTACGAATGCATCTTTAATAGTGACACATCAAAATTTAGAAACTTTTCCCGAAAGCATGTTGACACTTGACTGACTCCCCCTCCTCCCCCACTGCTACTGATAGAAAAATCCTGACAACCTTCCCATATCAAAACTCAGTCTGTCCCAAAAAATCGGACCTACAATTATAAAAACTTGGAAAAAGTTACATGGGTCTCAGATTAAGAAACATTTAATTTTGGGTTCTTCACACCTACATAGTTGAATGAATTTTGAGTTGAACATTTTGTTTCCTCACAGTGACAGTGTTCCAAACAACATAACTGACTCCCATATTTTGGAATGTTCGTCAACTGAAATATTATTTGTGATGATTAAGGGAGGATTTTGTGGTCAGGAACATAGAAATTAGAAATGCAGCATATGGAACTGGAACTTGACTTGTATTATTACTATTAATGTTCTTACTGTACATGTACATGCACTTACCTGTAAAGCCTGGTTCTCATATGTCGCCGATCCATGATTCAGATACATGTTAAGTAATAAAGAACAATGCTGAAAAGCACTGCTTTCTGCATTGTTCTTTATTACTTTTCTTTTTTACCGTTTTAACATGCATCTAAATACAAATCGGTGACCGTCGGCGACATATGAGAACTAGGCTTAAGCATTGAGGAACGTTCAGTTCCTCACAATACAGTAAAATAGAAAAAAGGCTACGAATGACTACGGTGTCTCAATATAGATTCAATAGGGAAAATACACTTTAACAAATTTAAATTATTTATTACTTTCTCCAAAAATATTACATTCATTAGGGAAATATGGATGTGATTGGACAACATCATTATTCCGCAGATATTCATCTAGCTTTCACTAGAGGTGACTGCGTAAAACTCAGCGTCTCATATTGGCCAGAGTAAAATACTGAAGACCTTATCGATTTATTTACTGATTGATTAACATAAATACTTTTCCAATTCTTATAGGGAAAAGATGGTATTTGCCGGATTTCCACGTGCCCTCAGTCCGGAAAATATTACAAACGCCTAGATAATCATTTGAGTTTGTGTCATAGAGGTACTACAAGATCGATGAATGACCGACTCCCATACCCAAGATCAGAACAAGTGGACAAGAATTCGTTGCCTTCATGCAATAATAAAGTCTTACATCTAAATCACGATGTTTGCCTCTCCTAGTTCAACCACGAGTGTTGAATATACCACAATGTACCAATTTGGTGGAAGCGGGAATCATGGAATTCTTAGTTCCCCCGCAAAGGCCTCATCGTCGATTGATTTCAGTAACAAAAATACCTCAATCTCTGAAGGAGCGAATAGGAAATATAGTGAGAGCAACCAATCTGTAAGCATAGAAGTTGCGAAAAGACGTCTCTTCACTGAGGCTACCAGAAGAAAAAGTGTGAAAGAACGCCGTCTGTTTGCTCGAGCTACGCCATTTACCACACAGGGAAGATCCAACAGCCAGAAATCTAGAAAAATCTTCACAATTAGCGAAAAGCTTCACAATTTGGAGAAGATGGCTAATAAGATTTGCACCGACCATTACATAAGAGATGACACGAGTCAGATAGAAATAGAATCAAGCGAAGAATGGTCAGCCCCTACACTGCGTTTCCTCATTCACAATACATGTTCATACAGCGTTCGTTCATTGTTGAGTTTCGTGGAACAAAAAGGTTCTGTTGCGGAGTACCATAAATTGGAATCATGCAAGGAAGTTTTTGGTCCAGTGTCGTTGTCGTTTCTGGAAGAAGTGTATAAACACAAAATCCCGATAATGAGCTTCTATAATAAGAAAGGACGCTACCCGGATGGAGATCGAGTGGAGAAATGCATAGCATGCAACAAAACTGGCGGCAAATGTGAATGCCCAGCCTTGGACACATCAATTTATCTGTTTTGCCGACAACCATGTGTTAAAGACAAGTTCGACTGTGACAAATGCAAGAAATGGATTCAGATTTCAACGCATCTATGCTACGATTTTTTCTTTTGTGAAATATGTGACGAGGAGTTTAAATCATCACAGAAACACAAGCCATACCCACCACATTTTGCATCGCGTGTCTAACCAGACATGTTTAAATAGCCGTACCGTCTAGCTGCTATTTATAGCACAAAATGCGGATAAACAAACCGAAATTGACTTTCAAATGATTGCAAATGAGCATTATATATTGTTTGGACTGCAAGAATTGTGGGTAAAAGCGGACAAACTTAAATAGTGACGTCATCACGACGGAGCGCTAGGCGGAATTTTGCGCGCGGAGCAGAATTTTTCTTTAGGAATACACAGCTGCTTTTCGCAGGCTATCTGATTTCTATTATTGCACGGAATAGGATTAATTTCTGAAATATTCCGGAATTGCCTGATCTCTCGATCGATTTCCAAACAATAGGTTATTGTGGTTAATCTAGGGAGCTTAACAGATGATATACCGAGTATACCTGCTTAAGAAGAGCTCATAAACTAGCGTAGCGTACGTTATTCCAGCTATTCCTATTCCGGAATGGTCCCAAACAAACGCACCCTTAAATCTATTGTGGTTGCATTACTTTCAAAATGGCTGCCACTACCATTAAACTTTCCATTATTTGAAATCTAAATTCCAATAGTTTCTATTTTTTCAAAGTTCTTCATCTAATTGTTCATATCCTCAGTCTTCATCTTCATCTTCATCTTCATCTTCATCTTCATCTTCATCTTCATCTTCATCTTCATCTTCATCTTCATCTTCATCTTCATCTTCGTCAAGTGAAAGTTCATTGCCAGCATCTTCATTTTCAGTTTCATCGTCCTCCTCGTTCTTTCCATTCTCTTCTTCTTCCAGTTCCTCGGCAAGTTGAACCAGACGTTCCTGCAGAGTAGATTCGTCGCACTCGAGTACATCTTTGAACACTCTCAGCGCATCGTACAATTGCTGACGACAAAATTCAATACCCTGTTTCGTAAGGGAACATTTTCCTCGCAAAACGTCGATGCAATCTGAAGTTGTTGCGTACTTTGAAGTCTATATATAAAGAGCACATACGATTGTACTGTTGTTAATTGAAAATTTCAAAACCAGGCACAAAAATGTTACAGTACATTTTGATACTGTACAACATATAAATGAAATTAATGACAAAGGAGACCATGGTTCAGCAACACTATGGGAAAGTCTGTGTTCAATTAATTAATTTACTTACATCATCAACCATGTCTGACGTATTTCTTTGATCAAAGCTATCATCACCGGTGCCCATCTCTAAATCTAAAGTACAGAATCTATTAGCAAAGAAGCAAATATATTCTTTATTCACACATGCATGCTTCGCTATCAACCAATTTTTTAAATTGACAACTCGCCCTCTTAACTAAATTATTGTAAAATAAATGCTATTATTATTATTATTGTTATTATTATTACTATTATAATTATAATTTAATATAATTTTATTATACATGTATAAAATAGAGTGTTTTATTGATTTTTCCGCCACTAATAAAAGCGATAATCGCACATGTGACGATTATCGCGATAGGCATTATGGAGTTTACTGCAATATTTTGCAAGGCAATAGGACAGATATCCGGTTCAACACTCGAAATAAACTTCATATTTCCGCACATCCATGTATTTATTCTCTATATAAGTATTATTATTATTATTTATTATTATTATTATTCACCACATTAAGTTAACTACATAAAAATTACATTTAAACTTTGATATTGATATCAAGCTTAATGTAAGTTTGACTATAAAATTAACTCCTTCAGGTGCCAGGGCCGGTTTGCCCAGTGGCGAGTAAAATCGTCTGGCGTTAGTCAGAGTAACATACTCTAGCGCCGTTGGTCAGAGGTCGATGAAGACCTATTGGGACCTGAAAGAGTTAAATCGTCATCAATTTTCGGACCATTAAACTCTACCTTTTAAGCGTTGCTGTAGTGATTTCAATTGGTTAAGCAGTTTTGGAAGGGAACAGTCTTTATAGAATGTGATATGGTTAATCATTTCCTTCTCGGTCAGGTCAATTTCCTCGTTTAGTCTCTTACATTCCATCTCGATGTCCGCCACCAGTCTCTTTTGTCTGATTGGGATTAAAGTTGCTGCATAAAACAAAAGACACAGATAATGCTTAAGTATTTCAGGAAGAAAAAGTTTTAAGAACAGCCCTTCATAAAAACCAGGTTGCCCCGTGAAAATAACATACAAATGACTATATATACGGTAAAACTATATTTAACTTTATTATTGTTTGCTCAGCTCTTATCTCAACTGCAGGTAAGCTCAATCTTACCATCTTCCGCTGGCATCCATGGGAATACTCCATTTTCAGCGTCAGTAATATCCAGGGGCTGCTCTTGTCCGGAAACTTTATTATACTGTTCTACCAACTTTCCTAACGATGATTTATTGGATTGGATTTTTCTTCTAAGACGTGCTCTTTGTTTTGAAGAATCTAATAAAAATTCAAAAAGAATAACAACTTAAATTTGCAAAAACACGAGGATGATGCCGGCTTTGTTTTTTACTGGTCAAATTTTAAGAAATCTTTCTCAACCTTTGGTGTATACTCTACTCTTTCTCACAAGTGTTTAATTTTGCAAGGTGCTGAAGTATATATAATTCCCGTGACTTTTTTCGCAAACAAAGAACACACAAAAAATATCTCCACGACATTTCAGTCAAAGCAGAACTGGCATGCCAAAAATTTATTTGAGATTTCAATAACTCAAAACTGAATTAACGCGTACAGGTTGTAGCCTTATTGGAAGAAAACTAGACATTTCAGCAAAACTGCAGCATGTTCCATTGGTCTTGTGTATCTTATCTAGTCCTAACCGACAAACTGCAGAAAACATGTTACGACAGGATTGCAGGGAAGATGCGCGCAAGAAAGGTGATTAATATTCTTAATGGCCACAAAACACGGATACCTACCTGCCATTTTACCCATGTTACACGCGAGTTGTGCGATAGTGAAGTGGTGAGTTCTTATTTTCCTCCTTAGAAGTTCTGCCATTCTCTGTTCCGCAATCACCTTTCCACTTGTAGAGGAATATTCGGTGTGCTCTCCCTTCCTTTTGAGTTTTTCAATAAATGCAGCATTATGTTTGTTCTTCTCCAGCTTACGATACCGGGAAGGGAACAAAGAAGCAACACATTCCAGTAAGGCAGCTGATTCTGTTGTTATGGTTGGGTTGGACAGTGTCTGAAGGACGAACAGTTCTTCTTCTATTGACATAGTTGTCTTTATTTTCTGAGCAGCGTTCTCTTCTATGAAAACAAATGAACAACAGCAACACTACTAAAGACAATGCATGGTGTCAACTCACATTCTCCGTTCAGCAATCACGAAATTTATGAAAGATTGTGCGGTGTGGTAAGAAATGTAATGGAAACATTGAATGTCATAATAGTGATGATCATGATAATAATAATAATAATAATAATAATAATAATAATAATAATAATAATAATAATAATAATAATAAGAAGAAGAAGAAGAAGAAGAAGAAGAAGAAGAAGAAGAAGAAGAAGAAGAAGAAGAAGAAGAAGAAGAAGAAGAAGAAGAAGAAGAAGAAGAAGAAGAAGAAGAAGAAGAAGAAGAAGAAGAAGAAGAAGAAGAAGAAGAAGAAGAAGAAGAAGAAGAAGAAGAAGAAGAAGAAGAAGAAGAAGAAGAAGAAGAAGAAGAAGAAGAAGAAGAAGAAGAAGAAGAAGAAGAAGAAGAAGAAGAAGAAGAAGAAGAAGAAGAAGAAGAAGAAGAAGAAGAAGAAGAAGAAGAAGAAGAAGAAGAAGAAGAAGAAGAAGAAGAAGAAGAAGAAGAAGAAGAAGAAGAAGAAGAAGAAGAAGAAGAAGAAGAAGAAGAAGAAGAAGAAGAAGAAGAAGAAGAAGAAGAAGAAGAAGAAGAAGAAGAAGAAGAAGAAGAAGAAGAAGAAGAAGAAGAAGAAGAAGAAGAAGAAGAAGAAGAAGAAGAAGAAGAAGAAGAAGAAGAAGAAGAAGAAGAAGAAGAAGAAGAAGAAGAAGAAGAAGAAGAAGAAGAAGAAGAAGAAGAAGAAGAAGAAGAAGAAGAAGAAGAAGAAGAAGAAGAAGAAGAAGAAGAAGAAGAAGAAGAAGAAGAAGAAGAAGAAGAAGAAGAAGAAGAAGAAGAAGAAGAAGAAGAAGAAGAAGAAGAAGAAGAAGAAGAAGAAGAAGAAGAAGAAGAAGAAGAAGAAGAAGAAGAAGAAGAAGAAGAAGAAGAAGAAGAAGAAGAAGAAGAAGAAGAAGAAGAAGAAGAAGAAGAAGAAGAAGAAGAAGAAGAAGAAGAAGAAGAAGAAGAAGAAGAAGAAGAAGAAGAAGAAGAAGAAGAAGAAGAAGAAGAAGAAGAAGAAGAAGAAGAAGAAGAAGAAGAAGAAGAAGAAGAAGAAGAAGAAGAAGAAGAAGAAGAAGAAGAAGAAGAAGAAGAAGAAGAAGAAGAAGAAGAAGAAGAAGAAGAAGAAGAAGAAGAAGAAGAAGGAGGATGATGACGATGATAATGATGATGCTTATGTGAAAACAATGATGACGGTATCTAGTTAACAGCCAATATAAAAGCTCTGAAATTGACACTTTCACTCTGGATATTATACATGTACCTTTTGCAACGGACCTGACGTCCCTTATCCAGTTTTCTGCGTGGTAGGACTCCGCATGACTCAATCTTAGTAAGACATCCTCCTTACTTTCGCTGGTTTTAATGAGTTTATTTTTCGCCTGCATGTAAACACAGTTAAACAGTGAAACTCCCAATTTGGCGAGACAACTATTGCTGAATAGCAGTTTGCTAACACATATATAGTTTTTAATTCTGCAGCGCTTTATTATATATATTAGAATAGAAAACACAATTTTCTTTAAATGCAAACATAAACGGTACGAACTATATTGCAATTGAAAGATGAAAAACGCGGAATTTGTGGCACTTCAAACTGTTCATTTGTCACATATTAGAAAAGGCAAATAAATTAATGCAGATGTACAGTACCTTTGCGTAACGATTTGCAAGTGACCAAGCCATTTTAACGACTTTCCTTTTGTTCCAAGCTAACGCGTGCTCAGTTAACAACTCTTCTCTTCCTGTTTAAAATTTAAAATTTTCTTATCACTAATAGCAATAATGCCAATAGCAAGAAACAAAGAAAAAAACTCTTAAATTTCACGTTAGAATATCTGAATGGCTCACCTTCTGGAAGCATATGTTTCGTGCTGTTTCCAAGTATAGAAAAGTGACTGTTGATTTGTTCAACTTCTTCACCTGTAGTTCCAGCAGCACCAGCCTGCCAACGCCCTCCCCACAAGACCTAGATGCATGAAGCAATCATACATACAAGAAACGACTCCTATTATTAGGAATAATTTCACATATAAATTGCGTATGTACTTCATGGTTAGATTCGATATAGTCATCCTAATATATTTTCATACTTAAAGCTGGTTACTGACTAGGGTTAGGCTCTTCGTTTGGGTTAGGGCACCCATACGATCCTGGTAGATCAGTTATAGGTTCGGTGAAGTCTGTATAGGGTACAAAAATATCGTATAGGGAGACTAAAAGCAATTGGCAACAACAGCAGAATAACAGTGTTAAACATCCAGAAATTGTACTTTGTAATATACTTTGTTGATTTTAAACAATATGTTTACTTTGAGTGGAGCTTGCCAGTTTTTTTGAAAAATGACGTGCGCGCAACACCCTGAAACTCACCTACAGTATTTACAGTATTATTAAATAATTAGAATGGAAATGAAGGGCACTTGTTCCTACTGTATTAACATAATAGCAGCCTGATTTTGCTAAGGTACAGGTATTGATAATTGAAACAAATAAATCCCTGGTTGTGAAATTTAGAAGGCTTACCTCGCATTGTGATGACTATACACTTTTCATCAGAATATATTCTGCCAAGGCTTTCACCACTATTGCATAGTGGACATTTAAATATGTTGTGAGGGAGAGATCTCTCTAAATAAAAATTAATAAATTGTAGAGTCTCTAAATAAACATTTATAATTAATTGCAAGTAAAAGTTTTACAAATAATTTGGAAAGCATATATTAATACAGACAGAATATAACAATTAAACTTTGTTTAAAATGCAATGAAAAACAGTATTACTGTATAAGAATAATGATAAAAAAAACTTTAAAAGAAATATTTGTACTAGTACAGTATATTAAATTCAGGGGTACCCCGGAATCGAACCGGACACCTCTCAATATGTACTTGAGATTGAGCTCTAACCACTGAGCCATACCCCTTGATTGAATATCATGTTTAGTGATCGTGTTAAGATTGATCTTAATCTGCCATCAAGGAATGGGAAAATTGATAAAAGAAACTAAAAAACAGACTAATCTGCAAAGTAGTAGACTGAAATGTACTGTAATGTAAAAGTAAATTTAATTTATCACAATTAAAAGTACACTGGATCTGTAGCAACAGGCAGCTCCACATGCAGAAAGAACACTATGCCCATGTCCCAATAAATTTCAATTCTTACAATAAAAACCTGCATGCATATGGACTGCAAGCTTCAAACTGCAAGAGCCCATTTCATGAAGGTTCCAATGTGTACTTCTTTGCAACAAATTATGCACATTACATACATGTACCTTAGCAGGAAAAACAAAATAAACTGGTAAATGTCAGAATGTATGTCACCTAATAGAGACTTACTGATTGACAAAATTGTTCTATTGGCAGACAAGCTTTGACATGGAGCAATTGGCTGGTAGTATTCATTAGCAAAATATGCATCTCGGTCATGAAAAGGTAGTTGGCTGTGCACTATCTCATCACACTCACTACACAAACTCTGGGGTCCGCACTGAATGCAACGGACTACAATATCTGGACACATGCACCTGGAACACTGTTTAGCAGCACTACCAACTGAAGCTAACACTGCATCAAATAATTCTGAGCGATGTGATTCCCAGTTAGTGTTGACAGCTTCCATTCTTGCAGCCCATGTCTTCACCTTTTTACCACTCCAGCCTTCCAAAACTTCTTCAACTTCATTAAGGACTTCCTCTAACAAAAATAATATAATTGAAATCATTATCATTACTTTTCCACATAAAAACGACCTGAGCCTGACCATAAAACGGTCTATGAGTCTATGACCGTTTGGCTTGGTATTATAATTGTACATGTTAATATGTACACTGCAGTCTGTAATCTATGATTTATATGATTTAAATACTTACCCAGTTGTGCATCTCTTTCATGTTCGCATATTTGGTCAGGAACTTCCAAGGCATCCATGCCTTGATCAGCTCCCGCATCAGTCGCATCACTGTATGAGCCTGTAATCAAACAAGGAGAAACTGTCACTATAAAGACTTAGCAGCGATTTTAAACAAGGTTTATATACCTAACATTTAAGTTTCGTACCTGCAGAATCGTCCTTCGTTTCTCTTACTCTATTAGCGGGGGAACTCGTTTTCCTGTTCGGTCGATATCTGGTGTGAAACGACCGATTTCCTGATGCATCTCTTTGAAAATGGCAAACAATTTCTTGAGGAGAGGATGTCTTAGGTTGCTCAAGTGCCTTGGAAATATCCGCTGCTATATCTTCAAGCGATGGGCTCTTCTTTCTTTTCCTTTGACGTTTGGTATACATCAGTATAATTGAGGAATACTGTACCAGTATATCACAGATCGGACAAGATGCGCAGATCGAAGGAATTTAGACATCTGTAGAGTTCACGTTATTTTGATGATTACCATCAAAATAACACAAATGGCCAATTGATGATTATCATCAAAATAAGGGTGAGGACATGTTGCAACTAACAGCGAGCCGAATACTCTCCGAAGATACGCGAGGCGTACCTTCGGAGAGTATTCGGCTCGCTAGTCGGGACTCGGGCTCATAATTTTAGCTGTTGCTCCCTTGGTTTGGGTTTACTTCTAAGATCGTAACAGATAAAACATAGGGAAATGGTAAGTACAACGTAACACAAATGCTTAGTTGATCGAACCAAGATATCTGCAAGTTTATGATTTTGGAGCGAACAGTTCAATGCTCTTTATGATAAATAAAATATATACACTGGCCACTGCATGTTGCTGCACACGTGGATATTTACTCCAGCTAGAGTCATCTATATATTTTTTAGATCAAACTAGCTGCTCTGAATGAAGATTGGAGTGACGACAGTTCGTGTGAACATACGGAGGAGAGAGCCAAGGAGACTAGGGTACTGACATCTTGAAATGTTTGATCAGATGATATATATAAAATAGATAGGTGGTGTGATTGGTCTTCTGTGTTTATATATCAGCCTATGCAAACACAGTTGTGACTTCAATGCATATTTCTTACATGTAACTTTATTTCATAAAAGAAATATAAAATCAACTACTACTTCGGTCGAGCTCCCATTCAAACCAATCTTGCATGCTCACTCCATAACACCCTGTCTTGCACTGCTGTTCATATTTCTGCCACCTCTTCCAGATCTGTGTCCTGTCTAAGATTGTCGATGTTGTTAATGGTTGGTCTACCTCACCTTGCTCTGCCCTTAAAGGAGAGGTAGACCAATCATTAACTAAATCCCTGTGTTATACATGTAGTATAAACCCACTGAAGGCAAAAACTTGAGTGAGTTTGGGAAAATTCAATAGCTTATACCATCTCACTCTTGTGTTTGAATTAGACTATGTAAAGTAATAAACACAACTCTGCAAGCAGAGCCCCTTTCAGACCTACACCAGCCTCTTGGAGAAGTTGGGCTCTGCGTGCCAACAAACTCAGTGTTTCGTTTTGAGCATGTGCAAATTATGATTGTTACGATACTGTAACAGCTATTTTGTGCCCAGGTTCCAACCTGCTACTTGCTATTTTCTTACCATGATTTAAAGGTTTTTTAATAAATGTCAGTAATAGTGTTTTTGTGGAAAATGTTATACATTTAAATAGTGAATGTAGAAAAGAATATAAATTGGTCAGTTTGTGATAAAGACTTGTGTATATTTAACATATGTGATGCATTTTCAGTAGTTACTTGTGAAAGGGGCTTTGCTAGTAGGGTAATAGGGTATATAAACACAGGCCAGGGATGGAAATATCGGTAGTTGACTGGCAATAAAAAAAGAATTCTGGTTGTAGCCTAGCAGTGCTAAAATTAAGTCACTAACGGCAGAATTCACTAAACAGCAAGTACATGTAGATGACTTGTAACAATCATGTTACTCAGTCAATGGGTGGAAGTCTTTTCATTTCACTTGCTGGTTCCTATGTTTTATAACATATAATTCAAAAGCACTTATAAAATTACTATATACAGTAACTGTAATTTTTAGTTCCCAAAATATTAAAATGATTGACTTCTAAACTAGAGTGCATTAAGAAAACTCACAAAAACTGTACAAATGTGTTTATCCTTGCCAAGACCCAGAACTGCAATGATGATGAAATCCATAGAATATAAAGTCTCATGCTTACTGTTGAAAATCTTGATAATGAAACTAGGGAACTGGAACATTGCAGCTATCAAGCTACAGTACATCCCTTAGTGATCAATATTAGATTGATTTTATATCTAGCAATAATAATTACTTCTTAAATAATATGTAAAATACATTAATTCAAACAGTATACACAGTATGCATGCAATTATACATGTGCTGCAATCTGATTGGCTACTCTACTCAATATATTATTTATTTACTCGACTTTCATTGTATTGAAATAAATTTATAGCTAAAATACAATGAGGCAAGTTTATAACGGGCTCAAGGCCCCACTAGATAAACTGCCGAAAATATAGATAGATAATAATATAGATAGCACAATAGACAGTGAGTAGCAAATTGAGTACTAGTACTTGTGTGGTCATACAGTAAAATAATATGGAGGTGATGAAGAATGAAAGATTTGTTTGCCTTGGTTTTCACACAGAAACAATGGTTATGCTTCGTTTTTTTTTTTAAATAATTTGGAAGAAATAAGTTACACAAATTCGTTTCTACTATGTGATGATAGAACACTTGAGCTTCATTCTCATCAGCTATTCGCTCATAGCAATTTTGAGCTCATAATCTAATTGTTAAATATATATATATATATATATATATATATATATATATATATATATATACGTGTGGGTTTTGGTCTACGAAACGCAGAGTGCTTGATAACATATAGTTAGAGCAAATATAGATTTTCGCTTACCTCAAAAGTCTGCTACAGGCTGTTTCATCTAAAAAAGAATCTGCCTGAAGATTCTTTTTTAGATGAAACAGCCTGTAGCAGACTTTTGAGGTAAGCGAATATATATATATATATATATATATATATATATATATATATATATATATATATATATATATATATATATATATAATATACAGGATATATCATGCCCCATCATCTTTTGCTGTATACATGCAGTATACATGTATATTGTACATACCTATCAGGATTAAATATATGCTTACCCCATCTTTTGCTGTATACAGTGTACATGTACATACCTATCATGATTAAATATGTGCTTGCTACCTGTACTACTAAAAGTTCTCTGCTTTGGGAGATGAACATTGGAAGGTGTGTGCAAGCCCAATTTCCATTTCATTCTGTCCATTGAGATGGCGCACAGGCTTAGGCTAGGGTCTGGTCATGATCCAGCTTCAAAAATGGGACTTTAGTGAGTCTAAGCTTTCAAAACTTTCTGAAGTGGCTGTGGTGCATGTCTGCAGACCCTTAAGGCCTTTGGCCTTAATATTTCCACCCATGCAAGCCGATCATGATTGGTTAATATATTTTTAGTACAGTATTTTTTTACTGCATGTTGGTAATGATGGACAGTGGCAATATTTGGACTGTACACTCCTCATATACCATATTTTATCACATAATGATTTCTTTTTGAATTCAGAAAGCCATCAATCATTCTACAGTATTTAATGCTGTTGTTATAAGTTTGACAGTGTACCTGACAATAGATCTGACATTGACACAACTTGTGCGTAATACTGTCTGTTTCAACTACTGTAGCTTTTTGTAGAACATCATCAGTATCAGGGTGTCACCTAGCCCCAGAAAAGCTGCGTTAAACACGGTTTTCCCAATCACGTCTACTGTAAGTTGCAATTTCCCAATTTGGATCAGCCAAAAAATTATATTATAACATAACTATCACTTATATAACTATCTTTCAATGCCCCTCAAAGTGCAGGAAATGGCATTTCAGGGACTCTAGATTTAAAAATTTTCCAGGGGGGCATGGGCCCCCCTATAAGTCTTACCCCTTCGGCACTCGTGTACACTATGCTGCCAATTTCCCAATTCAGGTAAAACGCAGAATATTTTATTTTTGTTCTGGGTGACACCCTGAGTATACCTCCCAGTGTATTTTGGTGTGTGTGCAAGTGTACTGGGCATATGAAATGAACGCAATTTTTTTGCGGTTTCTTCAGTGAGTTTTTTTAAAAGTTTGCACAATTCAAGAGGATGCTTTTCCCTTTATAATTATCTTTTTTCAAAAAAATTCTATGGGACAAATTTTGCTTAACATTACATTTTGTTATATTGACAAAACCATTTGAACAACCTTACAGTACATTTATTTTGCATTATAAAATAAAGTGCCCTATGCATGCTCTGATTGGCTGGGCTCGCCAAATTCCAAAACTACAGTACCTCATTTTTAGCTTGATTTTTTTGAATAAAACTTAAAGGTCCGTGCATATGTACTGTTATAAAGGCACGTTTGACGTCATTTGAACACAAAAGAAGTGTAAACGCACTCGGCTACCGCCTCGTACCTCTACTCAACTTCTTTTATGTTCAAATGACGTCAAACGTGCCTTTATAAGAGTACGTATGCACGGAGCTTTAAGTTTTATTTGTTGAGTAAAACGTTTCTCGAAGCAATTCCCATAACATTGCGAAGTTTGAAAAGATTTCACGGAAGAACAAAAGGAGAAATGGAAAAAAAAAGATGAAAAAAGATCGGAATCAAATTCATTACTAAATCATCACCATTTGATTGGCAGATTATTGATCACATGGTTTTAAATAAAATTTCTATGCCAATGCCTACATTTCTCTCTATTGCACAGCTCGGTTTGCATTGACCCTTTGAGTACCAGAAGTTCTCACTTGATGAGTAAAATTGTCTGGCATTTAATAGACAGTGAGAGTAAAATAACAAAGGGATTGGTGTTGGTCGGTTTGGAATTTAAAGGGTTAAGCAGGGCCGGGCCGTACACATACTTTTTCAGCACTTGTACTATATAATTGTCTGAATACCATTAAAAATAAATATAAAAAAGTATTTTGGATTTTCTCGGGTGGGGGGTGGGGCAATTGCCCCTGCTGCCCCTCCCCCGCTATGTACGGCCCGGGGTTAAGCAAGAAAGATTGGCACATACATGTAGTTTTAGCTAACCTTTTGACTATCAGAGGTTTTCAATTCACGAGCATTATACTGAGTAAAACAACAAAGGGGTTGGTTTGGCCCGTCTCGAAGTCAATGGGTTAAATTTAATCTTTCCGAAACCTTACCAAGTCAATAACGAGAATCTATTTAGGTGTTATATGAACTACTGTAAGCAATGAATGTGGGATATTTTTAAATAAAACACAATTTCTGCGTTTCACCATGTTTTTCTAAATTCTTAGTTTTCGCCCCGTATCCTCGAGCCGTCTTCTGAGACGTGTGATGCGTTTGTTTACATCAACTTATAATTGAACGGTGTTTCTGTGCGTATGTTTTTTACGTGCACGAACAAGACTACAGAATAAAATAGGAAGAATCCTTACTTCTTGGACTTGTAGCCAACTATTTCGCACGAGAACATGCAACATGCAACGAACTTTAACTGAACGTTTCAGTAAGTTTACCACAATTAAATAGTATTCTGGCGAATTAATAATTATTGTTAAGGAAATCTTTATTTATCTATTATTAATTCATTTAATGTATGGAACAATTGTGTAATTCAGTTGTTACTCCAAAACTTTTGATTAAATGTTATTATATTTATTATTTTTGTTTTCACACAGCTTTGATCTTATAGCTGGAGTTGGGTTTTTGTCCCTTTTTGCTTAACATCAAGGTACATCCCGTACCCTTAGATACCAAGCACGTATCTCAAGATTCTTGCAGATCCTAGTAAACAAGCTTTTTGAAGTGTCTGAAACTCTATTGTGGCATCTAGCTTCTCTATCCACCTGTCAAAATTGTTATGTATTGTTCCAAGTGCTCCAATAACAATGGGTACAATTGTCACTTCCTTACATTGCCATATTCTTTTAATTTCTATTTTAAGATCTTGGTATTTCTCTATTTTTTCCCTTTCCTTCTGTATAACTCTTGGATCAAATGGACATGTAACATCTATCAACAAGCAACTTCTGTCTTTTTTATTCAGGGTTAGTATATCTGGTCGGGAGTGTTCTATCTCCCTATCAGTTTGAATTTTCATATCCCACAGTATTTTTACATTTTCATTTTCAATGACACCTTCAGGTTTGTGCTCGTACCACTTTTCTGCATGCTCCATATTGTATTTCTTACACAATTCCCAGTGTATCACCTGTGCTATTCTGTCGTGCCTCCAATTCTTATACTGTTTTTGGGCTAACATCTTACATTCCGAGAGAATATGTGCTATTGTCTCATCACGTTCTCCACATAGCCTGCATGCAGCAGATATGTCTTCCTTATCAATCACTTTCCTGATATATTTAGTCCGCAATGCTTGGTCTTGTGCCGCCATCAGCATTCCTTCTGTTTCTCTCTTCAGATTTCCCCTTTTCAGCCAATCCCAGGTCTTACAATCTCTCCCCTCCTCGGTACTAGTGTAAAATTTTCCATGTAAACTTTTTCCGATATACTTATTACGTCTCGAATTCTGGATCTCCTTTTTCTCTTTCCCTTCCTCCAACACCTCCTCCTTACTTACCAGGATTAATAACTTTTCGTCACTGCTTTCGACGTACTTCTGCAGACTATTTACTTCAACATTAACACGATCTTCCACACTAATTAACCCTCTACCTCCTTGACTTCTTTTAAAGTAAAGCCGATCAACGTCACCTTGGGGGTGGAATGCTCTATATACTGTTAACAATTTTCTAGTTTTCCTATCGATCTTTTGCAGATCTTCCTTTGTCCACTTTATAATTCCTGCACCGTACCTGATAATTGAAACAGCTCTTGAATTCATGGCAGTTATGGTATTTGTTCCGTTAAGTTTTGATTTCAATATTTTCCTGATTCGTCGATAATATTCTTTCACGATCTTCTCTTTCATATCACCGTCCTTTACTCCGTCTGCCTCCAAAATTCCCAAGTACTTATATCCCTTATCAATTTCCACTTCCTTGATTTGTTGGTGGTCAGGGAGTTTAATACCTTCACTGAGTACGTATTTACTCCGCTTCATTACTAGAATAGCACATTTGCTGATACCAAACTGCATTCGTATGTCTTCACTGAAAATCCTCACAGAATTTACCAATGTGTCCAACTGTCTCTCAATTTTCCCATAAAGCTTCAAATCATCCATAAACAATAAATGGTTTATGGTCCCCCTATTTCCACCAAAGTCGTACCCCGCTTTCACTTTTCTTAAAATGATCGACATAGGTATTAAAGCTAGGACGAAGAGCAGTGGGGACAAACTATCACCCTGGAAAATCCCTCGCCTTATTTTCACCGTCCCTAATATAACTTTCCCGACGTTAATTCTCTTTCCCAATTCATCATACTGCTTTTAATTAAACCTGTTATATTTCCGGCTATTTTAAATATACCTAAACATCTCAATATCCACGAATGAGCTACCATATCGTAAGACTTCTGATAATCAATCCATCCCATTGCAAGTCCAGTATGTCGTCTCTTACAATTTCGCAGTATCATCCTATCAATCAAAAGTTGATCCTTCGTCCCTCTAGAATCTTTTCTACAGCCTTTCTGTTCATTAGGAAGAAGATTTTCCCCCGCGAGGTGTTTATACATTTCTTCTGATATCATTCCAGTTAACAATTTCCACATCATCGGAAGGCACGTGATCGGTCTAAAATTGGTTACTGCATTCCCTTTATCCTCATCCTTCAACACAAGTGTAGTCACTCCTTTTGTTAGCCATCTCGGTACATCGCTTTGATTTATACACTTATTTAAGAGTTCAGCTAAGATTACCCTCACTGATCTCACATGCTTCAACCAGAACCCTTGGAGTCCATCGGGCCCGGGAGCTTTCCAATTTGGCAGTTTACTTGCTTGTTTTGCAATCATTTCTGGTGTTATTTTAATATCTCTTTGTTTCTCTGTTCTAGCATATTCATTTTCCAGTTCGTTAATCCATGTTGCCCTATCATTGTGTACCACTTCTTTACTCCAGATATTATTCCAATAATCTATACTTTCTTCAGCATTAGGTATAACGCTGTTGTCTGTCTCTATACCATCAAGTTTTGCGAATAGTTGTTTCTGGTTATTCTGGAACAGTCTATTTTGCTGATATTGGTCTATTCTGCTTTCATATCTCTTAATCTTAGCTGCTTTTGCTGTAATTCGCTGCTTCACCTGCTCTATCACAACCCTCAAATCTTTCCTAAATATATCATATTTTCTCTCCAACTTATTAAGTATACTTTCTCTAACTAATCTACCTTTTTTCAGGTATTCTAGTCGACTCAAATCCTTCTTATATCTTTTATCTGTCCTTCCAGCCTTCTTTTCCACCACGGTTCTTTCTTCTTGAATTCCCTTTTATTTTTCACTCCAATCTGCTTTCCCACGACATTCGCAGCTGCTTTAAGGAGATTATACATCTGCTCTAAATTTTTTACTTTAAAATATTGTACCACCTTCTGAACTTTTCTGGTCATATTCTTCAATTTTCTGCGATCAAAACTTCTCATATTCGATGGGATTTGGACATCGTCGGTTTTCATCTCTTCAAGTAACAAGTCCAAGATATTGATTTCTTCTTCCCCAAGGTTATCTCTTTGCATTCTCTCAAGTAATTCTTCTCTTCCATTCTCTGGCGTTGTATCCCTTTCCTCAATTGTTGGCTGTCTGCCTTCCTCTTGTGGAGGTACTTCGACAATTTCGTCACAGGATTCTGGGTTTTCTATTTCCCTCCTGATTTCTTCAATCTCTAGCTCAGATAGCCAACCATTATTTCGGATCACCAATACCTGTCCAGCAAGTTTTTGTTCTGACAATTCAAAAACACCAATGTCTTTCCAAATGTTATGCATTCTCTTCCTAAATCCTCTCTTGCTAGGTTCGCTTACCAAGTAGCACTTCATTGCAAGCTTTCTTTTTTAAGTTTTTTCGTCCATTTGGTCTTTACTTTTTCAGCAGTAACATGTTGACGGTATGTTATCGGCTGCTGCCCCCGTACGTCCATACCGAGCGTGACACCATCACCATTTCTGGTTCCAGTCTCATTTACGCTGTTATTTCTAATTCTGTTAGAAGTCATAATTACATCATAATAGTTTATGAGACACCAGCAATTGTAGAGTACATCCTACGTTGCCTGGTACATAGGATATGGCTTACTACTACACAGGGTCGCCATTTCTGCGTAGGAACCGTTTGTGGCTGTCTTTACCCTTCAACCATTCATCCATCGGCACGGTAAACACCTTGGATTGGGAATCGTAACCCTGATTTGGGAGACTGGGGATTACTTGTACTTGCCTAAGGTACAATCCCAAGGGCGGGAGCGCTTTATCCTTCCCGCAGTAGACGCAGTTCAACTGGTTCTACCCCACTGCCCATTTATTATTATTATTATTATTATTATTATTATTATTATTATTATTATTATTATTATTATTATTATTATTATTATTATTATTATTATTATTATTGCAATAGATATACCAGGCGGGAAACGTAATTTGAAAATGAAAATAAGTGCCCAGCAAATAACTCTTAGACAAGACATAACTTCAAAGATAAAATTTTTAATTAGCTAACGTTTCGTTGC
Source organism: Corallium rubrum (assembly GCA_964035015.1). NCBI lineage: Eukaryota > Metazoa > Cnidaria > Anthozoa > Scleralcyonacea > Coralliidae > Corallium > Corallium rubrum. Next base: position 2,435,205 of record OZ036003.1, read on the forward strand.
TTAAAGCGCAACATCAGAGCAGTTTGAAATCTTAAGGATAATTAAGTATTTATGTATACGTTGGTTCAAACATATTACAAACGGTCAAAATAGTACAATAACAAATTCAAAAATTAAAGAAACAAATGAACGTAAAGATTTTAAGATTATAAATACAAAAAGTAAATAAAATATCATGTTTCAGATAGTCAGTTAAAGAGTATGATTATAACAATTAGATTAGTCATAAGCTACAACAAAGAAAGAGGTACTGAACTTATGTTTGCGTTAAGGACGGGGTTAAGTTTAGAAATTAGAAGACTTTCCCTCAGTAAGAGTTCAAATTTTGAAGTGGAAGAAGCCGTAAGTATTTTAAAATCAGAGGGAGCAACGGGATGATCAGTTTTGAGCTTATGAGAAAGAACACTTGACAAGGCTGACACAGAACACTTCTTTCCAGTCAACGGCGAAACACCCATATGTTCTGAGATACGTGTGAATGTGTCGGCGTGTTTGTCCGACATACAATGCACCACAGCATTGACACTTGTAAGAGTACACAACATGTGATCTCAGTCCAAAGGGAATTCGGTCCTTGAAATGAAAAAAGTTTGCGAGGCGAACAGAAGGACGAAATATAAAACGGAAGTCAACGGTTGCGGATATGCAGAGGAGAGTAGTTTGCGGAGTTGGGTTCGTATCACCAGACCATGGGAACCAGTAAAAGGAAGAGAAAAATACAGAATTTGTTTAGAGCAAGAGTGAATATTATGGCTGGTAGTAAATATTTTATCTAAAAAGGTACCAATACACTTGTCCAAGAATGGGACTAGAACCATTAAGAGTGAAAATTTGTTTACGTTTCTCTAGCTCAGCGTGGAAAGAAACATAAGAAGAACATATATTAAAATAACGAGAGACTAGCGAAAGAATAAGTCCTCTTTTATAAGAGATGGGAATAAAGCTGTCAAAGTTAGTGAATAACCCAGTGGATGTACGTTTAAGAAAGCACCATTAGAATGGGTTATGTTAACATCTAAAAAAGGAAGAGATAAGTCATTTTCTAGCTCATGAGTAAATTGAATTTTAGGACGTCTGGAAGTAAGATGTTCCTGTGAGCGGAGAATTAGAAAACAGTCATCAACATAGCGATGATAAAAGATGAGAAGGACAGTCAGTCAACCATGATTTCTCATGAAAAGATAAGAAAATGTTAGCAAAAAGTGGACCAAGCGGTGAACCCAAAGCAACACCATCAATTTGTTCATACAACTCACCATTGAACAAGAAATGACAGTTTTTAACAGAAGAATTTAAAAGATTAGTAAACTCTTCACGAGAAAAGCCATGGAAACCGTACAGTTTGAGAAACTTTTGTCCACAATAATGCCATTGGTTTCATCTAATGGAATGCTAGTAAAGAGAGATTTAATATCAAAGCTAGCCATTACAACACAATTAGTATCTATTGAAAGATGAAGAAGTTCTTTACGAAACGAAAATGTGTCAGTTATGGTGTAAATATTAGTTGATATAGGACGGAGGAGAGGAACAAGAAATTTAGCGATTTTATAGATGTGTAGCTATGGAGGAAATTATAGGTCTTAGAGGAAAATTAGGTTTGTGTACTTTAGGAAGTCCGTATAAGATACCTGGTCGAGAACCGATTGGTGTAAGTTCATCGTACAATAATTCAGAAATTACTTGATTAGTTTCAAGTTCTTTAAGAAAGTTCCGTACGCGAGTTTCACGACCAACTGTCGCCTTTATAGGATCTTTGTTTAAACAGTTAAACTTAGTGTTCTCGTTAAGAATTTCTTGCATTCTTGATGTATAATTTTTCCGGTCAATGACAACAACATAAGTTCAGTATCTCTTTCTTTGTTCTAGCTTATGACTAATTTAATTGTTATAATCATACTCCTTAACTGACTATCTGAAACATGATATTTTATTTACTTTTATTATTATTATTATTATTATTATTATTATTATTATTATTGTTATTGTTATTGTTATTGTTATTAGTGTACAACTTCTGAATACTCAGTCAGCGTCTTTACTGTCTTATCAACTTCATTGGAGTACCCTCCAAGTACGTTTATAATGATGTTGTGTTGGATGATTTGGTATCCCGGAAATTGCCCCTTCAACTCCCATCGTAGCAATCCATACTTCTGTCACCCCCCCCCCCCCCCCCTCATCTTTCAGCTGACGATTTTCTATCCATGGACAGCTCATTTCAATCACGATTACCTTCTTTTCGATCTTATCTACTATCCTTGCGTCAATCCGGTTGGCTCTTACTTCTGTATTTTCCACGTACAGTGGTATATCCCAGAAGGCTTTCGCTCGTTCGTTTTCATACAGGGACTGATGATATCAACTCTCGATCCCTTAGCATCTCAAAAACTTTTCCGAGGAAAATACATCAACGCTGTTGATCCTAGTGGATGTTTTCCTCCGTTCTCGCTGATCACTTTACGAGTTTCTCTGTCCAGTCTTTGAAACTCTGCTATGGGCCATACTTGCGTCCACATTAAGTAACTGAGGGTAGGAAGTGCAAACTGGTTTGTCGCCCAGAGGAGGTATAAAGCATGTCCCACAATGCACGGGAACTATGGTATCCAAGCAATTCCAAGATGGCGTCGTTTTCGTGACCGCAATTGCCTTGTATGAAATCTGTCACGAGGACATGCCCTATGCAAATTAGTCGATTAATATATGCTATAGTAAATGATTATTGTATAAATTTGTTATTTATTATGCTAATGTATAAATGGAAGCCAGTGATTGGACAAAATCGCTGTGAACCCTCATGAGGTAATATTATCTCGCCACTTCGTTGCGGAATGGTGATTATTAATCGTGATACGTGGCATCTTTCCTCAAGAGCTCTGAAGTATTTTGTGTGCTATTCGTTGTATTTGGTGTATTTTCTGATTGAAAATATAAAAAGGCTCCTTCAGGCTCCACGACATTCAGTAAGACTAGACCTTATGTTTATGACTTGACTTTAATATATTACTTCAGTGTTGCACGCGCCTTCTAATATCTGTATTTTCGCCTTAACATTACTGATTTGAACATCGACCCCCAGCCCTAAAATCCCTCGTGAAGAGGACTGGAAGGTCGAGATGCGTCGAGGGTTATCTAAAGAATTAAAGCAGACCTACATGAATCCTTCCACGCTTCATTCTTATAATCTTCTCCCGAACGTACATCAAACCACAGGCATATTTTGCGGCGTATCGACTGAAACTAGACACTTCACATGAAACGTCTTAACTGCTGTGGTCAAACGTAAAGTATTATGCTTAAAAATGAGCCGGCAAAAAACTGGCAAAGTTGTAAAGCATACCACCTATAGCAGTGTATTGTAGCTGCTGTGGTAGAACACAAAGTATTACGCTCAAAACTAGTCCTCACACAACGCCAGTGAAAGTCCAACTATGTACCCACCGTAATCCGTATTATCAGAGCCGTATTATATAAAAATTATAAATTACTTATGTCATTGTACATACATTTATAATATGAGACAAACACAAAATGTTCAAAATTATACTTTTATTCACCTACAAAAATCACAACACCATAACACTTGAATACAAAGAGGATGACGCATCATCCCAACATGATCGACGCAATAGGTAATTGCTACTCTTCTCTCTCTTAGTTTTCCCACATAACTGAAGTGAATAAACACCTTGCCCCGTTAATAATATAATTGCGGAAACCTTCTTAGCTGCAGTAAACTACCAAGATTTATCCGTTCTTCAACAAACTTGATTCGCCCTGCTCGACTTTCATGTTCTACACTGTGTCACTGTACATAAATAATGCTCGGCCGCGCGCGTGCTGCGTTGATAATATAGATTGTGTGTGGTGCATTGTGGGATATGCTTTATACCTCCTCTGTTTGTCGCCAAAGCTTTGTTGAAATCTGATAGTGGGCTGGACCAAATCACCTTAGCACCCGGCTGTCATCCTGTTTCACATTTTCCATAACCCCTAGGAACTTGTAGTATGCTCCCTCCTTCAGGCTGGTAATCACATCCGATTCACCTACTTTTATTTCTGCTGATCTCGTATCCAACTCACCTCTCTTGACATGCACCACCGAACACTTTTTCTCATTCCATTGTAAGCCGGCATCTGCCATTTCTGGCTTAGTTGACCCACACGTAGTTAACTCTGTTTTAAAAAGTCTAGTACTCCCTAGTTCAAGTTGTTCATTTAAATTCTAATTGTAATAATTATTATGTATTTAAACACAATTATACAAAACACACGCACAGAAACAGCTGTAAATTATATGTTGATGCAAACAAATGTGTTACAATGCATCACACTTTTCTGAAGACGCCTCGAGAATACGGGCCGAAACTCAGAATTTAAATGAAAACATAGTGAAACCCACAATTGTGTTTTATTTACTGATTTATAAATTGCCATGCAAAGAAGCTTTAAACAATATAAGAATATTTCTATTTCGTGAAAGATGTTGGCTGTCACCTCGTTGAATGGAACATTTCATCTTTTACGTCATAAAAATATTCTTACTAACAGTCATATGTTTAATTCTATCTAGGAATCAGAAGCTCTTGAATTGTACAACAAAGCCTTACAATTCCAACAACAGGGCAATCACGAAAGAGCCAAAGAGTATTATGACAAATTATTGAATGCATCTTTTGTTGCTGAGGTGAGTGCTCTTAAATATATATTTAGATTAGCACGAACCCATCTGGAACATCCTTGCTTGCCAAGCTGCTGCCTCCTCCGCAGGCCCTCGTTGCATCATGGACAGGTCACACACGCCGAATTTAGGGCCTGCAAGATCCTGTAAAAATTTGGCAAAACTTGGCACGGAATAAATTTGCATAATTAAAGCCAACTTATATGTGCTAATATATAAATTACAGTTAATGAGACAACGTTCACTACAAGCTGTGCCAAAAGCTTGAACAGGAAGGATGGCGGCGAAGGTGTTACTCCCAACCTATCATCAACCGATATATATATATATATGTACATGCCAGATAGTTCTAAAGGTCGTTTTCTTCCAGCTTGCCATTGCACGTGAAAAACAAGTGATACGGCACTGCTAACCAATTAGAACATTACTTCTCTCTTCGGCGGGAAAACTAACCAATTACATTTCGCGCAAGAGTCACATATAAGCTCAAAACGCGCCAAAACGAATCACTTTATCCAAGAGCTCTACATTGAAAGTTACTTGTAAGCTCTACACAGGAATTTTTTCTTTGAGTGTGTTAATTCCTTGTGCGATGCCTCCCGTTCGACGTGGCAGAGTTAAGGACCGGCCAACTGTGTCGTCCTCTTCGACGAATGACGAAAGCCTAGTGGATCTTCGACAGCGGTGCGCACAGAAAGGTCTACCGATCCACGGTCGCAAAGATACGCTCATCGCCTGTTTACAACAACATGCTGCAGCCAATGCGAATTCCTCCAGTGTTCCTTCATCGTCTACAACACCATCATTACCACAGCCTGAACAACCTCCTGCGCTGTTAAACGAGTCGCAGTTGGCACAAATTCAATCTATCGTTACTCGAAGCGTCGAACAATCGGTGAACGAGATAGCGACCGACGCAGCCCGCGCTGCTGTTCAAGCAATGACGAACTCGACGCCTGTTACCGGTACCACCGCAGTTTCCCCAGTCATCCTTGACAATACAGACGAAGGCACGGTCGACGCAAGTCCTGATGGTTCTACCGCCGCCACTGGGTCGCTGCCTCAAGCCGAAACCAGCATCCCATACGGACACGGGTTCCACGACGTTCCGGCTTCCTATGTGAAACAAATCCAGTCTGGTGAGTTTTTTGATTTACATAAACTCCTACCAAGGAACTTTTCTATTGTAACTGACGAGGAGCCTGTTATTTTCACGCTCGAGAACTCTGTCATAAAAGTTAAGAAATCGTCCCAGTCAGCTGCTAAGATTACTGATATCGAACAGTGGACGACCGCTTTTACTATATACATGAGCATTTTAACCCATAAGTTCCCCGGTCGGGCACAAGAGTTACTCCAATATATGAGTTTGATTCGCCATGCAGCCCAAACACACCGAGGGTTGGGGTGGTGTATATATGATCACAAATTTCGCCGGAAAGCTGCTTTCAACCCATGTCTCAACTGGTCCGTCCTTGATCAGCAATTATGGTTGATGATATTCACCATATCGCCTGATATGTTAAAGCGCGAGTACCCTATTTTTTACAATGGACCCCACAAACAGGCTTTCTCAGGGGGCGAACGAGGAGCTAACCTTTGCCACGAGTTCAACAGATGGGGAGACTGTTCGCGTCAGCCATGTCGATACCGCCACATGTGCAACAGATGTAATGGTTCCCACGCAGGATGTTTCTGTCCTACATTCAAACCAAAACCCGTCGCAGACGACGACCGATCCTCCAAGCGCAGTCACAAATCTGCCAAGTCATCACATTAGAGGACAAACATTATCTATTTCTACACCTATTTCTGTATTTAACTTAGAATCTGCACTTACGGGGCACCCAGACCCAAATTTTGTTTTTCAGTTGTGCAACAATCTAAGGCATGGCGCGCGAATCGGTTTTCAGGGGCAGCGTGCCCCAAGGTTTGCAAAAAATTTGCCAACTGCTTTTGCCGACCCTGACATTGTTTCTTCCAATTTGGCAACCGAGGTTTCTCTTGACCGCGTGGCTGGTCCCTTTGATAAACCCCCATTTCCTGATTTTCAAGTTTCACCAATTGGCTTAGTACCAAAAAAGAATTCGAATAAATTTCGCACGATTTTTCACATTTCGTTTCCTAAATCGGGCGTGACCAGCATAAATTACTCTATTTCAAAAGAGGATTTCACTCTCCAGTACGTCACTATTGATGATGCTATCGAAGGAATTAAGCGTTTCGGTCAGGGCTGTTTTCTCGCTAAGACCGATATTGAATCCGCTTTTCGACTAATACCGGTTCACCCCGACGACTATGAGCTTTTGGGTATGTGTTGGGAAGGTAAATACTATTACGATAAGGTTTTTCCGTTTGGCCTTAGGAGCGCTCCTTTTATTTTCAACCAACTTTCGGACGCCCTAGAATGGATCTTACTCAATAAATGTCAGATTTCGTTTGCATGCCATATTCTCGATGATTTTCTTCTAATTGAACCCCAAGCAGCCTCTCCACCTTATGACAGTACATGTCAACAAAGCTTATCAGCTATGCTACCAACCTCGTTCCCAGGGCCCTTATCTCCGCTCGCTGCGAAAAGTACCCTGGGCTGGGCTAGTCACGTGTCGCTGAACAAAAAATATCATTGTGGGAGGGGGTCCTATTAATGTGCTTATTGTTACGCTCGACCAGACGTCATGTTGAAATCTTCGAAGTGTTATGCCTTCCTTTCTTGTCTTAATTTTGCTATTATAAAAAGTCCATACTGGGACAAAGTTTTACAACCATGCAAACTGCAGGTGATTCGCTTGGAAAGTTTGTTCTTGGGTAGAGACTTACTTGCTGTTCTATCGACGGGCTATGGAAAGTCCTTAATCTTCCATGTGCTGCCTGCTTTGTTGTTTTGGAAGAAGAAACTGAAAGAGACTATTGTGGACAATCCTCTTGACCATATCTTGACCAAGTAGGTGATTCATATATTTTCTCAATTGTGATTGTCGTCTCTCCTCAAAATTCCCTAATCCTCTACCATCCCCTCCCAATAAATTATCTTTTGCTATCACCCAGAATCTGGGTGACACGTGACCAGCCCATGCCAGGGTACTTTTCGCAGCGAGCGGAGATAAGGGTCCTGGGAACGAGGTTGCTATGCTACTCACTTTCAAAAACATCAAAATTCCTATAGCCCCTGCCAAAACACAAGGTCCATCGCAGGTCATGGAGTTCATGGGCATTATCTTAGATACAATCAAAATGCAAGCATGCCTTCCTGCCGACAAAATTCACCGCATGCAGGCCATCTTTGAACAGTTTAAAAATAAGCGGTCATGTACGTTGAAAGAATTACAATCTCTTATCGGCACTTTAAATTTCGCATGTAAAGTCGTCCCACCTGGTCGACCTTTCTTACAGCGCATGATTGGCTTAACTAGAAATGTGAAAAAACCACATCATTATATAAAGCATAACGCCGGTTTCTTTCAAAATCTCGAGATGTGGGAAAGATTTATTCTTAATTGGAACGGTGCTAATTTTTTCTTGTCTTCACGGCACGATTCGGATAGCTTAGAGTTGCACACCGACGCCTCTGGAACGTTGGGTTATGGTGGTATATTTGGTACAAAGTGGTTCCAGGGAAAATGGGAACCTCACCAACAACTAGGAAAACCTGGGATTAGTATTGCATGGCAAGAACTTTTCGCGATAGTTGTTGCATGTCAGATCTGGGGGGACCTCCTCCGAGAGCAACGTATTATATTTAAGTGTGATAACGAAGCTGTCGTCAACATTAACACCAAGCGTTCTCGAATTCCAAGGGTAATGGATTTGCTTCGTCATTTGACATTATTAACCTTGCAGTATAATATATACATTCGTGCAACGCATATACCGGGTAAACGCAATGAGATAGCCGATTCTATTTCTCGTTTTCAGTTCCACAGATTCCAACAACTGGCACCACAGGCAGATACCAGTCCGTATCCAATTCCAGGCATACTGTCTATAATCTGAATGAGGACATTCAACACTATATCAACTTGTCTGTCGCTTCTACTACAAAACAGACTTACAGCGCAGGCGAAAAACGCTTTCTCGCCTTCGTTAATTCGTACAAGCGTAAACCAATCGAACACTGTCTGCCTGCCACCGAAGCGCTCTTGACAGAATTCGTTGCGTACTTAGCCAAAACAATCAAATATTCATCTTTGTCAACTTTCGGTCGGAATAATCAACGAAAATGCATTTATTAAAGCGGGACGGGACGTTTGCCGGGTTCATCCCGGAATACCTGGGACGTTCAACAAGCATTTCCAGTTCGTGTTGGACATGTTCGGTATTTCGCTTTTTTTTAAAGAAAACTAAGCTATTTGGTCGGATAAACTGTACGTATGTTGTAGCCAGATGAATTATCTTTCTTCCAGTATATTTGAAGCTACTACAGTGGTTTATTTCTCGAGAATACATTCAGAGAAGACAGATTATAATACATACAGAAAAAAAATTCAAAATAGCGGCCGCTATTATGATTTGGACATGATTGACAGATTATAATACATACAGAAAAAAAATTCAAAATAGCGGCCGCTATTATGATTTGGACATGATTGGTATTTCGCTTTTTTAGGGAAACTAAGCTATTTGGTCGAATAAACTGTACGTATGTTGTAGCCAGATGGATTATCTTTCTTCCAGTATATTTGAAGCTACTACAGTGGTTTATTTCTCGAGAAGACATTCGGAGAAGACAGATTATAATACATACGGGGAAAAAATTAAAAATAGCGGCCGCTATTATGATTTGGACATGCTCGGTATTTCTCTTTTTTTAGGGAAACAAAGCTAGTTGGTCGGATAAACTGTACGTATGTTGTACCAAGGTGAATTACCTTTATGCCAATATATTTTATAACTTCTACAGTGGATTATTTCTTGAGAAAACGTTCGGAGTAGACGGACTAGGCAAATTTGTCAGAATTTTCAGTCGGCATAATATCGTCCTGGCAAAACGTCCCGTCCCGCCTCCCATGTAAACAGCCCCTTAGTCTACCGGAGACTCTTGGGTTTTATATACTTTTTCGGTTTCCACAACAACTGAAACTTGAATTACGCTACACTCTAGCCTACAATTTATCAAAATCTCATTAACTCTTGGTCAGTTGACAGTCTTTGATTGCTAAATAAACCAAAAACAATAAGAAAAACCTGTACTTTCATGACCGCCGAATTTGCTTTTGCTCGGCTGATATTTTCCCCTTCAATTCCTTTTCGTCGGTAAAAATATTATTGGCAGAAGGTCGGTAATTCTAAAACATATTGGTTTCTTCATTGTCATGATCTGTAAGAAAGTTTAGAGCGGATTTCCTGGCGTTTGTCGAACAGCGGCCGGAAAGATTTTGCAGGCCCTCTCTAGTGTCGCTGTGCATAGTGGGATCGGTCACCATTTTGTTTACAGGATCTGGCAGGTCCTCTCAAGAGTGTGACCTGTCCATGATGCAATGAGGGCCTGCGGAGGAGGCAGGCCAAGCTGGGAGAAAAGAACCTGGATACGAGGTTACATCTACATGTATGCTAGGAGAGTTTGCGGTACAATTTATTGCGATTAAATTATGTATACGTGACTGGATAATAGATTTTTTGAGTAACCGGTTTCAAAGAACTAAACTTAGCGAAGGATGCTATTCAGAGTGGGGTTCAGTTCATGCAGGAGTACCTCAAGGAACAAAGTTGGGCCCATGGTTATTTACCAGTATGATCAATGATTTAGAAATCAACGATTTTGATTTTTGGAAATTTGTCAACGACACAACTTCGTCCGAAATAGTAATGAAAAACCAAGCAAGTAAAGCACAAGACATAGCTGATAAAGTGTCTAGTTGGTCGGTCGACAGTAGAGCTTAACTCAGCTTAACTCTTTCCTTCTCGAGAAATTAACAGAACTTTACACCTATTGCAATAGATGGCAAGTCCTTTGAAGTTGCATCTGGTGTTAAGCTGCTGGGGTTAAACATAAATAATAACCTTACTTGGAATGCTCACGTCAACGAACTCGTGACGAAGGCATCCAAAAGAATATATTTTCTTGTACAACTCAAAAGAGCTAGAGTACCGTCACGAGATCTATTGGCTTTTTATTCAACTTGCATTAGATCTATTCTCGACTATGCCGTACCGGTTTTTCACTACTCCTTGCCGAACTATCTAATGACAGAGTTAGAGCGTGTTCAAAAGAGGGCTTTGTCAGTTACAAACCCAAATCTAGAGTACGATGAAGCACTAAGTCATTTGAATATCGAATCTCTCTTCAATCACCACAGCCAAATATGCACAAAAATGTTTAACACTGTCGTTAACAATAGTGAACATCGTCTTCACAATCTGCTTCCTGAAAAATGTACAACTGAGTATAATATCAGACACCCTCGGAAATTCATACTACCAAAATGGGAGACAAAGAACAGTTTTATTATGCACTCGTGTCGTAATTCAAATTTGTCGTAGTAGTAAATTTATTTTTGTATATTGTATTTTAACTCAATAGCCTAGGTCATTCTAAATTTTAAATTAGCTATTTTAAGCGTAATTACGCAATTCGTCCTATGATTGCAATGTGATTATTTTATTTAATAATAATAAATCAACAAGGTAATTATCGAAGTTCTCTGGATTAAGGAACTATCATTCCCTACTTCTACTTGTGGGCGGTTGTCTGCAAATTCAGTCGCAAATCAAGCAGTTAGTATATTGCGATACGACGACCCTAAAGCAGAGAAAGTATTTTTGGCTAATTATACAATTAATAATTGTAAATATTGCGGCAGCCGCGTACTTTGAGCTTGTCCTTCCCCAGGCCCAGTGAAGCGTCTGTAACTCATTAATCCATGCGCGACTTCTGTCTGATTGGTTATTTTTCCATCATACGAATACAGTATATTAAGGCCTTATCCATACCTATCCGTTTTCGTTTGAAACGCATTCAACTTTTTTTCTCCGTCTTTTAAAGAATTCCGCGTCGTCATGAGAACAGGAAAAGGGCGTTTTTAAAAAGTTCCACTTTGGACAGCGTTATCGAAATGTTACGTTTTTGATCTTTGTTTCATCGTTTATACGTGCGATCAGAAGGCCAATCCGTAAAGAAAGTTGCGTTTTCAAAAAAAAAAGCAACAACAACAACAAACAAGCCAAAAACAAGAAAACCCCCAACCCAAGATACTTGTGGATGGCCCGCCTGACCAAAGATCAGCGCAGTGTCCTTTGGTCTGTTTCTGTCTTAAATTCGAATGAAAAGTCTAAGTTTTACCAACAAGGAAAACCCGATAGCTATATTCTTTCAGAATTCTTATCAAGATTTCTTATCGAAAATGGGATTTTAGTGAGTCTAAGTTAGTCTTATCTAGATATTGAGGTTGACTTTCTGTCGAGACTTAACGTAGAAATGACGCGTTTCAAATTTTACTTACGCTAATACTAATAACTATATTTATTTTTTTATTAGTCGCGAGCGGGCGGAGTCCTAGGCTTTCCTGCAATTTGATTGGCTACCTGAGCGGGCCGTATTTCACGATATCTTAGACCGCGGTCCAAAAAGTTATTTTTTCACATTCTGGCATTTAAAATTGATCGATTTTCATAACTATTTCGCTTGCCACAGAAAAAATATATTCAGCAGAGAGCTATGGGGATGCAAATGAGTTTTATTATCCAAATGTTTTGACAACTTCGTATGTAAACAGCGAATTTTAAAAGAAATGCTGGCGGAAAACTGTGACAAAGCAAAATTTACGAGCGATATTTATAAACAAAACAGTTTAAAACGGTAGGAAAAACATACATAAACTTGTGAACACAGTATTTTGAATCACTAAATGAACTGATTATATAGAAGTATATATATAAAAAATAACCACGAGAAGATAGAAAAGCTGAAACCTTTTGACATTAAACTGTCTTTCTTCTTTTATCCAACCGCTATACTCAACAAAACCGCTACAAGTCTTTACCTTTTAGTGAAATATTTTCCACATGCCAACCTCATCGTGTCATGTCCTTGAAACGTGAAATTACAAATGGCTTACTACAAACATTTTCGTCTTCAAACTCGAAGAACACACTTTCAATTTACATGCAGTCAGCCAAATATTGAAAGCACTTTCCAAGCGAACAGCCAAAAACGAGCAAGCGACGAAGAAGAAACGACGAAGAATCTTGATCAACTAAACTTTAAAAACACTTGGACTGCATTTTGATTTCCCTTCGTAACTAGATCTTCAGGTTTTTATCACAAAAAAAGGTTCCAAGCATCCCTGTCAGACTGCATGTCAGCAGTTGTTTACTGTCGAACGATAAACTTGCACGTGAACGTCATCTCGATTACACAACTTAATTCAATTATGTTAATTTATCTAATTATGCAACAACAAAATAAATACGTTATTTACCGTTTTGGTCGGTCCGTATAGAAAGATATTTGCCCTCGGTCTCAAAAATGTCCCTCGGCCTGCGGCCTCGGGCCTTTTTTAAGACCTCGGGCAAATATTTTTCTATACGGACGTCCCAGCCGGTAAATAACATATATGTATTTAAAATTGTAACGCGCTTTTTTCGGGACTGCTATTTTTCGCAGGAGTTAACAACAGATTAGGCGTATTATCTTTTATTGCTGTCGAGTGCTAACTATCGTTATGTAGAGGTTTGAGACTTGAGCACGGTTTTCTAATTCTAAATGCCGTCAATTATCGACATTTTCATTGTCATTTACTCCACATTTTTTTGGCGGATTTTGCTGTGGTTGATTTTTGTCCAGATCCTGTTGACCGGTCAGATTTCTGTCGATTTTTCGAAATTTCTGTTGATTTATGTCGAATTTCTCTCAATGCATGGCTCGGATAAATTCGAATTCAGTCTATTCTGACTGACTATACTTGTAATTTGCTTGTAATTTTGTTTTGATTTCTGAGTGAATGACGGGGGCTTATTTTTGAAATTTTCTAAAATGTCAGGATTTCCTTGGCGTTCGAGGCATCATTTTACTTGCGATAGTAACTTCTTGTCCATTTCTTTATCAATAACATTTGATACACATATAGGTTGGAGAAAAAGACAAAGATGATGATCCACAGAGCCATCCGGGTTTGGCTTTTAAATATTCTGCTTATAAGAATTTAGCTAGCCTAGCTGAGGAGCAGTCAGACATCGACAATGCAGTTGATTTGTACCTGGAGGTAAGTGTGTGACATAAGTGATATCAATATATTACATTTTAGCACACTGACGTATTTTGTGGGTTCTGATTGGGTAATTCAGTAAATCACGTGACACCCTGTAATGTGATGGTAACGCTCAGTCAGCTTTTATGTAGGCCCGACTTCCAACCGTCTCCCTGGCTTCCAACCGTCTCCCCGGCCCTGGTACACATACCTCCCCCGAAAGCGACGGTTGGACGCGTGAGCCACAGAGCATGTCTGTGACATTTTGCATGAATTAATTTCACGATACCAAAAACCATAGAAGCTACTGAAATATAAGTAGTTTCCCTGATCCTGTAGCCTGAATTATGAGAGCATCTTGGCTATTAACCAATTTCCCTACAGCTTCCCATTGTAAATCTTTTAGACAATCAATCTTAAACGTTTCTAAAATGCCATCGCATGCCTCACTTATCAGCACCCTATTGCCATTTTGAACTTACGGGGTAATACATTCAATATTCTAAATAATATATGCATACTGAAAATGTGCAGGCACGTTTGTGATTGGTGCAAATCGACATGGACAAGTTAACGAGTCCAGCCGTGATTTCGGGGGAGGTAAGTACCGGTGCCCGAGATACGGCTGGAAATCCAAGCCTAGCTTTAATAGATCATTTGTACGATGACGTGAGATGGCATTGGGTGACTACAACTACCGGAATGCTTTGCCAGTACTCTATAGGGTTTCGACTAAAAGGGATGACTCAAAAGGACCCGTCCGTCCATGCATGCAGTTCTGTCGCGGCTTTTCCAAAATATGTTGTCAAGTTTGTTTTTTCCAAATGTGTTTCAAGTTTCAATGAGTCTCGCGACTGTTTTCGCAATCTTTTCGACACCCTAACGACAACATAAACCCTAACCCTAATCAGAAATCTGGTTTACCTCCTAGCTTTTTGGAGAAAAATATATTTGACGGCATATTTGGGAAAGCCGTGAAAGGACCGAATGGGTCCTTTTGAGTCATCTCTTTCAGCCTAAACCTATAGCATACTGGCAAAGGGCATTCTGGTAGTTATAGTCGCCCAAATCCATCTCACGTTATCGTGAAAATTGCTTATTGCCATTGCCATGCTTTGATTTTAATAAAACATACATAATGAAGCGCGGTTGCCTTATCGAGGAGTACAAAACAACTTGTATTATTGCAATTTTTAACTCTTTACTGCCCAGGATGTCTCAAGGTTTTCCCTACTGTTTGTGGGCGGGTTTAACGCCAGAGGTTTGCGTATACCGCTCTGATATCGTTAGCTAACAACAAAGCGTTATTTCGGTTTAGGGAGCTGGATTTTGCGGAGCAAGGAAACATAACCAGACAGAGATCTAAATAGCGAGGCCCTTATTGAATATTGGCTTCAAAAATGTTGCTGCATGGTATTCTCGTGCGAGCGGACAAACTCAACGGCAGAATATCAAGCTGTCTGAGAGGTAGCTGCGCTGGGCAAGTTAATGCGGTGATAATAAAAGGGCGATTTTGTCGTGGTAGCAAACTTAAATCTTACCTGGAAAACGTATTAACAATGGTGAATGTGTATACTGGGCAGTTATTAATGGAAACTACATGTAACACTTCTTATCGGAACTGTTTTGTGTAGCTACTCACGATTAAGAAATGATTCATGGTTTGGCTTGCTCCATTGAGTTGCAACGTATGGACGCACGCGGGAAGTTGGGAGAGCACGAAAATCGCGTAAGAGATTTTAAATGCTCCACCAATTTCCAAAGTGCATCTATAGTCGATATCGATATGGAGAACACGTCAAACTACAGACGATTTCTTTTATAACATAGAATAAAACTTAAATAATGATGCACATGGCTTGAAGTCAACGTACAATATTTCACAGAAAGTGTTTTGGTTGTGTTTACTACTTTACTGTTTACTGTTTACTGTTTACTGTTTACTGTTTGTTGCGTAACTGCTTATTTTACATATATTTTAAATATTCCGAGGCCTCCACTTAATCTTTAATTGTTGCCACAGACCAGATGGTAGTTTGTTTACTTTGTTTTTGGTGAGTGTTTTTCTTTTTTTGTTACGAGAATGTTTTTCTGTGCTTTTTTCTGTGCTTCATTGAGAAATGGAGCACGCACAACAACCATGGTTCCGAAGAGGTGCGCTTTTTCCGAGCTCACCTCCGATTCGGTCCAGCGCACCACCATTTATCGAAGTAATATTTATTGCGTGATTCTTGTTGATGTGATCTTTATTATAATATTTATTACTAACTATAAATTTTACATTGTTTTGATACAAAAAAGCATTTCCTTCAGCACTGTTCATTCGGATAGTCGCGAAATTAAGATAAAAAAGCTTTATTTCAATCAAATTACGCTTGTAGGTTAACTTGTGGTGTGGGATTAAAACCCAATCCACTTGCAGGTTCGGTGCGAGGCCACCTCCCCCCCCCCCCACCCCGTCACCCCCCACCCCCCATCGGTGCGTTTGCACCTCTCTGCAAGTGCGTTTGTTATAAAGTTGTTGTTTTACGTTTATTCTATACTTTTTCCAGGCTGCAGCAATTGATGATACAGATGTTACTTTATGGTATAAAATTGGAAAACTTGCTGTTAAATTGAACAATGTCAGATTAGCTCGATATGCGTTTGAACAAGTAAGAACTTGAGGAAGTTTTGTTGGTTTTTGCTGTAAAAACTACCGGTATCGTTAGGTGTTAACCGTTTTAACTTCAACATCAGTACAACTATAAAATATGTTCTAAGGATTTTTGGGTGAAGGAAAATTCGAGTGTAGAATATATTTAAGACCAAACCGGGACCAGTTGCGAAAAATCTGTGTAGTTGCATTTTTCGCAACTGGTCCCGGTTTGGTCTTAAAATGTATATATTCTACACTCGAATTTTCCTTCACCCAAAAATCCTTACAACATGCTATGTAATCGAGTGAAATGCCCAATATCACTTATAATATACCCAATTCTCTCCTGGCATTACCACCTTATTATACTCGCGATCAAGCTCTCGGCTGCGCCCTCCGTGGCTCAGTGGTTAGAGCATTGCACTAGACTCGCAAGGTCGTGGATTCAATTCCTGCCGGAAGGCCTGTGTAGTTGCATTTTTCGCAACTGGTCCCAGTTTGGTCTTAAAATGTATATATTCTACACTCGAATTTTCCTTCACCCAAAAATCCTTAGAACATGCTATGTAATCGAGTGAAATGCCCAATATCACTTATAATATACCCAACTCTAAAATAGTTTGGCGTTAGCCACATGAAAATACTAAAAGGGAATTCAGTGTTCAAAGGCCTAATTGAGATAGGTTGGGAAATGCAACGAAGAAACGACTTTGCTTTGTCTTAAGGTTACAGGATACCCTAGGAAGCCATCTCAAGAAATTTGTTACCGCTCGCTCAATTTTTTCCCGATTTGTCTCAAATTTGCAAATGTAGTTAAGTATATGACGGACACTATTGTATTATACAGTAAATAAGAAGTAAAATATTGTTGCAGTTATATTCATCAGTTTAAAATCACAGTACCTTCGCGCCGCTGTTTAAGGCGGTCTTTGGTTTTACCAAAAAGCTCTCAATTTATCATATTTACACTTCTCAATGTTTGTTCTAAAAAAGTGTGTTCGCGCGTTTTATTTATGAAAAAATAACCTGAGTTACAAGCTTTTATTTGTCAATTGCTTGTGCCACAACATAGGTCGAGAAATAAAATATCCTAGCTGCTAAACCACTACATTAATAAAAAAATGCGAACACCCTTTTTTAGAACAAAGATTGAGAACTGTAAATATGATAAATTGAGAGCTTTTTGGTAAAACCAAAGATCGCCTTAAACCACGGCGCGAAGGTACTGTGATTTTAAACTGATGAGTATATCTGCAACAATATTTTATTTCTTATTTACTGTATAATACGATAGTGTCCGTCATACTTAACTGCATTTGTTGCAAATGTGAGACAAATTGGAAAAAAATTGAGCGAGCGGTAACAAATTTCTTGAAATGGCTTCCTAGGGTATTCTGTAACCTTAAAGTATATAATGAAGAATTTCGGTGTAGGTCAAGAACTACAAGCTTTTAAAACTTGATGAAATTTTCATTTCTGATCCTGTTTCTTGTTGACTCTCCTTTGATTGATTATAGGCACTTCATCCCGGAAACGGTTTTAAAGGCTATGATTAATTTTATAGGTATTGTGTACTTTTTCTTTTAGGGATTGAACTGTAATTCCAAGCACTGGCCTTGTCTTGACGAGCTTATTACTGTTCTTTTTGCGATTGGTGATTATCACTGTAAGTATACTAATTATATACAATTTGAGCGGCCGAACTATATATAGCTATTTACAGCGGTGAGCCGAACGTATCAACTTCACACATGTAATTGTTTAGGTTTATTGATAATCTTTATGATATCCGTTTCCCGTTGTTTTGCCTGTTAAGTGTTAGCTTGTACATGTCGCCTCACGTTTACACCAATCAGTTCGGCTTTCATTTGTCGTGTTTTTAATAAATAACAAAATTAAAGCTTTGTTTTTGCCAAAAATGCTTTTGCTAAAGCGAGTTTGAGTTGCAATAACCAGCAACATTTCCCATCGAAATTGAACGATTTTGCCAGACATCAAGCGCCACTTCCTGTCGAGACTGCAAACTGTCGTATTTTACGACAGTTTGCAGTCTCGACAGGAAGGGGCGCTTGATGTCTGGCAAATCGTTCAATTTCGATGGGAATGTCGCGGTTTGTTGTTTTGAAGACATTATTTATCTGAACAACGCCGCGAAATTCCGAAAGGAGTATATATTGCTGGTCTCTCTCGACCCGTGAGTCCGTGGGCGCCTTTGCCTTTGAAATCAAAGGCACAGAGGGAAAACACAAGACAGTATATTTTGCTCTAATTGAAAAAAGAGAAGGTGCGCTAACCGAAATAATTTCGCTGCGAAGTTGCGAACGAAAGACAAGCGCTGGCGGATAATGACATTGGTTCATTCATCGAAAGTCTTTGGTATATAACAATGTACACTGAGAAGAACATCGCGTTTCACCTACACGAAGGCTATGTATGTCACCCTGGGTTTTAGCCTGTCTGTGACATGACAGTCTGTCGGAGAAAAGAACTCGACGTTTCTCGAGACAAAATTCAACAAGTGTTTGTTGTATACCAACGACTTGTATAAATTTCAATTAGTACATCTCAAACTCATTAATAATTCATAAGAAAAACACAAGACAGTACCGTGTCGGTGGTTTGGATATCGGAGGAAGAAATTACATAAATTAAGCAAACTTTTACCCCGATTTTCTCTTAAAATGCCGATTTGTTTGAGATGCTATATGCCTCGGTTTTCAACAAACGTCTCAGTGTTTGGATATCCTGATGAAACACTCCTCGTGTATGATATATTACATCAAGGTTCTTAAAGTACCTTGCATATGTCACATGCTTTTGTCTCCTCATTTGGGTGTTCCTCAATAAAACAAAAAATGAAGTCTGTCAAGATGCATGAAAAAGTAATTATGTAAACGTACAGTATATGTGTAATTCAAATCATTTTCTTATAGCTTGTTTACATATGATATCGAGTGCTTTTGAAAGAGATGCATCATATCCTAAAGGTAATCTTTAAAAATATATAGTGTTTTAGTTGCATTTTCAGTATCTTCGAAACTATATTGGATATATACACCGTAGTTATAAAGATGGCCGCCAATTTATTCTTTTCTATGTATTTAAAGTGCATACGAAACGAATTTTTTATGATTGTTTTATGAAGAAGAGCAAAAATAATGGAAAATGGATTTTACATGACTTTCATATCTTATTCCGTTCTGGAGTTATTTCACACAATGTAATCTTGAGTTATGACGTCATTGCATTTGCATGGTGTTGAAGCATAAGGGAACACAAGGTATATCTTCAGAATAATTTGATTAATTTGGCTGAAACTTTGCAGACTTAGTCAAGCAATAACACTAAACATGTCTATTGTTCTTCTGCGGTCACCATGGTAACAAAGTAGTTTCCACTTAAGTCTAAGAACGTAAGTTCACATTTTACGTCACTACCAATAT
The DNA here is from genome assembly GCA_964035015.1 of Corallium rubrum. Taxonomy (NCBI): domain Eukaryota; kingdom Metazoa; phylum Cnidaria; class Anthozoa; order Scleralcyonacea; family Coralliidae; genus Corallium; species Corallium rubrum. Next base: position 2,455,152 of record OZ036003.1, read on the forward strand.
CATTGTTTATTTTGAACTGTCTTGTTACACTGTAAATTATAAGGAAAGTACACCAACTGGTTAAAACGTGAAATATCCCTTTACATCCGGTTGAAAACAATGAATTATATAAAAGAAAGGGAGAGGCCTGGAAACTAATAATCGTAGCAACCGCAAAACAAATGCTTACTTTTGTTGGTAGGCTAGGTTTGCAAAGTTTCAGCCGAATTAATCAAATTATCCTGAAGATATGCCTTGTGTTCCTTTTTGTTTAAACCGTGCAAAGATAATGACGTCATAATGACGTCACGGAATAAGATATTAAAGTCATACATGTAAAAGCCATTTTTCATTATTTTTAGTCTTCAAAAAACAATCGTAAAAAATATCGTTTCATAGGCACTTTAAATTATAATTTTCAGCCTCGTCCCTGCGTAAAAGTTATTTTTAATAATAAACACAAGAACGGGTTCGAAAGGCTAATTTAAGTGCACATAGAAGGATATAAATTGGAACCATCTTTATGAATACGGTGTATGGCAATGATTTTTTGTGGCAACCACTGACCATCAGAGGTCGCCATATTGTCGGCATGTTGCTTGCTTGCTTGTCTTGAACCATACATCGCCATCGTTCAGTAATACTGATTCTTAAATAACCGAATATTCGAGAAATGTTCATGGTTAAAGGAAATTTAAGTATTTAAGAGGCTATCTCCCTAAAAACCGACCAACGGTTTTTGAAGGCAAAAATGAATTTCCTTTGTTTTTCGCCCATTATTTACCTTTACCTCACTTACTATTAAACCGCTATAAAAATTGCCACTTGATAATTTGTTCTTCATTTTTGACATATTTTTTATGCTTCGGCTGGAACGGCTAAGATTCGAGCGGAAATGAGAGCTGACAATACCTCGAAATGATCTTGTTATTTCTCCACCAATTTAGGTTTTAATTTCAAATTTTTTTCTTGCAGTGCAATATGTAGACCTTGTATTTCATCTGGGTTGAAGGATACAAGCTCTTTGTTTTGTTTTGTATCAGATATGGTCTCTTTCTTTTGACTTACTTTTTAAATTCGCTTACGGCACCTGATTAGTCACGTTTTATAAATTAAGATTTCTCTGAAGTGGCACCTAGCCTGGAAATGTCGTGTGTATTTCGTCGTAATATAATACCGTAAGTTTAGTAATCTTTAAAAACAGTTGTCGGCAAACGTATTTTGTAAGCGCACGAACCGCTCAAAGTTAAGCTATTGTTTCACTTTGTTTACATTGTCAGAACCGGAAATGCCTTACGCTTTGCAGATAAGGCCGTTTTCGTTTCTCAATATTACATAAAAATAACTTCTTTTTATTTGAACTTATCTATAGAAAGCGAACGGGGCATAATTTATAGGTCTATTCGGTTTTTAGGGTAAAAATGATTAAATATTCTATAGCCGATTCTTCATATATACTCATATACAATAGGAGCGGACATGTCGCAGCCTCCTAAGTGACAATTAAATCATTATAATTCATGAGCAACTGAAAGTTTATCATTTTCTCTGTTTATTTCGGTGTACTGTTCATATTTTTATAGCATGAAAAGGTGTCAGCATCTTATACTCTGGAAGAATCGATTAAACGTCTTAAGAATTTTTTAGACTTCACGAACAAATTAAATCGCTTTTAAGGCCTGGTCCATACGTCGCATTTAATTCAGACGAATTTAATTCATAGTTAAAGTCGACGTAAACTCGAATTTGTTTCATACGACGAATTTAATTCAGTGACGAGCAAGGAAAATCCTAAGAAGGGCCTGATACTCAGGCTAGGAAAATCCCGCTAGATCGCACCAAAAACGTCCAATACGCATGCGAAGTAAACAAAAATCTGATCACGGGCTCTAAAAATATGTTATCATACTTTATGCATTTAATTCGATGCGACGATACAGCGACGTCTGAAACCAACACGCATTTCAGACGTTGTATCCTTCTCACCGTGACGGATACAACGTCTCAGACGAATTTAACTCTTCAGTCGAATTTTATTCGTTTCATACGTCGCTGTATCGTCGCATTTAATTCAGACGAATTTAACTCAATCAATTAATTAATTAATTAATTAAATGCGACGATACAGCGACGTATGAAACGAATAAAATTCGACTGAAGAGTTAAATTCGTCTGAGACGTTGTATCCGTCACGGTGAGAAGGATACAACGTCTGAAATGCGTGTTGGTTTCAGACGTCGCTGTATTGTCGCATCGAATTAAATGCATAAATTATGATAACATATTTTTAGAGCCCGTGATCAGATTTTTGTTTACTTCGCATGCGTATTGGACGTTTTTGGCGCGATTTAGCGGGATTTTCCTTGCTCGTCACTGAATTAAATTCGTCGCATGAAACAAATTCGAGTTTACGTCGACTTTAACTATGAATTAAATTCGTCTGAATTAAATGCGACGTATGAACCTGGCCTTAAAAGCGATTTAATTTGTTCGTGAAGTCTAAAAAATTCTTAAGACGTTTAATCGATTCTTCCAGAGTATAAGATGCTGACACCTTTTCATGCTATAAAAATATGAACAGTACACCGAAATAAACAGAGAAAATGATAAACTTTCAGTTGCTCATGAATTATAATGATTTAATTGTCACTTAGGAGGCTGCGACATGTCCGCTCCTATTGTATATGAGCATATTTGAAGAATCGGCTATAGAATATTTAATCATTTTTATCCTAAAAACCGAATAGACCTATAAATTATGCCCCGTTCGCTTTCTATAGATAAGTTCAAATAAAAAGAAGTTGTTTTTATGTAATATTGAGAAACGAAAACGGCCTTATCTGCAAAGCGTAAGGCATTTCCGGTTCTGACAATGTAAACAAAGTGAAACAATAGCTTAACTTTGAGCGGTTCGTGCGCTTACAAAATACGTTTGCCGACAACTGTTTTTAAAGATTACTAAACTTACGGTATTATATTACGACGAAATACACACGACATTTCCAGGCTAGGTGCCACTTCAGAGAAATCTTAATTTATAAAACGTGACTAATCAGGTGCCGTAAGCGAATTTAAAAAGTAAGTCAAAAGAAAGAGACCATATCTGATACAAAACAAAACAAAGAGCTTGTATCCTTCAACCCATATGAAATACAAGGTCTACATATTGCACTGCAAGAAAAAAATTTGAAATTAAAACCTAAATTGGTGGAGAAATAACAAGATCATTTCGAGGTATTGTCAGCTCTCATTTCCGCTCGAATCTTAGCCGTTCCAGCCGAAGCATAAAAAATATGTCAAAAATGAAGAACAAATTATCAAGTGGCAATTTTTATAGCGGTTTAATAGTAAGTGAGGTAAAGGTAAATAATGGGCGAAAAACAAAGGAAATTCATTTTTGCCATCAAAAACCGTTGGTCGGTTTTTAGGGAGATGGCCTCTTAAGTATTTAACATTACGTGTAAATTACAATCCGGTCAAAATATGTTGATACACTTCTTCCAAAGCAACTCAAACGCTACTAATTTTAAATGGCGACCGACCTCGAGTTAACCCCCTCTCCTGATTGGCGGATTCAAATTCTAAATTTCACTTTTTTACTGCACGCTAACCCTACGTAGTCAACGTTGATGCCGTTGATTTCTATTTTTATAAATCTGTTCGTGAATGTTGAAATTTATTGAAAAAAGAAACACGAAGTGTATCAACACTTTTGCTCCCGATTGTAGCATTCAAAATATGTCGCATTTCAAAGTGATTCGTGACATAAAGCAAGGGTTTTCAAGAATCTTGTTCTTTTTGTGAGTTCTCTGTTTATTTATTGCTTTTATCATTCATATTTGTGGGTGAAGTCCGTCTGTTTAATGTTGTGCGATTCTTCGTCTCATGTGGCACAAGGTACAGTACTGTACAGAAGTAACCTAACACTGCGTCTGCGGGCGGTTGTGCGGCTGCCGTGAGGTCGCTGTGCGTCTGAGTCTGCGCCCACATGGAAGATTGTCTGCGTGCGGTTTCACGTCCGCCTTGCGGCTGAGGTTCTGCAGACGCAGGAACCACAGTTGATGCTCGTCAAACGTCGGAACACCCGAGTGTTATATAATTCAGGCTATCTAAACTAAACTGTGTGGAGCAACAGATACAGGTACAAAAACCTCCAAAGAAGAAGTCGCTCAGTCGAGATAAATTTGTCTGAGCGACAGGTATAAAGACTGCCAACGAACGAGTCGCTGAGATACTGAATTCAGTCTGTCTAACGACAGCTACATAATAATGAAGACTGCCCGAACGAGTTGATGAGATATAGAACTTAGTCTATCTAAGCGACAGGTAAAGACTTTCAACGAGCGATTTTCCGTAAAAACTAACATTCAAACTTCGAATCGAACTTTGAAATCAACAGCCAAGCTTATAACGGTATGCTAAAGCGTACAGCATTTTATGGATAGAAAATTGATTAGTTACGTCAAAAGTTCGCCGTCTGAATAAAGTTAAATCAGTCAAAGTGAAACTTGATCAAAATGCATGTATTACATTTTATGTAATAATTTTATGCATGTATTAACTTACCCCGGCAGTATTAAATACTGTTTAATGTAAAACGAGCAGGATTATATCTGATAAAACACGAATTGCGAGTTTTATTGAACGGCTTCAAAAACGAACCACTTTGTAAGTTCATTGAAGTAGTAAGTTTGAAAAATAACCTTGTCCAATCCGAGAAAATCAAAGCTAAAGTTTACGTAAATCAGGAGGTATCTTAAGTAGTTAAAATATGAGCGGCCGATTTTATGGGCATTTACAATGGCGAGCCATTGTAGATGCCCATAAAGATCGGACGCGAATATTTTAACTAACTTATCAAATTCTAACAGTACATGACTTTTTCGGTGTTGTCAACGGTGTGAAGAATACCCTTAGGGACCAAATTCCCAAACTCTGTTGAGTTCCTACATGACTCAGTTCGAGAAAATTAATCTGGGGACGTACTAAATAACTTTTCTTTGCCAAGTTTACGATTCTGTGTATGACTTGTGATAAACACGTTTATATTAGCAGTTACAGTATATTCGAACTTTACATATAAACTCTGAAACTCGATGATTAGCCCCTTCCCGTTTCCGACATACATATTTGCTTTGAAACTATTATTTTTTCGAACCGTATTATTTCATAAATTTTAAATATGAACTACACGTGATTTTTACACTCAAACCGGATGTTCTCTTGCCCGCAATATTGCAATATTCACGAACAACATTGCAATTTTCATTGACTATTTGCCCGAGTCAATTAACAATCATCATTCACAAGTTGACAGTATATAATATTTTGTGTTCACGCCGGAATCCATAAAGACGTTTTATTCTCAAACCGCCTTGAAAAATATTTCAAGTTTAATTCGGCCGATCAATTCGTCGTTCTTGTTCATTTCATCATTGATGAATCTAAGAATCTTCTTCCATCAGCACCTGAAAGAGGTCTTCTCCCACTGCGTCGAGCGTCGGCAAGTCTTCCAGTTCTTCGATATCGCGAGAGAAACAAACTTATTGCCGATTTCGAAGTTTTTACTCCTTCTTCTAAAATTATCTTTATATATTGACAATAGAAACGTCGTACGACTTGAGCGTAACAATTCGGTTCCTTGCAAATTATGAAAGTTTTCCCATATCAATTGATTGCAACACGCTCTACGTTTGAACGTGGCCTTGATCTCAGAATCTCAGATGACGCTTATATTAAAGTTCGAGAAACGTATGCTGACGATCGGCGCCGATCGTGTTACGACGCCTGCGTCTTGCTTGGCGCAATGTCTGACTGACCGCAAGGACGCTCGCAGCCGAACCGCCAAACGCCAGCAGCCACAACCGCAGCCGCGAATCGCCCGTATGCGATTCGCAAACATGATCGCAAATCGGGCGCGGATTTTGTTAGGTTATTTCTGCACAGTACTGTATATAACAATTACACAATATGCATGCAGTGGTGGACGTGCAGTATGCCTATTTTTACCGGTTAATGGTATGCTAAATGCGAATACATGTAACACTTTTGTTCTCATGGCAACAAATGTTGAAGTTTTCATGACGTGTCGATAGTAAAAATGTCGAATTTCAGGAAATCGCAGGAAAAATTTTCTTTAATATTAGTTATGACTGTTGTGTTAACATAGAGTCGTTATTACAACAATAATTGGTAAATATTTACTAGTAGCTTTTTCTTCAAGGTTACCGTATACCTTCGGAGCCGATTAATTTTCGAAAAAAATATTTTTTTTGATTGCGTTATAGTTTCGTATTAAAACTTTCATACAAAAATTAGGAAAAACGAGTAAATAGTGACGGAGAAATGACGATGTGGTATTTTTGATCGGAAGTAAAATTTAAATTAAAATTTCCTTGCCATTTACTCGAAATGTATTCGTTGCAACAAAGGGAGATATTACAGAGTTACAACGTAAAGGGAATTTCTTCAATTTCCCTCAATGATAGATAAATATAATACCAACAAAACCGTGTCGGGGAATTTGATAATTCCGAACGTTTTGACGTCGACGGCTATTCCCGTGCGTTTATGTTTACTTCAGGCTTTTTTCTGTCAATGTACAAAAGGTTGTATAACTTTCCTCTAGAATCAAATATCAAAACCCCCCGACAAGGTTTTTGGCGCTTTGTATCAGGACTCCCAAGAAAAAATCGAATTTAAATTAATAAAAAGCTCTTTTAGTTAACCCTTTTGCTGCCAGACTTCTTCCCTGGACGAGTAAAATCGTCTGGCGTTAGGCAGAGTAAAATAATACAAGTCGACTTTGGTCGACTTTGGCGGTGAAAGAGTTAAAGCTTGTGAAAGGCAAGTACGGGTCATGGAAGTGATCCCGTCATTAGTGGGGGGTTATGGAAATATCGTTGTTTTATTAAAATCGAAAATTATTAGCATATACTTGTCACAAATTTCATCAGCTTTAATTTGATATAGAAGCCCTTTAGACTGGAGACACCCCTGAAGGTATACGATAACCTTCATGACTTTTTTTCACGATGTTTTTTTTACCGATATAAAGGACGATACATTTTTAGGAGAAGCCTATATAGGCTGTGTTTGTTTATGGGATAGCGATATTTTTAAACCAAAATAGCATTTTCCTTAGGTCTGATTATGAGAGACAGAATCTACGCTGAGTACGAAAGTTTCAGAAGTGACTTTCAGCATTTAAGGTATGTGATGGCCGACGTCGATGCCAACCCGACCCACTAGCGTGTTTTCCACCTGACTTGTACGCTGACCCACAAAAAGCTCTTTAACCATTATGACTAAATCTGTTAAACCGGAAAAACTGCAAAAAAAATAAAAATAAAAGTTCAACCGTACCAGGGTTCGAACTCACTGCTACCGAACCACAATCATCGACACTAACCACTGCACTAGGCAAGCAGACTCAGGTGATATGATGGGATTGTGTCACGAACCATATATATATATATATATATATATATATATATATATATATATATATATATATATATATATATATATATGAAATTTATTACTAATTCCTGAGTTTTGCAGCCAATCCAATTTCAGAAATTACGTCACATGTTACCCCTGTAAACCCATACATGTCCAATACTGTCGAACTCAAACGAGTCGTAAAGGTTCATTGACGACCCGTAAGCTGAATTTTCAGTTCGTCAAAACGTCTCATGCTGTCCATTACAAATTAACTCCACCTCGCAATGCAAGTCACACCCTCACCCAAAAACCGTACGACCCCTACCATTCCTACCAATCCTATGGGTCGTATACGCCTCGTTAATACTTCATAACGATCCGTGTTTTCACTTCCTCAACACCTCACATCCTCACCGGAAAACGTACGCGACGACAATTTTGTCGATCCATACGAGTCGTTACGGCTCGTATCTTACTTTTACGGGTCGTTACGACCCGTAAAAAGCCTCATTAGATATTCAGTGTGGTCATGCAAGGTAGGCCACGAAAATGTTCTCGATCCGTACGAGCCATGGCGGGTCGTATGGTACTTTTACGGGTCGTTACGACCCGTAAAAAGCCTCATTATATATTCAGTGTGGCTAAGGTAGCCCACTGTGACTAAGGTAGCCTACGGAAATTTTGTCCAGCCGTACGAGCCGTGACGGGTCGTATGCTACTTTTACGGGTCGTTACGACCCGTAAAAAGCCTCATTATATATTCAGTGTGGCTAAGGTAGCCCACGAAAATGTTGTCGACTCGTACGAGTCGTGACGGGCCGTATGTTACTTTTACAGCTCGTCACCACCCGTAAAAACCCACATTATATATTACGTATGCCATCACAATTATCTTGTTTGATTGCCTCGTTGTTTTAAAACCTCAAACCCCTAAATATATATCTCAAATGCCAATTATACTGAAAACCCAAAATATCTCTCGAAAACGCAATCTAGAATATCACTATGATTGCCTCGTTCTTTTAAAACTTCGAATACCTAAATATATATTTCAAATGGCAATTATCATATATCATTGCCTCCTTCAAAAGTCAAAACCCGAAGTATCTCTCTCAAACGCGATCTACAATATATATTGATTATATGATTGCCTCGTTCTTTTAAAACCTCGAATACCTAAATATATATCTCAAATGGCAATTATCATATATCATTGCCTCCTCAAAACCCAAAATATCTCTCTCAAACGCAATCTAAAACATCATGCTATCATTGCCTCGTTGATTTAAAACCTCCAACCCCTGAATATATATCTCAAATGGCAATTATCATATATCACTGCCTCCTTCAAACCCAAAATATCTCTCCCAAACGCGCTCTAGAATATCATATATGATTGCCTCGTTCTTGTAAAACCTCGAATACCTAAATATATAGTCTCAAATGGCAATTATCATATATCACTGCCTCCTTCAAAACCCAAAATATCTCTCCCAAACGCGCGCTAGAATATCATATATGATTGCCTCGTTCTTTTAAAACCTCGAATACATAAATATATATCTCAAATGGCAATTATCATACATCATTGCCTCCTTCAAACCCAAAATATCTCTCCCAAACGCGCGCTAGAATATCATATATGATTGCCTCGTTCTTTTAAAATCTCGAATACCTAAATATATATCTCAAATGGCAATTATCATATATCATTGCCTCCTTCAAACGCAAAATATCTCTCTCAAACGCGCGCTAGAATATCATATATGATTGCCTCGTTCTTTTAAAACCTCGAATACCTAAATATATATCTCAAATGGCAATTATCATATATCATTGCCTCCTCAAAACCCAAAATATCTCTCTTAAACGCATTCTAAAACATCATGCTATCATTGCCTCGTTGATTTAAAACCTCCAACCCCTGAATATATATCTCAAATGGCAATTATCATATATCACTGCCTCCTTCAAACCCAAAATATCTCTCCCAAACGCGCGCTAGAATATCATATATGATTGCCTCGTTCTTTTAAAATCTCGAATACCTAAATATATATCTCAAATGGCAATTATCATATATCATTGCCTCCTTCAAACGCAAAATATCTCTCTCAAACGCGCGCTAGAAAATCATATATGATTGCCTCGTTCTTTTAAAACCTCGAATACCTAAATATATATCTCAAATGGCAATTATCATATATCATTGCCTCCTCAAAACCCAAAATATCTCTCTTAAACGCATTCTAAAACATCATGCTATCATTGCCTCGTTGATTTAAAACCTCCAACCCCTGAATATATATCTCAAATGGCAATTATCATATATCACTGCCTCCTTCAAAACCCAAAATATCTCTCCCAAACGCGCGCTAGAATATCATATATGATTGCCTCGTTCTTTTAAAAGTAAATTAAAACCTCGAATACATAAATATATATCTCAAATGGCAATTATCATATATCATTGCCTCCTTCAAACCCAACATATCTCTCCCAAACGCGCGGTAGAATATCATATATGATTGCCTCGTTCTTTTAAAACCTCGAATAACTAAATATATATCTCAAATGGCAATTATCATATATCATTGCCTCCTTCAAACCCAAAATATCTCTCTCAAACGCGCTCTAGAATATCATATATGATTGCCTCGTTCTTTTAAAACCTCGAATACCTAAATATATATTTGATTTCAAATGGAAATTATCATATATCACTGCCTCCTTCAAACCCAAAATAGCTCTCCCAAACGCGCTCTAGAATATCATATATGATTGCCTCGTTCTTTTAAAACCTCAAATACCTCAATATATATCTCAAATGCCAATTATCATATATCATTGGCTCCTTCAAAACCCAAAATATCTCTCTCAAACGCAATCTACAACATCAAGTATCGTTGCCTCGTTCTTTTAAAACCTCGAACCCTTAAATGTATATCTCAAATGCCAATTATCATACTCAAAACCCAAAATATCTCTCGCAAACGCAATCTAGAATATCACTATGATTGCCTCGTTCTTTTAAAACCTCCTATACCTAAATATCGTACGACCCGTAACGACTCGTACGGATCGACAACATTTTCGTGGTCTACCTTAGCCACACTGAATATATAATGACCCTTTTTACGGGTCGTAACGACCCGTCAAAGTAGCACACGACCCGTTACGACTTGTACGGATCGACAACATTTTCGTGGCCTACCTTAGCCACACTGAATATATAATGACCCTTTTTACGGGTCGTAACGACCCGTAAAAGTAGCATACGACCCGTTACGACTTGTACGGATCGACAACATTTTCGTGGCCTACCTTAGCCACACTGAATATATAATGACCCTTTTTACGGGTCGTAACGACCCGCAAAAGTAGCGCACGACCCGTTACGACTTGTACGGATCGACAACATTTTCGTGACCTACCTTAGCCACACTGAATATATAATGACCCTTTTTACGGGTCGTAACGACCCGTAAAAGTAGCATACGACCCGTAAAAGTAGCATACGACCCGTAACGACTTGTACGGATCGACAACATTTTCGTGGCCTACCTTTCCCACACTGAATATATAATGACCCTTTTTACGGCTCGTAACGACCCGTAAAAGTAGCGACCCGTAACGACTTGTACGGATCGACAACATTTTCCAGCGTGGCCTACCGTAGCCACACTGAATATATAATGACCCTTTTTACGGGTCGTAACGACCCGTAAAAAAGTAGCATACGACCCGTAACGACTTGTGCGGATCGACAACATTTTCGTGGCCTACCTTAGCCACACTGAATATATAATGACCCTTTTTACGGGTCGTAACGACCCGTAAAAGTAGCATACGACCCGTTAGGACTTGTACGGACCGACAACATTTTCGTGGCCTACCTTAGCCATATTGAATATATAACGACCCTTTTTACGGGTCGTAACGACCCGTCAAAGTAGCATACGACCCGTTACGACTCGTACGGATCGACAACATTTTCGTGGCCTACCTTAGCAACACTGAATATATAATGACCCTTTTTACGGGTCGTAACGACCCGTCAAAGTAGCACACGACCCGTTACAACTCGTACGGATCGACAACATTTTCGTGGCCTACCTTAGCCACACTGAATATATAATGACCCTTTTTACGGGTCGTAACGACCCGTCAAAGTAGCATACGACCCGTAACGACTTGTACGGATCGACAACATTTTCGTGGCCTACCTTAGCCACACTGAATATATAATGACCCTTTTTACGGATCGTAACGACCCGTAAAAAAGTAGCATACGACCCGTTACGACTCGTACGGATCGACAACATTTTCGTGGCCTACCTTAGCCACACTGAATATATAATGACCCTTTTTACGGGTCGTAACGACCCGTAAAAGTAGCATACGACCCGTAACGACTTGTACGGATCGACAACATTTTCGTGGCCTACCTTAGCCACACTGAATATATAATGACCCTTTTTACGGGTCGTAACGACCCGTAAAAGTAGCATACGACCCGTAACGACTTGTACGGATCGACAACATTTTCGTGGCCTACCTTTCCCACACTGAATATATAATGACCCTTTTTACGGCTCGTAACGACCCGTAAAAGTAGCGACCCGTAACGACTTGTACGGATCGACAACATTTTCCAGCGTGGCCTACCCTAGCCACACTGAATATATAATGACCCTTTTTACGGGTCGTAACGACCCGTAAAAAAGTAGCATACGACCCGTAACGACTTGTACGGATCGACAACATTTTCGTGGCCTACCTTAGCCACACTGAATATATAATGACCCTTTTTACGGGTCGTAACGACCCGTCAAAGTAGCATACGACCCGTATCGACTTGTACGGCTATAACACAACATTTCACGAAGCTAACGACCCGTATGCTTTCCACAGTATTGGACAACCATCTGTAAACCCCATACAAACTAAAACCAATGATGCTAATTAGTTACAACCACTAGTGGATGTATACTCTTCTGATACAACCACTAGTGTTTGTAACTAATTAGCATCTCAATATCCCAAAGGGATTTTTACTATTCATTCATTTCACAAGTTGTTTACAACACTCGCTTCCTTGTTGTATTGAATATACAATCACGAGCCAAAGGCGAGTGATTGTATATTCAATACAACACGGCCGCTCGTGTTGTAAACATTACGAACATATATATATATATATATATATATATATATATATATATATATATATATATGTATATATATGTATGTATATATATATATATATATATATATATATATATATATATATATATATACATATGTATGTATATATATGTATGTATATATATATATATATATATATATATATATATATATATATATATATATATATATATATATATATATATATATATATATATATATATATATATATATATATATATATATATATATATTATATATATATATATATATATATAGTGCCACGTGACTAGTTGATTTTTAATTACCGACTCCTATGCAGTTTTTTATTCCTTGCTTTGTTGTTGAGATGTGTTAGTTTGTTTAATATGCAAATTCAACATCTTGACGCAAAATTACTGTCATTTGCAGCTAAGTGGAAACACCGCCCGTCAAAACATGTTCAAAACATGTTCAAAAGTTAACCGTTTTGAAATTGACACCGTGGGATTGGGAAGACGTTATTGGCTAAGAGCACAAACATGTACGTATCGAAGGGAAACATAATATGTTTCCAAGGAAAACTTTTATGTTTGCCCTTGAAATAGAACATGTTTTGACGGGCGGTGTTTCCACTTAGGTGCAAGCGACTGTAATGGTTTTGTAAATACTTCTAATTTTGTAACACGTTTGTGTTGTTTAATATTTAGAGGGATGGCGGCGGCTAAAAATGGAAAATATGACCAAGGCTTGGTCTCTCAGGTACATGATTATGATATTTTACAGAATAATACGATACAGCTTCGTTCCTTCCGTACATTACTCATTCCTTCCGTACATTCCTTCCTTCCTTCCTTTCTTCCAAACATTCCTTCCTTCCTTCCGTACATTCTTTCCTTCCTTGCTTCCGTACATTCTTTCCCTCCGTACATTCCCTCCGTACCTTTCTCGGTCATTTCCTCCATCCCTCTCTTTCTGTCCCTCCTTCCGTCTCTCTCTTTCCTTCCGTACATTTCTTCCTTCCTTCCTTCCGTACATTTCTTCCATTCTTCCGTACATTTCTTCCTTCCTTCCGCACATTTCTTCCTTCCTTTCCGTGCATTTCTTCCTTCGTTCCGTACGTTTCTTCCTTCCGTACATTTCTTCCTTCCTTCCGTACATTCCTTCCTTCCTTCCGTACATTTCTTCCTTCCTTCCTTCCGTACATTTCCTCCTTCCTTCCGTACATTTCCTCCTTCCTTCCGTACATTTCTTCCTTCCTTCCGTACATTTCCTCCTTCCTTCCGTACATTTCCTCCTTCCGTACATTTCTTCCTTCCGTACATTCCTTCCTTCCGTACATTTCTTCCTTCCGTTCATTTCTTCCTTCCGTACATTTCTTCCTTCCGTACATTCCTTCCGTACATTTCTTCCTCCGTTCCGTACATTTCTTCCTTCCGTACATTTCTTCCTTCCGTACATTTCTTCCTTCCGTACATTTCTTCCTTCCGTACATTTCTTCCTTCCGTACATTCCTTCCTTCCGTACATTACTCATTCCTTCCATACATTCCTTCCTTTCTTCCGAACATTCCTTCCTTCCTTCCGTACATTCTTTCCTTCATTGCTTCCGTACATTCTTTCCCTCCGTACATTCCTTCCATACCTTTCTCCGTCATTTCCTCCGTCCCTCTCTTTCTGTCCCTCCTTCCGTCTCTCTCTTTCTTTCCCTCCCTCCTTTTTTACCTCCTTTCTTTCCTGCCTGCCTTTCTGTCCTTTTTTCTTGCTTCTTTCATCATTCTTTTCTTCCTTCTTTTTTCTTCCTTTTCTTGTTCTTTTCCTTTCTTACTTCCTTTCATCTTTCATTTTCTTTTTTAAATAATGTAAATAATAGAGGTTTGTGATGAGATTGCATTCATTAAAAATAATCACTTTCTCAGTTAGTACTACTCTTTTAACGATGTAGCTTTTCTCTACAGATGGTTAAAGAGGGCTTGGATCTTCGTGCAAGGAACAGTCAAAGAAACGTTGAAGTGGAACCAGTTCCAGTTGTGCCGGCAAAGCATTTGGCACTTTACACGTAAGAAATATATCTAGATTGATTGTGTTTTTTTATGGATTTCTTGTTGGGAATGCGAAAGACTAAAGTATTACCAGATAAAATTAAAATTCTATATTTTATTTTATTCGGTATTCTTTTTAGATGGAGTTCGTTGGGCAACTGTCTCGTTGCATTGTACGATCAAGTCACATCAGATGAAAATAATCAGGTAGATAGTTCTTCTTCTTTGTGGATGCCACCCAACGCTATTCTTTGGTCTTGCTATATTTGCAATAATTTCCAAACTTGTTGGCCAAACTTGTTTTTTGCGTGCCGTTTGACTTCAATTTGTTTCATTGATCTAGGCAATGCCGTTTAATACCCGTCCTCACTCTATAATATTACATTTTTAATAAACTTTAACAAAGTTTCGTTTGTTGTTGCTGTACAAGCTGTCGTAAGTTGTTAAGTTAAAAAAAAGAGCTCCAGACGAGACTTGGACGGTCCATAACCTTCCGAATACTAGTCGGAAGGGACCCGCTGAGAAAACCCATCTTTCGTGATTCTGTTAAAACGGATGAATTATACGATCTTTATTTTTTTACTTCTCAACGAGATACAGTGTAAAATAGTGTTTATCCATCTATTTTAGGATAAATCTTTGTGACTATTAGAGATTTTATCGGACCTTGAGAGATCTCTGATGGTCTTTTTCCCTGTTTATTTTCTTTTACGTTTAGTCCGTGTGTCAGAAAGTTAACTTGGAAAATTACTGCAAGATTATTATTACCCCAGGTACGAAGTTCACTGTTCTCAATATTTTTTTTGGTAGTCGTAAAGCAATGCGTGTATTTTTACTGTATCGTTTTAAGAAGCGAGATAACAAGTTAATTAAATACAAAACAATTAGAGGGCACTCGGAGACTGGATACTTCCGCCAGCGGTTGTTAGGGGATGTTTGTAAGGAAATGGGATACCCCCCTAAGCAGACTAGCTTACCAGACCTACACATAAATAAAATGCTTGACCCCCCCCCCCCCCCCCCATGTTTTAAGCAAAATTTCCAGTCGAAAATAGTTATATAACAGTGGTTGAAGAAAGAAGAGTCGAAGCAAAACTTAGATTTAATAAACTCTGGTAGTCTGGGTTTTTTTAGCAAGCCTTTAAATGGCTTCCATGTAAATGTTTTATGTACAAATGGTTTCTGTGACGTTCCCCGAGCTGTCGTTTGGGTCACCTATAGCCCTTGGATCCAGGACCGCGCGGGGCCGCCATCTTGAAAACGTTGTCTGAACGTACACATCGTAGGAGAGGAGATATTTCTGACTTTTAAGCTGTTTTATGTACCACTTGGAACATTTATCGTACTTTATTTGTTAGTTCAGTTCCTGTAGAGCTTGCAGACGTAAGTTATCCTTACGGTTGACATTTAATATATTGAACTTCGAGTTAATACGGCTTACTTTATATTTTGTGACTTCACTATGTCTATATGTTGCCTATATTTCATTTTATATTGCCGTATATCCGTCATTTCTATGACTGTCTTTGTTATGCAGTTTTCACCGCATGACCTGGAGCTGTGTTTCACTAATAAATCATTTATATAAACATGACTGCAGTCTCGTGTGGTTGATCACGTGCGAACTCTAATCTTCGCTGTATGGACAGAGTTTGATTGGGAACGCGACAGTGAAAAGTCTCTAAAGTTATACTGGAACCTGGGGAGCAGTAGATTTGTACATCGTAAAAACACTGGCAAAACTTGCTATTCAAATCAGGCTTGATGAGTTCACATCCAGTGCAACCCGAAACTGCTGACGCAGCAAAAACATCTACAAGTGGCCATGGACAAGTTTCTTTGAAAGAAAAGGAAACTATTGAAGAAGAAAAACGTCAGCGAAAGTTATCAGAAGGCTATTCAGAACGCCATCCAAGCAAAAGACTCGGCACTCCACACGGAAGCTAAAGAACTGCAAGATTCTTCGAACGACATCTATGCCCTCGTAGAAAACAAATGCTCAGCCAAAGAAATCGAACCGAGCCTATTGCGGTTACAGGCAGCGATTGAGCGATACGAGAAGACCTTAACTGAGTTACAGGATATATATAAACAAGACAAATGGGAAGAATTTGGTGAACAATTCCGCTCTCTCATTGAATCTAGCCAGACAAAATTGTATGCCTGCGCTGCTATTACTCGTGCAAGAAACGAACAAACCGACGATATTGACGACAAAATATCACTGGGTTCTAAGCACACAGGTCGAACGGCATCATCACGTACATCCTCGTCTTCTAGCAGCGCGCGTAGAAAGGCACTCGCGGAGGTCGCAGCCGCAAGACAGCAGGCAAACTACGATCGATTGATAGCAGGGAAAGAAAGCGAACGAAGACAACTAGAAGCAGATGAGGAGCTTCGTCGCGAGCGAATGCGCGCCGAACACGACCGCGACATGGCTATCCTAACGGCCGACAAGATGACTGCTGTGGCAGACGCTAAATTGAAAGCCATCGAACAAGCGATCCAGGAAGAAGAAGGCCTTTCCCCACCAGTAGAAGACGAACCTACAGTCGCCTGGTCGCGCACACAACATTGAGTCAATACACAGGGACTCGTACGTCAAAATGTTTCATTCACTGAAGTCGTCGATGGTCGAGAAAACAATCTGGAAAACAACGCAACAGGTAGCGACAGAAAAGTGGAGAAAGAAGAAGAGTCCGACTTACGACAACACAAAGAATCACTCAAATGCAAGGATCTCGAGAATTTACTCCAACGGGATTTGCAGGAAATGAACCCTCTATCAACCACCTACTCCAACCACAGGACCAGTTATGACGGAACGGTACATCGAAGGAATCACGGAGACAAACCAACGTTTAATGGCGAGCTTAGCTAGACAGAATCTTCCAAAATGTCACCCGGACACGTTTGATGGAGACGCTACCATCTTCCACCCTTAGAAAAATTCCTTCAAAGCAATGGTTCAAGACGCCCAAGTGAGCCCCGCTCAAGCGATGTCTTACCTGCGCAAATATACCACAGGCGAGGTCCAGAAGTTGGTAGACATTTTCAGAAAACGGCAATATCGGGATCCAGTCGCCACTTTACGAGAACTTTGGTCCGAATTGGAAAGGAGATTTGGTAACGCAGCCACAATAACGAATGCACTCCTAGCACGACTAAGAGAGTCAGCCAAGTTCAACGCGAAAGACAAACACAAGCTTCAGAAATTCGCGGATGTCTGCGTTGATGTGGACAGCCAACTAGGTTATCTTTCTGGTCTCGCATGCCTCAACTATCCAAATTCTATTCGCCCTATAGTGGACCAACTACCCAACTTTCTTCAATATAAATGGGAGAAACAGGTCGTTGAATACGCAGAGAAAAATGAAGACGCATATCCTGGATTCCATGCATTTGCTACCCTGATCCAAACACAAGCCAGGCTGAAAAATCATCCAAACGTGACAGCCGGTGAAACTACCGACCACAGAAACGACTCCCCAAGAAAAGGTTTCAGAAGAGAAGTCCGGAAATTTGATATGGAGAACACCAGAGTGTTGAAATCAGAAACCAAAGAACCCGAGAGCGACGACGACATCGATGACGCTCGCAAAGAGGGAAACGGCGAAGACGACCACAGAGGAGAAAGGTATTGTCCGTTTCATGAACGAAAAGGACACACACTCGCAGAATGTAGAGCCTTCGTCGAGAAAACGTTGGAAGAAAGGACAGAGTGGATCAAAATGGCAGGCCTATGTTTCCGCTGCCTCTCCCCAAAACATCGAGCAAGTCAGTGCAAAGCGAATGTCAAGTGCAGCAAGTGTAGCAGCGAACGCCACCTAAACATACTTCACAAGGAGAAGGAAACGGAGAAACCAGAAGATAACGGCGAGGAGATCGAGTCGGCTTGTACCGCAGTCTGTGGAGACCGATCAGCATTGGCTCTGGTATTTTCCCAGAAATGTGGAAAAAAGCTGAACTGATTCCTATTTACAAAACAGGAGAGCGGACAGAAAGAGGAAACCATAGACCCATTTCTCTTTTAGCAGTTATCTCAAAAGTACTTGAACGACATGTTTCAAATTCATATATGAATTATTTGCTATTTAATAATATTCTTTCGCCACGTCAACATGGTTTTAGAGTCCAACATTCTTGCGAGTCTTCCCTTATAATGATTTACGAGTACCTTTTGGACAGTATTGAACAAGGTCAAATGAATGGTATGACTTTAATTGATTTCTCCAAAGCGTTTGATCTTGTTGACCATCAAATTCTAATTTATAAACTAATAATGTACGGTATTTCTCCGTTGGCTCTTGAATGGTTTAAATCTTATTTAACGGATCGTACTCATCAAGTGCAAATCAAATTTACTTTGTCAAATCCAGCTTCTATCAAATCCGGTGTAGCGGGACCCCTTTTATTTCTGATTTATATTAATGACCTCCCCTTGTGTTTGACTGACTCGAGTCCATTTCTGTTTGCGGACGATTCAACTTTAATTACTCGTGGCTCCAATGTTGACGTAATAAGTAATTTGTTAGAAAAAGATGTGCATTCCACATCTCAGTGGGCTAACTTCAATAATATGGCTCTAAACGTTAAGAAAACGAAAACTATGATCTTATACTCCAGGCGTAAATTTCCCGATGCTTCTCCGTTAGTCATTAAACTAAACGAAAAAATTGTTGAGGTGGCGAAGACTGTTAAGTTGCTTGGAATCACTTTTGATCAGCACCTTAAATGGGATCACCAAATTACTAATATCTACAACATCGTTAACTCCAGACAATATCTGTTGAAACGTATTCGTAATAATCTTTCTCATCGCTGTCGTATTCAATTTTATTACGCTTTGATCCATCCTCATTTTTTGTATTGCTGCACTCTCTAGGGTAATGCCAGTAATGACCTTTTAAATGACTTACTAAAACTACAAAAACGTGTCGCTGGACTAATACTGGATAAAAAACCTGATGCTCCTTCTATTGAACTATTCCGCCAATTGAGGTGGATTCCTATTCATAATCTTATTAAAATGAGAAAAATTCTTCTGGTATTTAATATTTTAAAAACGTCTTGGCCGCAAGATTTATGTAAATTATTCTCGTTCCTGAGGGATTCTCATGATGTAAACACCAGGTCATCCATCACCGATTTAAAACTTCCTCGGGTCAAAACAGAGATGCCAAAGTCTAAATTATCCTATTGTGGTGCAATGCTCTTCGATTCTTTACCTGATGAGTTGAAGGGTATTGATGATCATTCACTCAGCTCGTTTAAAAGTAAACTAAAAGAATTTTTCATTAATTTAAACTTTGCCGTAGACCATGTTAATAAATTTTCTTGTAACTCTTGTAAGCATGTTGTAAAATGTCGTTGTTACTTATCTTAATTTTTTGTATTTATGTATTATATATATCTTTAGAATTTACTTATATGAGGGCCATTAGGTAGAATACTTTTATAGTAATAATGTTAAATACCCTCTAGAAATAAAGTTATTATTATTATTATTATTATTATTATTATTATTATTATTAATATTATTATTATTATTATTATTATTATTATTATTATTATTATAATTATAATTATAATAATTATTATTATTATTATTATTATTATTATTATTATTATTATTATTATTATTATTATTATTATTATTATTATCAGCCGGGTTATCGTGCAGTAAAATCATGCTCTTGGACGTCTTTCACGAAAATCGACCTAAAGACATCCATCGAGTTTACGCAGTGGTAGACGATCAAAGCAATGCGTCCATGATGAACCCTGAGCTCGTTGACGTATTCTCGCCAGACAAACCCAAAGAAAAGTGCTTTCTATCTACATGCAGCAATAATAAAGAAGTCAAATATGGTCGTCGTGTCACCAGAATTATCGCAAGGTCGACTAATGGCACAGAAGCCAAGCTACCGAAGCTCGTAGAGTGCGATCATATTCCTCGGGACGAAATTGAGATTCCAACGCCAAGAATGACTAGACAGCATCCCCACCTTCGTGAAATTGCAAACGAAATTCCGGCTTTGGATAAGAACGCTCAGATTAACTTTTGATTGGCAGAGACGCCCCAGAGCTGTTAAAAGTGAGAGCCTTCAAAAATGGACCGAAGGGTGCGCCGTGGGCCCAACTGCTCGATCTAGGATGGACGATATCCGGCCAGATGTGCTTAGATCGAGTGGGCGGACCCGTTCATATTTCAGCCCGCCGCACAGCCGTCGCTGACCCTTCCACCCGAGATTACGGTAGACGTCAAAACATGGACGAAAGACGACCTTCTGTCCCTCTACAACTACTAGAATATCAAACTACGCCCTGTTCGAACTGCTTCGAGATCAAAGAAGAGTACATCGACTACGTCGACGGTGAAAGGCAAGACATCGGAGACGAAATTTACCGCACAACGCCCGAGGATAACGAAACGAGTACCTCAATCGAAGACCGTCGTTTCCTAGAAATCATGAAAGAGGGAATCCATTAGAACGAGCGTGGAAACTGGGAGATGCCTCTTCCCTTCCGCTCCCAAAATGTAGTCATGCCGAATAACCGAACCCAAGCGCTCAGTCGCCTCAATGGATTACTTCGCTCTTTCAAGAAAAACCCGCAGATGAAGAAAGACTGTTGAGTTCCTAGCTAAAGTTTTCGAACGTGGGCACGCCGTTCCTGTATCGTGTGACAAGTCAACATCTAAGCCAGAAAAGGACTCGAAAACAAGAGAAGAGCATGACGAAGGAGCCCCTATCGGTCGAGTGTGGTATCTCCCTCATTTCGGGGTCTATCACCCAAAAAAACCAAACCAAATCCGCGTGGTGTTCGACTCCTCGTGCGAATTCAAGGGCACGTCGCTAAACAAGGAGTTACTGACCGGTCCCGACCTCGCGAATAGCTTGCTTGGAGGACTCGTACGTTTCCGACAGGAAGACACCGCTGTGGTGTGTGACACAGAACAGATGTTCCACTCCTTCCACGTAAACCCAACACACCGAGACTACCTACGATTCCTCTGGTTCGAGGGCAACGATCCTTCTCAAGAGGTATCGGAGTATAAGATGAACGTCCATCTGTTTGGAAATGGTCCAAGCCCAGCAGTTGCCACTTACGGAATGAGGAAAACTGCCGACGACGGCGAGGAGAGCTACGGAACCGCGGTAAAAGAGTTAGTCCACAGAGATTTATACGTGGACGACGGACTAACCTCGCGGCCCAAAGACGAAGAAGCAATCGAGTTGGTGAAAGGAGCCAGGCAATGTTGGCCACGGCCAATTTACGACTCCACAAGATAGCGTCGAATTCCGCAACTGTGATGGAAGCTCTCCCAATAGAGGACCGTGCGAAAGACGTACGCGACTTAGACCTTCGGCGCGACGCAGTCCCAGCACAGCGTTCTCTCGGAGTCCAGTGGGATCTTCAGACCGATGCATTCACATTCCAAGCTTCGCTGACAGAGAAACCGTTCACGCGTAGGGGCGTCCTGTCCGTGGTGAATTCTATATACGGCCCCCTTGGCCTAGCCGCTCCCGTCATCCTAGTAGGGAAGTTATTGCTGCAACAGCTCGTGACTCTCGAAAACAAACAACGAATGACAACTTGGTTGGGATGACCCCCTCCCTGAGAATCGTGATGCGCAAATGGCAGCACTGGAGAGACGAGCTCGTACATCTACAAAACGTCACTTTGTCCCGCTGTTACCACCCCAAGAAGTTTGGTCTTGTGGTACGCAACGAAATCCACGCTTTCTTGGATGCCAGCAAAGACGCAATTGCAACCGCAATTTATCTCTGACAGATCAACAACAAGGGTGTGGTAAGCGTCGGCTTCGTATTTGGGCAATCGAGAGTGGCATCAACTAAGACGATAAGCATTCCTCGACTCGAACTTTGCGCCGCATTGCTATCGACTCAAGCCGTGTACAAACTAAAGAAAGAACTCAGCTTGGAAATCGACGAAACGACCTTCTATACAGATTCCAAAGTAGTTCTCGGCTATGTGAAGAACGAAAGCCGAAGATTCCATGTTTACGTGGCCAACAGAGTCCAGTCTATACGAAACGTCTCAGAGCCGCATCAATGGACATACGTGGACACCTCGATCAACCCTGCTGACCTAGCTACTCGTGGTATAAACGCTAGAACCCTGGCCAAATCAGAGTGGCTATGTGGTCGCGTATTCTTAAAACAAGCCTCGCTGGACCCCTCATCCATCGAAGACCACGAGTCGCGCTTGGATGAAAACGACCCGGAAGTGAAGCAACCGACAGCTGTCTACGCATCTAGCCTGAAAAGCGCTTCGGAGCTTGGATCTAAAAGATTCGAACGGTGCTGTAGTTGGTCTATCCTCCAACGTGCTGTAGCCAACCTAATCACGAAGGTAAAGAAGTTCAAGTTACGCAAAAACCCACGACCACCGCAACAGGACACGTGTGGAGAAAACACCAAACAACCTCCAATGCGCCTCCCGACAGTAGCAGAATTGGAACAAGCAACGATGACGATCATCGGAACCGTACAGAAAGAGAATTTCATGACCGATATCGGTATCTTGGCGAAAATGGATAAACTCACACCGGAAAACCGCTGCGTTCTAAGAGAGCGGAGAAAAGAGCTTCGACGTACCAACCTCTACCGTCTAGATCCGTTCGTCGACAAAAATGGACTCGTCCGAGTTGGTGGGCGTCTTGGTCGTTCGGAACTGACATTCGAAGAAAAACATCCTGTTATATTACCCCAAGATCATTATTTGTCGGTACTACTGATCCGACATTTCCACAACAGAGTACACTAGGTTCACGTATATATACACAATAATGGCCGCCGCTCGTATAATTGTGTCCTCCGATATCTGCGATCTCTCTTCTATCTCTTCTTTACACGATATACCTCGCCAAAGGCCTATGAACTCTCCGATATTGGTGAACAAAAGCCTGGAAGTACAAAATTCATCGAACAACGAGAAACTAAATGAAAACCTGAAGCTTGCGTGGTCAGGAGACCTAGTATCGCTAAAATTGTTTGTAGAAAAGTCTCTAAAGCTCGATGGAATCTGGTCTTCGCCTGGCGGGGAAAAGAAGCTATTCAAGAATGATAACACCTCTATCATATGGCTCAAGAATAAGAGATATCTTAGTATAGAAGGTGAACATGCTAAGGAAATCAAACGCCGAATGCTCTCGATAATATTTACTGGGACTGACGACGATGAAGAAACCTTCGAGACTATGCCCTCCAACAAGCCCACGAATACCGCCCATGAAGCAAGCTACGTCGAGCTATCCACTGACTTAGAGGGAATTAAACTTGATATGGTTATCTCGGAGGCCAGGTCAAATAAAAGACATGAAACATGTACTAGCGAAATTGGCCACCTGCGAGAGGAAATGTTAAATTCCAGATGTCTAGTAAATGAGATGCAGAATCAAATCAAAGTGCTGAATAATGCCCTAGAAATGGCTAAGGAGGAAAACGGCTCCGCATGCCAAGATCTTAAAAAAACAATACGAACACATCCTTCAGACAAACCATGGATAACCTTAAACATTAAGGCGCTGATTAAAGCTAGACAAAAAGCATTCTGCCAAGGTGACAAGAACAAATATAAACTATTATGTGAAAAAGTTTCTAACCTCATTTTAAAAGCAAAAGAAGCGTATTATCGTACGAAAGCAAAAGATTTCCGCCAAACCAACCCCGCGAAATGGTATAAAACTGTCTATTCTTTACTGGGAGCTCAAAAAGATCAGAAATCTTCACCAAACCCATCAGAGGAAGAAATATCTGAGCTCGCCGAACTGCTACAGGGAACTTTCACGAAATCCTGGGAGAATGTTAACACTGATTCCCTAGACATCAACGAAGTCGACCACTTACTCAAACACACTCTTCCACCATTACCCTCACTAGGTCAGGTACGATCTTGTCTTCAGAACTTAAATCCAAGGAAAGCAATGGGAGCAGACAAAATCCCTGCCTGGTTTCTAAAGCTCTATTGTGACGAATTGACCCCAGCGGTACACAGTATCATCACAAGTAGTTTAACACAGTCCAAATATCCAACTGCCTACAAACATGCAATAATCTCTCCGGTGCCTAAAATACAACAACCGAACGATATTAACAATGACTTTCGGCAGATTTCTGTGCTTCCCCAGTTAGCTAAGGTACTGGAGAAACTGCAGTTAGAACTCAATATTCACGATTTGGAAATAAAGAACAACCAACACGCTTTTGCTAAAAGCCGATCCACCGTCTCTGCCTTAATCTCTATAACACAAAACTGGTATGATGTGACGGATAACTCTAATTCTGGCGGAAAGGGGGTTCATACTATGTTCCTGGATTTCCGTAAGGCCTTCGATTTGGTCGACCACAAAATTCTACTAATTAAACTAGCAGAAATGAACGTATCCAGAGCCTTCTGGTCTTGGGTAAAGTGTTTCCTAACAGGGAGGACCCAACAAGTAAATTTACACGGTGTGATGTCATCAATTGCTCCTTGTCCAGCTGGAGTCCCTCAAGGTTCCGTCATCTCTCCAACCTTGTTTAACGTCCATATAAATGACCTGGAAGATTCTATACCAAACCATCTAATGATTAACACAAATAAGTACGCGGATGACTGCACCCAAGATGAAGTCATTGAAAGCGGATCCTCTAGTCACGTGCAAGAGTCGACAAACGCCATGATAAACTGGGCAACTGAAAACAAAATGAAGATCAATGCAAAGAAAACTAAAGACATGTGGATCTCTTTCGCACAATCCAGCTCAGAGCCTCCGCCCGTACGAGTTGGAGATACTGAATTAGAAAGGGTAAAAACGTTTAAACTTCTTGGAGTATGGGTCCAAAACGATTTAAAGTGGAATACACATGTTAACGAAATAACAAAGAAAGCAAATAAGCGACTATACTTCCTTAGAGAATGTAGGAACTCTTTCTTGCCGCTCGAGGTGGGGTTAACAACATACACGACAAAGATTAGACCCTTGCTCGAGTACGCCTCGCCTGTGTGGAGTGGAATCCCTAAATATCTCGAAGAGGAACTAGAGCGAGTACAACAAAGAAGTTTGAAAATCCTAGGCTTAAAAAAAGATGCCCTTCCAACCCTTAAAGAAAGAAGAGAAAAGGCAACATTAAATGAACTGAAAAGAATTCAGGGTGATCCCAGTAACCCGTGTAACCGTTTTCTATCTAATGCCGTGAAACCAAAGTACGATCTAAGGAGGAAAAACGAAAGTATCCCCAAACTTTTATCTAAAACTGATAGACATAAAATGTCTTTTATTCCCAGAGCATGTCTCAATGTGCTTGCCTCTAAATAACTTAACATACTTTTAGTGGACTACCTTTTCTCAGTTTAATTGCAGCCTATATAGACTTTTATAGCTTCTTATTATTAGCATCCTATCAATTTTTTGTAAAATTTTTAATATTTGTCTAAATATAAATATGTTTGTAATTTCCTATATTTTTATGTAAATCCATTATAATTCTATATGCCTAAGATGGGTAAATAAAACATTACATTACATCATCAAGGTTGTCAAATAACACACGGGGCCCTCCGCCAGGCCGGCTACTGGGTCGTAGGAGGTCATAGAGCAATAGCCAAGTTCCTGGGCTCTTGCGTTACCTGTAAAAAGTTGAGAGGAACGACACTGGTACAGCACATGGCCGATCTGCCAGCAGATAGAATGGAAACAAATCCGCCATTCACCAACGTCGGATTCGACGTTTTTGGTCCGTGGATGATACGGACGAGAAAGCTTGGAGGCGGCGCCGCCAGTTCGAAGCGCTGGCTCTTGTCTTCACATGCCTCAGCAGTAGAGCGATCCATATTGAAGTACTCGAATCTATGGATGCGAGCTCGTTCATATGCGCCTTACGTCGCTTCTTCGCGATCCGCGGCCCAGCTACCAAACTCCGATGCGATAACGGAAGAAACTTCGTCGGAGGAAAGTCCGAACTCGACGACGCCTTAATGGAGATGGACCAGAGAAAGGTGGAAAAGTACGTTGCCGAGCATGGATGCGAATGGGAATTAAATCCTCCACATGCTTCCCAATTTGGAGGCGTGTGGGAACGTCAAATAGGGACGATTCGTAGAATCTTAGACTCCATGCTACTAGGAATTGGGAGTTCTCAGCTCGACATGATTTCCATGCATATTGTTTATTACAACGACAGAACTCAAGCAACCTAATCTGCCTAATCTGAAAATTAATAGCCCCAAAAAGAATACATAATATAGACTAACAAACCACACAGTGTAATTGGACCTGTGAGATGAAGCAAAATGCAGAACTTGATTCGAAAATACATTAAAATATGAAAAACATGCCACGTCCTATAGAAAAACTCGATCTTGACTGGCGTCTTTAGCAGGACACGTCGGCAAAAATAAACTGTAATAACTTAAAACCAGCAATTGAAACAAAGCAAAAATATACAGTATTAATCGGACTGTTAAGGTGAAACTGAAATAGCAAACATTTATTTCAAAGTATTGACGAGAAAACATGGAAAAGGTTTGTCACGATTCACGTTTTGTCATGTCACGTTTTAAGAACGCAGCTGACATTCTCACTGAGATTTTTTCAGACTTATCTTAAACCTTGCCGTTTCTCTCGCTATCATACACGACACTGACTTTCCCGTTGCCTTCTCTTTCTAGTGTACTTGTTTACCTTTTTTTTCTGACTGCCTCAGTTTGTTAGCTTCGCTTTTCTTTTCTAAGCAAATAACTTCCCTGCCTTCCACTGTTTCGTTCAGTTGTCGTCGCGACAATTCTGTACGTTCTTTCAATCTTTTCGACTTTCGTTCAACACTTTTCCTTCGAGTTAGTAGTTCTTGTCGCTTCCCCTTAAAGTTTCCTTGTTTTATTGAGCTGCATTTTCTCTTCCCATAGTGAGAAATAATAGTATTTTCGCATGTGTACAGTATTTCCATATTAATGTTCCCAGTGCCCCACAATCTTCACCGCA
The DNA here is from genome assembly GCA_964035015.1 of Corallium rubrum. Classification (NCBI taxonomy): domain Eukaryota; kingdom Metazoa; phylum Cnidaria; class Anthozoa; order Scleralcyonacea; family Coralliidae; genus Corallium; species Corallium rubrum. The sequence goes on from OZ036003.1 coordinate 2,482,772, forward strand.
GTCATGGTCCGTCCACACATATATACAAATATTCAGATCGCTCAAATTGATTCGCATTGTAACACGCGTGTAAAGTGGACTCCACGCATGTCGAGATTAGCACCCTCACCGGGCTCCGGGCCTTCGGCCCTACGCCCGGGTTCGGGGATTATGGAATCAGAAGGTTAGCCAATGATTGGTTTGTCTCGTGTCTTAGTAATAGAAAGCAAGTAACTTCTTTTGGCAATACTGCATCGAATGAACAATACATTTCCTGTGGGGTCCCGCAAGGGTCAGTCTTGGGCCCGTTATTATTTTTGTTATACATTAATGATTTTAGTAACAGCTCTAGTGTACTAGATTCTCACCTGTTTGTAGATGATGCAAATTTGTTCTATGCAAATCATCATCATCATCATCATCATCATCATCATCATCATCATCATCATCATCATCATCATCATCATCATTTTATTTAAAATCAAAAATTATACAGTAACAATCACTGTCCGCAATTAGCAATGGCTATTCGAGGCGAACAGTGATAGTTTAGAAAAATTTGAAAAAGATCTCAAGGCTATAAATCCAGTAAATAAAAGCTATCAATAAGTAATAATATTTTAGAACAATTATTATGGGAATATTAGGTGTTACTCCGAGTGACGAACCGGTATGGTTCGCCAATAGACGTTATGGGAGGATTGGTGCCAAGGATTGGTACCAAATAAACTGGAACGCTAACTCCATAAGACAGGCCCTATGATTGGGTGAAGTCAAATTTCCGGCCGCTGGGGGTCGCCATTGCACGTCTGACATCAACAGGACCTATGAAGGGCACAATGAAAAACTGAAAACTCGCTGCAAAAAACAATCATTTTTTAGACCTAAAGTTTTTTTATAGATGATAACGAAGAAGATAGTATGTATTGGGCTTATTGGCCTTGTACCTGAACAATTTCTACAGACGAAAATGGATTGAATGACGAAATACCTGCCGAACAAAAGCAAAATTCGAGTCCGAAACTCGTACGAAAAATGCAGCTTTCTCTTATTTTTCTTTGTTATCTCAAACGTTTGAAGGTTGTCTTGCCAAGAATTAGTAATAAGATAATGCTAAATTATAGCTTTAACTCAAGTTTCAGTTGTGGAAATGCTAAATCTGACATTTTTCGTTACGAAGAGTAATTCCAGAGCTGTAATAACACGCGGTAAAGTGCATTTTGTTGTTTTTTTCCTACTGAAAATTGAGAAATTTAAAACCCAACTGTTTTTATAAACAACCTCTTCATTTTAAACCTTGGTTTCATATGTATTTTCTTATATTTGTCCAAACCAATGGCAATTTTGGCTGCGTATTGTTGACTTTCATTTGAGAGCTTATATTTTTACTGTTTTCCTTGTTTTTACTCGTCATGTCAGTGTTCACTTACTCTACGGTATATTGGAATTTGATTTAAGCCTAAAAATGGTTAACAAGTTTAGTTTTTCTTTGATTTCAAGCTGTTTTTGCAACCCAGTTCACCAAATTCAGCTTCATTTTCTCTCGGTTATACAGTAAAAGGGACTGGGGTTGACGTGCATGGCGGCCCCCATGTTGGCTTCAAAACGTGCAAGCGAGTTATCGTTCCAGTTTATTTAGAGTTCAATGGACCATGCTGACAAGACTCTGATGAGCGCTGAGATAATCACCACATATTATATATGAGTGACCGCTGACTAAGTATCTATTAAATAGATAGCGCGCGCAAACCAGTCAAGCTCCACGCTGACAAGACTTTGATGAGTGCTGAGATAATACCACGTATTACAAGCGTGCGCAAACCAGTCAAGCTCAGACCACGCTGACAAGACTTTGATGAGTGCTGAGATAATCCCCATGTATTATAGTGAGTGTCTGCTGACTGGCATTGTCTCCTTTTTACCTTGCCTAAATTACATTTGGCCACATTAAAAACAATTTGCCAATAGACGTTATTGGAGGATTGGTGCCAAGCCCCAGGGGGGATGCCATCCCCTGATCAGAGGTAACCATGGCAACCCCACCACGGCCCACCTCCAACAAGGGCCAAGCACAATGGTGCTTGAGAAGGGCCTGTGACGGGGTCACCAAAGGCCTGACTCCAGAGTCACCAAGCACTATTACCACCAATAACGGTAAGGCAAACCACACCTACCAAAGTGGACAAATACCTTTAATGTCCCTTCCAAGATTATAACAGATGGCGCACAAACTTTGCCAGAACATCCGGTGCTGTCCTAATATACATTTGGTAGGCATTACTAGTCCATCTACCAAGAGACTGGATATTGTGATCAGGAACCCCATTTTGGCCAGCCATTGTAGCAGCACCAATCCTGAAGCTATGACTGGAATAGTTGCCCTCCAATCCAGCTGAAGTCACAATGCTTCTTAACCAATCTGTTAAGAGCACGCGCGAAAGAGGAAGACCGCCTCTTCTCATAAACAGTGGGCCATAACCATCGCCTCTACATTTTCAGCGCATCAATAGCACACAAGGGTGCTTTTCCTTGACCAATGTAAATGTAACACCCTTTACGAAAAGGATCAGTTTTGGATGCTTTTATGAAAACCCTCAGACAGGAAGGCTCTTTGTGCGAGTCAAAAGCTATATCCTGTGAAGTTAAATGGACTGAAGATGAAAAGGCGTTGGAATTCGGTGAACTCAGAAGAACGCAAGAATCCAAAATATGCCAAAGTACAAGCTGCCCAGAACATAACGAGATCGTAGACTTGAAAATCCAGGGATCGGTAAATCACCAGCATGACCTCCTTTGTTACTGGGAGGCGAGGAGTGACTGACATTCCCTGCACCCCTTTAATCCCACGAACCACTCGTTGAAACCTCAAGGCCTTAGTAATAGGGTCAGTGAAACCCATTTCAATGTGAAGTGAGCGCACTGCTGATAAATATACTTTTATTGAAGAATGTTTTAAATACTTGGCTAAGAAGGAAGAAAACAAACATAATGTCCATTCTTCTGGTGGGCAAGGGATCCAAATTGATTTAGTTTCCCTAACTGAGTACAAAATTCAATAAATTTCTTTTGTGCAGATGAGTAAATTTGTCTTGTTGAAGATGCCAAACCTTCCATCAGGTATTGGTGACACTGCTGTTCTAAGGCTGAGTTTGTGGAAGCAATTCCTCCCATAATGATTGAGGTATTTTCACCGGATACACATTGGCCAAAGGAGCATGTTGACGAAAACGTTGCCACTGAAAACGAGACAGTGCGTCGGCTACATTATTCTCAACCCCTGGAACATGTTGCGCGCAAAACACAAAGCCAAAATATGCTGCTGACATAAGTAAATTGCGCAACAAGTGCATGATTAAATGGATCCTTGGATGTACGCGAATTAAGTATGCTAACAACCGCTAAGTTGTCACAGTGGAAACATACACTGCGCTGTCTCCAATAATCACCCAAAATTCGAGCTGCAATGACAATAGGAAATAGTTCCTTGTATGCAATAGAAAACTGGACCTGCAGAGGAATCCACCTACCATTGAACCACTCAGTGCCCCAAAAGGCACCAAAGCCAACATTGCCCGCTGCATCCGAAGTCACCTCCACATCAATAATACGGCCTAGCCCAGTGAACAACCAGAAGCTAACCGCATTCCACCCCTGAAGAAATTCATCCACCAAAACACATCCATCTGAAATTCCTTATTCAGTCTAATGGGGTGGTCCTTTCTCCTGAAGCAACATAATAAATCAATCATTCTGCGCACAAAGGTTCTACCAGGCCAGACCACCATTGAAGCATGGTGTAAATGACCGATTAAAGATTCCAGCTGTTTCTTATTACACCACCGACGACCAGCCCACAACTCCAACAGTTGTACCAAACTCGTAGTTTATCAGAGGGGAGGCGAGCTATTTGCTGCAAGGAATCTAATTCGATACCCAACACCACTAGGCAAGCAACAGGGCCGATACATTTCTTGGGATGTAATGGCAGGCCTAATCTAGCACACACTGCCATAGCCGAGGTCAAATTATTCTCACATTTTTGAGAGTTCTGTGGACCTGCCGTGATGTAATCACGTAGATAATGCAACAGGTCTTGTATGGAATGATTTGTCTTCAAAATCCATTCCACTAAGTCTGCTACAGAGTTGAAGATAAATGGAGCTGAGCGCAAGCCAAATGGAAGGGCCAGGTCAACATAAAACTTCCCCCTCCACTTTAAGCCTAACAAATAACGATCCGTTGGTGACACCGGGATATTCCGGTATGCCGACTCAACATCAAACTTTGCCATCAAAGCCCCTACTCCAAACCTGCTAACCATACTAATAACCTGGTTTAACTTAATATACTGTTGGGCAAAGTCCTCTGCATTGATACCATCGTTTACACTTGCGCCTAGTGGTGAGGATAGGTCCACTATCAGGCGCCAGTTGCCCTCCTGCCCTTTCTTGGGGATTACCCCAAAACTACTGATGTGGAGATTGGGGATAGGTGGGCTAACAAAGGGGCCAGCAACTCTGCCCAGCAAAACCCCATTCGCCAGGTAATCATCTATCACCCTAGAATGTGCATGAGTAGAAGCTTTATTTTTCTTGGCAGATTTTAGTTGGACAGAATGGCTGAAGCCCAGGCGAAAGCCATGTTCCTTCCCCTAGAGAACGTACGAAACCAGATTCACATCGGGGTGATTTGCTAGTTCCTTTTTTAACTCGGCTACAGCCAAAGGGGTCACTTTGGAGACTGGAAACATATCGCTCAACCCTAAAAGGGCAAATTTAGGAGAGTACCTGTAGTGAACCCTGGACCCGGACTAATACAACCGCTGAAAGACAGAAAGGTGATAATACCAACTACAGTGTCCCCCCCAATTACTTTATTATTAACATTATCACTTAAATATACATGAAGACAAAATTCGTAGGTATAAAGCAAGAACCACAAACTACCAAGTCAGTCACAAACATTCAGCAACAAAACATGCAATAACAACCCCGTAACATAATTATAGTAATTGTTTAAAGTTTCGTGCCCACAGCACTGTTCTTATTAAGACCCCCCACAGCTTAAGTCAGCAATAACACCGTCAGAGCCTCTTGTTTCTTAGATGAGGTTCTAAGATCTTTTTCAGGGCACCGGTCACGACGATGCCCCCCATAACAATTTAAACATGCATAGGAGAACTTGCATATGGGCGATGGGGCAAGACATCTCCCGGCATTCCAAGAAATACAGCGCACTGAAGAGCGTTCGTTTCCGCGAGGCTCATCTCCAGTAGTATTAACAGCGTTTGTCGTCGCCGAATCCGCCAATCCCTTCACATTCGCGCCAGCAGCATGAAAATTAAACAACTGAATGTCGAACTTCGACCAATCCGTTAATCGCGTTGCTGCAGCCTGCTCACGGAAGGCAACATCGTAGCTATGCCACACGCGCCCCAAATATTGACGGTACGTTCGCAGAATCAAGAGTTTATACTGGTTCAAACCCTTCCACCGATGTGAAAAGTGCGAAATCAACACCGAAGAATAAATCGTTACACTATATTCAGCTTATAATTTCAAATCACTATTTTTATGTTTATTTCTCAGCTTGTTTTATTAATTTACCCTGTAATATATATTTAATTGACAGACTTAATTTTCGCTTCATGGGGATTTTAATATTATCTAGGGTTGCTGTCGTAGCCTTATGACTTTACTAATTTAATGAAAATAGGCTGTCGTCTTTAATAATCTATGCATTGTTTTATTTTTTACTTGCAGAAGTAGCTCGCAACAGTGCGTCTCAAAAAATGTTCATGAAAGGTAGTGTACGATATTTTTCTGCTAATGTTAATATTTTCTGTGCGTTTTGTATATATATATATATATATATATATATATATATATATATATATATATATATATATATATATATATATGTTTACAACACGAGCGGCCGTGTTGTATTGAATATACAATCACGAGCCGAAGGCGAGTGATTGTATATTCAATACAACAAGGACGCGAGTGTTGTAAACAACTTGTGAAATGAATAAATAGTAAAAATCCCTTTGGGATATTGAGATGCTAATTAGTTACAAGCACTAGTGGTTGTACAGAAGAGTATACATCCACTAGTGGTTGTAACTAATTAGCATCATTGGTTTTAGTTTGTATGGGGTTTACAGGGGTATACATGTGACGTATTTCCGGAATTGGATTGGCTGCAAAACTCATGAATAGTAGTATAGAACTTGAGGGTACCAGCGCACTTTTTTTTTTCACACCAAAAACAGCCCCCAGATGATCAGATTTAGCAAGGAGGGTTGTTTGAGACGGTAAGCTTTTTTAAAAAATTTTTTAAGTATAAGAAAAAGGGACGAAAAGAGACCAAAACCAAAAAAAAAAAATTCGGAATTCATCAAGAAAGGATGTTTGAAAGGGGAAAATAATTTTCGCGCCTCCCAAAACCCATTTTCGTCTGCTTATACTTCAAATAAGTGAAAAAAACGACCCACCCCTTTCAGACGCTTTTGTTGGATTTGATATGAGACACCCCAAAGCGATCAGGGTTGTGGTTTTAACACACCTTACTTACTCCCCGATTTCTCTTCAGATACTTTAGTTTTGTGTTGGTACACATGTTTCCCCACAGTTATACCACCAGATAACAGTCCGAGGCATGGTATGTGCGGTGTGATCATGGCTACAACTTTACCAACGTCACTCTTTAACAGTTTGTCTTTTTGTAATTCGTTGTCTAGCTCCTCAGAGCTTTCTACGGCGTCCAAACCACCGAGAACATTGGAGAACCTACTGATTAACATATCAGTCAGGAATTCATTAGCCCTTTCCATCCTTCTAGCCTCGTATTCAGCGTACAGCTTATCCACAACCTTTACCGACGCCTTTTTGATGTAGCCAACTGACTGAGTTATTTCACCATCCTCTGACAGTTTTATTAGCTCACTTCTCTTCTTGTTGGTATCATCGGTTGGTGGAAGTGTTGGGCTGGTTTCCTCAGTCTTTTTCAGATCATTGACGAGCTCATCGACAAGGTTGGGGATCTCAGTAGGTATTTCCGTTTCTGGCTCCTCAACAGATGCCTCAGCTGGTTCTGCAGCGGGTGTCTTGGTTTTTTTTCCAACTTTCATCGTTTTAGTTTTCTTTTCGGCCATCTTACTACAGATCAGATTTTGGGATGACTACCTTATACGCGTACGGATGCCTTAACATAATCTCAAGCCTAGCGTATTTGTTTTCTTTTAACTTTTTAGTTATCCCCATAACCTCATCACGGTCTAAACCACCCAGGTAGTCATCAGTAATAACCTTCATATCGGTTTTGTTGGGGTTGTAGAACGTTACCAACTTACTGATATTCTCCCTATAAGGTTTTGTGATAGCTGTTAGCTGTTGTGTGATTACGATAGTTGAGAGATTGTAGTGTCGGGCGCTGAAGGCTAATTTAACCAACTCACTTGTTCTGTTCTTTACGGGTTGCCCACTGGCACAGTCGTCGAGGACTATCAGTGTTTTGGATCCCTTAAATATCTTAACAATATACTCTAGCACAATTTCAACGTCGTCCTGACTACAATCCACAGCGATGAAGTCCGGGTCGGAGGTGTATTTCCAGGTGGTGTAGGTTTTGTTCCAGCTGAACGTCGGACAGAGCAGAACGATGTAGTCGAAGAACCCGAAGTATTCATCTTCTAACATCTTCAGGAGATACCAGGTTTTTCCACAGGCCGTCATACCAACGATCAGCATATTGAATGGGTGGTCCATTTAATACTGGATTGATTTTAGATTCTTATTTACCATATTTACCAAACCATCACTCAGCACAAAGATCCGACAGACTACGTTAGCCACAGTCACCTTCTTAGTGATCTCAATCAGGACTCCAGACTGTGTGTTAACAATTCTTTTCCCAGTTCCAACACTGTCACGGTCCTCAATACTTCTCAGATCAATCGCTAGAGCGAAACCATTCTTGTAGAACTTCTGGATTGTCATAAACTGATCTGTGTTTTCCTTTCCACCAAACAGTCTTTTAGCTTCGTCATAGAACCGACTCTTTGGGATCCCTTGACTGAAGACAGCGTTGGGTACACCCTCAATTGTTAGCTTAACACTTTCGATGTTTGGATAGACGTATTCCTCACTATTAGTCCGGGTTTTATTTGTGAACATTATCACAATCCCTTTCATAGACTTCCGTGGAAGGTTAATGTGTTCGTTGATCAGGGTTGATCCAGCCGCCCATTCAGTTGACTTCATCAACGTGACGTGTTCGTAGGACAACGATCGACCAGCTGTGTACAGCGACGTTATTTTACTGGCGATGTCGGTGTTATCAATCGTCTCATACTCCAGTTCAAGGTTTTCCAGTGTGTACCCATCAACGGTCTCACTTGACTGGGCCACCATGATGTCACTCGCTTTCGGTAGGCTAATGACATAACGGAAGTTGTTGTACATTTCAAAGGGAGCATAAAGTCCGTGGTCCCCGAGGATCTTATCCAGTCTCACCTTCATCCTCACTCCATGGATTGTGAGCATTAGAGCGTCAGCTACCTTCTCAACGTCCCCAGAGGAGGCCCCACTGTCGTCCTTAGACATCAACTTTCTCAGGTTTTCTGGACCAATTCCATACCCAACCATCTGATTCCTCACACTCTTCGGTAACCAGAGATCCCTGTATACACCGAGGACACTTTCACCTGTGTGGTCGTAAACAGTCTCACCGGCTAGCTTAACAACCAGCCTTTCAACCAGAAGCCTGGAGAGATTGTTTAGGAACCACGACTTGGTGTTCATGTTTTTGAAGTCGAACAATAGATGAAAACTACCCGGGACCAAACAGCTATCAGGTTTTAGCTTTGGTATGTCGATGTAGAGGTCCTCACCAGGGTTGACTTTGTTGGGGTTCATGGTGATTGTGTGTCTTGTCCGGAGTCCCTTAATCTCCGACATTCTCGCTCGTCTGAATCCAGGTAACAGCTCTGTCTGACTTCTGTTGGTCATATACTACATAACAGGTTTTATTTTCTGTTTTTCCAGTAGTCATACAATAACCACGCCATAGCTATGGCAAGAACCCACAGATTGTTGGCTAACCACGCTATTCCTTTTGCTCCCCAGGTCAGAACCTGTGCTACTAAACTGAACAGTGGTGCTAACAGAGGTCCCAAACTCTTACCCAGGTTAGCGAGTGCCTTAGCGAAACCACCAACGGCTTTAGCCCCCCCCCCCCGAGACAGTCCTTCTAGCCGCCACAACTATTGTGGTTACTATTCCAGCTATGGTGATGGCTATAGCAGACAGACCAACCATATTCTCCCTAGCCCACCTCTTAAAACGCTCCAACCTATTCAGGTCATTGTTCTCCACCTCATCGCTTAGGATAGACATGGCTTCTGTGTGTTCAGGTCTTTCATTAATCCTGATTCTTATACTGTCTGCCTTTAGTTCTGCAATTTTTCTGACGTTGTCGTAGAGTTGTTTTTTAAGAGGGTTGACCTCCTCTTCCGCCTTTCCTCTGTAGCGGCCGGCTTCTTTCTCAAGAGCCTCAATATTAATTATGTTTATATCTACATCCATATCCATATCCGTATCCGTATCAATAGCTTGTTTGTTGATTATTCCAGAGATTTCTCTTACTTCCTGTTTGGATATGAATACCCCTTCCATTTGTTCCTGTAGGTCTGTCACTCTTTCTTCAACCCAACCGTCGATCTCTGAGCTGGACCGTGAGAGTATATCAGCCACCACTCCCTCAGAGAGTGCTGGCTTACCACCGATTTGCTCAACCGCTCCATCAGCCGTATTGTAATGTTCGATTCTGGCTTTCTCTAACAGTTCTTTGAAACGATTACGGTACTCGACTACCTTTTCTGATTGGTTATCACTATACCTAATTCCTTTACCATCAGACACCATGATCAGTACATCATGAAACCACGCTCCGTTGATGAGACCACTTTTTCTGTTAAATCTGAACTCGGTCCATTCTATTAATTCATTAGATGAATCACCATCTTTTTTATTTATTACAACCTCTAACACCTCGCGGAAGGCCTTCTTTTTATCGTGTGTGACAGACTTTTTCATTGACCCGACGTTACTACCAGTGTCGGGCACTCCATCTTCAATAGGGGTTACATGGTCAGAAGGTCCGGATATGGAGTAGTCCGATCCAGAGTCCTCATTGTCATCATCTATGAAACTCGTTTCGTTGATACCATCTTCCCTCTCCTCTTCTCTACCATGCTCACCCATTTCAATATCAACTCCTTCCTCAGCCATTATATACTAACCTATGTACAACTCAAGTAGAACGGCCCCAATCCCAGCCGGTCGGCCTACTGAATGATCATTATTCCCACGAACCCTAAAGGTCATCTTACCATAAACACCCTTACGGATCTCAGCTTTCGACTCAATGTCTGTGTAGTGCTGTACACTCCCTTTCAGACTCTGCTCAGAGGTTATCGGGAGGGTACCAATCAGATTACTCCTCCTCCCATTGTCCAGACTTCTCTCACTCTCAACAGCGTCACACGAAATCCCAACATACCTCAACCCTCTGTTGATGTCCACCTGGTTTGGACTGTTAGTCCACCCACCACCACCAACATCTATCACATCGTTTTCATCAAACCCCAAAAGAAGACCCATCTTCCCAAGTTTCAACTTTTTCGACGTTTTCACTTTAGAAGTTCCGTTGTAAACATTCTTTCCGAACTCAACCACCCCACTGTGGGTCCCGGCCAAACCCTTAACGAACGTTTCCAACGCGTCAAAGCCGAAATAACCTTCAGGAGCGGATGCCTCCTTACCATCGAACGACACCGAATCGTTCAGACCTGACACCACATTGTTATAGTTCCAGTATACTGTCGCTTTCTTCAGCATCACCTGTGGTCTTGGACCTGTCACCATGATAGGTTGTTCGAAATAGACAGTCTTCTCACCGTTTTCGATGAATAATGTTAGCCTCATTACCCGGGTATACATTAACCCAGGTTTTGTACGTCACTCTCGGGTATCCATGAGTTGTGCTTACTGTCATAACCCAACCACTTAACCAACACCATCTTCCTCCCACCAACTCTCTTCCTCCTCAACACCTTCTCAACCCTATAAACGTCATCCTTCTTATCCACCGGCGACAGCTCTGAATCATAGAACTTTCCGATAATCGGCTCACCCTCAGCGTCCTCAATCTCGTAAACGTTTGGATCACCACGGATGACCTTTGTAATCCTGAAGATTTCCTCAGTGAAGTTAGCCTCATAACCCATCGTAAATATACTCTTGTACTTTGACACCCTCACAGTGTCTCCAACCCGGAACTTAGGCAGAGGATGATCACCAAAGTGATGACCGAACAACGTATTCCAGACCTGATTTTCGTTTGACTTATTGACGTCCTTAGGCTTCAGCATAGCGACACTATGTTTGGTGTTGTTATAACCCTCAACAAGGTCATCCAAAACATCAATCCACCTATAAGTCCTCTTGGTGTAGAAATACTTCCACATAGCAGTCTTAAGTGTTCTGTTGAACCGTTCGACGATCGCTGCTTTCTTGTCCGAAAACGTACTGAAGTACTCAACACCACGTTCCTTCAGCAGGCTTTTCACACCGACGTTGTAAAACTCCTTCCCGTCGTCGAACTGAGCCAGGTCGGGGTAGTCACCAAAGCGACCTCTGAACTGTTCCAACAGCTTATCCACAGCCCCGGTCATGTTTTTCGTGTCCTTCCTGTAAACGGGAACGGCGAAAGCATACCGACTCAGAATCTCAACAGCTGTCAAAATCCAGTAATACCCCTTATTCTGGTTCTTATACTTCGAAATATCAACCAAGTCCATCTGTATCTGTTCTCCGAGGTGGCTGACGAACGTCTGTCTGAACTTATGTCTCCTCACAACCGGTCTGTACCTCGTGTGCGTGTCCTGTGTTTTCAGCCAGTCCCTCACCACCTTTCTACTCACATCAAGACCTTCTCCCACTGCCTTCTGGTACAACCGTTCAGCTGATTGATACCCTGTTTTTGGATTGTAGTAAATATCTCTCAGTTCCTGTTCCAATCCAACCCCAGCGTCCATATAACCTAACCTATGATATATGGATAAGACCCTGAGAGAGTTTTTCACCAAATACCCATACGCTGATAGAACTAAGTTCATAACTGAGTCAGTCTTCGGTCAGTCAGAACCTGGTGTGTTCTTTGGACCTGTCGATGACTCATACATCTACACTGGTGACGCGGAGTTTAAGAACAATAAGAACTACACCAGGTATTTAACAATAAATAAACCACCGCCTAGATTTCCGAAGATATGGCTTGGTGGTGGTACGGTACAAAAAGTTCAGGGTAAACGACACTGGGAGAAGGACATTGAGGGGAAATACGACTTCTCGAAGTTCACGTACCTATCAAACAACGCTATAGACTACGACCTTAACAATTTCAGGATCTACGTTAACGGCCAAGACTTTTTTATGGCAAAGTTACCAGTCCTAAACCCAGGGAACCGGACGGACATCGCGGTATGGTGGAATAACAATGAACCTTATTACCAACTCATCTTTGCTGTCTATCTCAGTTCGTACTGCTGTGGCGTTGGGGTAGAACACCTAAAATTCTCAGAAGACGTATATCCAGTGGTCTCCTCTATCATGCGTTTCCACCTCTATTTCACCACGCGGCGTATACTAAGACGTCTCATAACCGAAAAGAGGAGTGACCTAATGAGAGAGTTTGGCGTTGGACACGATGTGATTGATAACATGGCGAACATACCCAGAAAAAAAAAGTTCCTGATTAATCCGAGGTCTGGTTACAAACACAACCGTTCGTTCCATGAGTGGATGTGGCGTCTCAATAGCGACTATAAGACACACTACAGAAGGTTCATCCCTTTACGGACAAATGGTTTCACCAGGGTAGGTCTGCAGTATCTGAATGAGTCCATCGAGGCTTATGTTTACGCCGTTCTCGGTTCACAGGCTAAAACAAGAGTCAGCATTGTTAACAAAGGTGCTGGAAGTCTCGAAACACAGCAAGAGTTTAGAGTCCTTGTAGAGGATGCCGTCGTTAACTACAGCGTCAGCACCTGGATTTTGAACATGAACAGGGCAATATCAGATACTAACGTCACCCAGAACCTGGCCATAAGTCCTGACACGTGGTTAGTACCAGGGTCACTGACGATACTGAAGGAGAAGATTTTAGGGTACAACAACGTTCTCAGACGTGCGTCGGAGGTGATGAGGTTTGGTATTAACTCTAAGGTCAACTACCAAGGTGTTCACAAACAATCACCAAAGACACACCAGGAAAGCGGTCCACACCTGGAAACACTAGACGACACTGACGGACAAACCGACAAACCAGCCGTTCACACACCTGACAGACCAGCCGTTCACACACCTAACAAGCCAGCTGCCCACACACCTGACAGACAACCAAAGCCAGACAATGAGTTGGGAATCCTATTGGTCCTAACAGCTGTGTCTGGGTATCTGTTTAGTAAATACGTTCTATAGTATATGAGTCTGTTCTACGGTTACAACATCACTAATAAACAACTCAACGATAAACTAAAAGAGGTCCTTCACACGAAGCCCGTCCCCGACTACAGGGTCATCTTTGACCTGAACGTAACCAGATCCAGTAAGAACGCGGTCTCCAAACTCCATTTTGTTGACTACATAGAGGATAGGGATGGTGAGATCCACTCAACCATGTTTTGGAGACCCCATAGTGTCAACCCACAGCTAAACACCGCCGGTGATCACCACTTCCTTTACCCTGAGACAACGATAAGAACAGCCTTTCACGCTAACGTGCCCAGATTCATGTTCACTGATGTTTCAGTTTTCGTTGTGGTAAAGAGGAATAGTGTGAGATCGACGTCGGGTACCTGGGAAACAATTGTTTCCAATGTCAATGTTAGCGATGGTAGAAGCCTTGGGTTTAAAGGTGGGGTGAGTAACAAACTGGTTTTCGGTGGGATGACACCGTCTAGGTTTCATGAGTGTACAATTCCGGCGAAGTTCATTGGGAAGAGGATTCTGATATCTGCCCACTGGCTATCCGGACTTATAGTGTCACACGTCAGGGTAAATGGTGAGATACTGAGGGACTCATACACTATGTGTGACATCGGTCAGATAGGGACACCCTACCTGAATATCCTTGGGGTAAACAGCTTAAAAAGTTTTTATTCAGACATCAGCTTTTACGGTATGAGGATCGTAGAGGGTCGTCTGGGGGAACCTGAGATCGGGAGGATCTGTAAGGACGTTATGGTTGAATATGGCCTGTAATTAGAATGAAGAAAAAGAGAAAAAGCGTTATCACCTTCAACCACATTGGTAAAAACCTCCAATCGGCTGAAGTGGACAAACTAACCCGGCTCTATTCGTATTACCACAGGTTAGCGACTTGTTACAAGTGGAAACACACCAGGTTGAAGAGACTGAAGATGATCCTCGAGACGGTCTCTGTTGGGTTGACTGTGGTCGGGGGAGTAGCCGGTGGCGTCACAGCTAACCCACTGATTCTCGGAACCATAGCCGGTCCTGGCGTCCTGATCCAAGGGTACATGACCAAGTCGGGGATGTCTGGCAGACTGGAAAACTGTAAATTTGCTCACGTTAGCTACCACAAGGTTTTGACACAAATCAGAAGCTTCCTACGTGGGGCTTCCTACGACGAGACTGTCTTCCTATCCGACGTCCGTGTACTCGACGACATTGTGACTGAGGTCTGTCCACATTCCGACAGTATGATCACACGGTACCATAGGACCTATGACTCAGCTGAGCCTGTCGGGCCTGGCTAACGGTTCTGACGATCTCTGGTATGTAGACGTCTCGGTCATCCACACGAGCCATCCAACCATGAAACCTGCTAGGGATCTCACTGAGGGTACCGACCACCTCCGACTCATCCGGACCGAAGTTTTCCCAGTCGAGACCAATCACCTTAGTCCCCTTGTTCCAAACCATTACAACCGTCTCTCCCATATACCACCGTATCCGCTCTAGGTAATCCTTAGTCACACCGGCTTCACATTTCCGGCCTCTTCTGAGCATTCGGTCGTAACAGGTGTCAACCGAGGCCTGTAGCAGTAGTAGAGCGTCAGGGGTTGGGAGCAGATTGTTTAGTGAGTGGAAGATCTTGGAATAATCAGAAAACTGTTCGTCGGTTATCCACCCATTACGCCAACAGTTCTTAGTAAAAACCATACAGCTGTGATGTGTTCGCTCTACAATCACATTCCTCCCTTCGTTGATTAACTCCAGAGCTCTTAGGTAGGCGTCGATTCTCTCACCAAGAAACCAAGTCTCCATCTCATACGCCCACCTCCCAGGGTCGGCGTAAAACCTTTCTAGGTACGGGTTGCTCTCAACCGGCTCTTCGATGAGATGATAGTGGTTCCTTCTAGCGAATGGTATAGCGAACGTTGTTTTTCCCACACCGATGTTTCCATCGAGGGCGATCAGTCGAGCACCGAGCTTTGTTTCAGTCATTATACCTTAGGTATACGGTACGGCTCTAAACCTCTTGTATTTTATATGAAGATTCCAAAGAGACTTAGACGACCCATACTGATTATCTTCCACGCCCTCAGAAGAGCTATCGGGGTGATGGGACATTGTGTTAGGAGGAACCGTAGGGGAGAGTACTACGTGACTGAATCTGTTGTTGTCTGGCCGACGGTCTCAAAGATTCCTACAGATGATCCCACAGACTCCCCACAAACAGCCTCAGAGATTCCTATAGATGATCTCACAGACTTCCCAGAGACGACCTCAGAGATTCCTACAGATGACCTCACAGATGAAACATAGATTAGTGTATAGATGGCTGACGAGTCTGAAAAAAACCCGGAAGTCCCTAAGATAACATCAGTGGTCAAGACGGAGAGAGTCAAGGATCCGAAACGGCTGGAGGCTGGTAAACGGCTGGCTCAAATATCGAAGGTAGCCAAGGAAAGAAAAGCCAGGGAGCGGTTGGCGGCTGAGATTGGTCCTGGGGTTGGTGGGGGTCGGTCAGCTTATTACGGATATCTAATCGGAACCGTTGGGTTGGTTATCGGTGGGGCCTCACTTTATTACACTATGAGGCAGGAGAAAAGGGAGGTTCAGAGGCTGAAAACCATTGATGAGGAGAAGGTAATGGAAGGAACTGTCGGGCCACAGAACCCCGTTCGGACTTCCCCGGTTTTAGACACCTTCGACGAATGAAATATGTGTTAGTATAATGTCAGCCGACCGAAAAGAACTGATGAACGAGCTCTACGACGCCCTCCTGATTACGAGTGGAGCTGTGGCGGTCTCCATGGCTTCGAGGAAGGTCCTGAGGGAACCTTTGGGTACTCCTGAGTCTGTAAAGGGTACCGCCAGGCTAGCCCTAGCCGTTGGAATTAGCACAGTTGGGATTAAATATGCCCAGTCAAAAGGGTATTTACCGGTTGATCCGTTCAAAACAAAGTAGATATTTTTTCCCGGTCGAACTGACCCAGAGGGGTTAGGGAAAAGTTGGGACCAAAAGTTAAATGAATTGTGAGATTTGTGGAAAAAAATTTAGTTCTAAGGGAAATCTTACCCAACACGTCAGACAAATTCACAACAGGGAAAGAAATTACAGATGTGAGGACTGTGGGAGGACGTTCACGAGGGGGAATGATATGAGGAGACACCGTGGGAGAGTACACAGAGTACGTGGAATACATAAAGTACGCGAATCCGTCACAACATACACAAAGACTGAAACAACCAAAACAACTGAAATTAGGTACACAACCGAAAAACAAAAAGTTGTCACCAAGAAAAGTCGTGGGTCTAAGGGAGAAAGAGACGTTGAAAATACCCTACGCGGTTACACGATCGGATACATTAGGGAGAAGACGTTTGATGGGTTAACCGGGTTGGGCGGTGGTCCCCTACGGTATGACTTCGCGGTACCTGTGGGTTGTGGTTTCCTACTGATTGAGTACGACGGTAAACAACATTTCGTACCCACTCGGTGGGGGAGTATGACCGCGGAGAAGGCTGAAAAACAATTTGAGAAACTAAAACAACACGACCAAATGAAAAACGACTACGCTAGGTCACATGGTTATCCCCTACTCAGGATCCCATACTACAGAAGCTATAAAATTTACGACGTAGTCAGAAAATTCCTAATGGATAACGGACTGATTCACTGAATATCTATTAGTTTATATATGGCTAGTGTGGTTGCTGGTGGACTGTTTAATGCCTTGGCCTTCGCGGGCGCTGGATTCCTGTTTTCAAAGTTAAATCACACCGGATATGAGGCTGAGATTAAGAGACACAATTACGCCCTCGAGCAGTTGGCTAGAGCGAAGGAGAAATGGTATGAGAGTGAGGTGGATAAGAAGGATAGAATACAGAGGTTAAGACAGGAACTGTCTGACGCCAACGCTGACATCAACACAACGAATCACGCCCTGGATCTGCTGAAGGACAGGTTAAGGCAGGCTGAGGTCGCTGGGTCGTCCCAACCAAAGCCTGAGTTGTCTGACTATTACAAACCATCGAGTGAAATGAAAGAGTATCAGGCCCTGTTTATTGGGTCTGTTGGTCTGGTTGGTGGGTATCGTTAGGGTTTAGTTATAATGTCTGTTTCCTGGTCGGACTTACCGGGGGGGCTGAAGGATTTGTCACCCTCAAGCGTTGAATGGGTCTGTGTGCAGATGGGGATCGAAGCCCCGGCTTGGGATCCACCCAGACGTAGCACGAAGTTGTGGTGTGAGGATTGTCTCAGATTCCGTGTGAAGGTGAGCACTGGGATGTATTCCTGTCCAGGATGTGGTGACACGGAGTATGGATATGTTGTCGGGAGATACCGGGCGGCCGGTCGTAGAAGTGAGCATTCGAGAAATAGTTGGATGAGGAAGAGACTCACCAGAGTCGTCAGGGACACAGCCGTTGACGTTGTCTTATCCGACTTTTCCAAGGTTCTTCGGGTGATGAGAAGTAAGGGTCTGATAAGAGGTCGTAATGTGTCCAGATACAATTATTACATCATCAGACTGTGCTCAAGGAGAGGGATTGGGTTACTGAGTGGTTTGAAGGATCTTAGGGAGGGGAAAACGAAGGACTTGTTTGATAACAATCTGTTTGGGATTGTGTATAAAGAACTTGGCTGGGATCGTACCCCGGACAGGTTCTACACCAAGTGGTTGGAGCGACACCTAACGAAATGTGATCACCCCTGTTATAACGATGGATCCGAATGTTATGATCCACCAGGACGACGACTTAGACCCTAACATGTTTGACTATCCTGATGATATAGACCCTCGTCTCTATGAGAGACTAATCGGTTATGACATAAATCAGTTAGACAGAGCCCTGAGGGGTAAGACTAAGTCGTTCAGCTGTGCTGTTGTGTCCCAACACCCACTGGAACAGGTAAACGCGCTCAGGAATGATGTGGTACGGTTACTACGTCGGGAGCTGGCTGAGATGAGGGGGCTAAAGTTCGCTGAAACGCTGGTTGTAACGCTTGAGAAGGAGGTGTCCGGCGGAACAACTTATAAGACGGCTCACTTCAACAGCCACATCAAAACTATAATCAACGGTGGTGAGATCGGTCAGGACGTTGACACCGCGAATGAAGAGGTGGTGACTAGGATAGCCCGATGGATAAGCGAGGGATCTGGCTGGACGGTGGACTCAATCGACGGTCACTACGTTAATCTGACTGTCTACAGTCCACTGGAAGGCTCCAGTTATGTCGACCTCCCTAAAGAGCTGAGGAATAGTCGGAAGGGGTTGATCAACGTTAAGAATAATGATGATAGGTGTTTTATGTGGTGTCATCTGGCTCATAAGTTTTCTGTCCCAAAAGACCCACAAAGGGTCACAAAGTACCGGGACCATGTTGACGACTTGGATTATAGTGGAATCAGCTTTCCAGTGAATCAGAAACAGTACAATCGGGTGGAAAGACAGAATGAGATACGTATCAACGTCTTCGGTTATGAGGACGGGTTAACCTTTCCGGTTTACGTATCAGAGGAAACGGGTTATACCGACCTCATGAACCTCCTGATTATAACCAACGGAAACAACAAACATTACGTCCTCATTAAGGACTTTGATAGGTTTATGTACAACAAAACAAAACATAAGAGGAAAAAACACTTCTGTGTTTACTGCCTCCAATGTTTCAGCTCAACGGAGGCTCTGGAAAAACATCAGACTGTGTGTATCAGTGTGAATGGTAAACAAGCCGTCAGGATGCCTGAAAAGGGTAAGAACGTGCTGAGGTACAATAATTTCCACAAACAGTTAAACGTTCCGTTTGTTGTGTACGCTGACTTTGAGGCGATCACGGAAAAGGTCGACAGACCCGAGGTGCCGGAGTCAGACCGAGAGGAGAAAGAGAAGAGACCATACATGGAGAAGTATCAGAAACATACTGATTGTGGTTATGGGTACAAAGTTGTCTGTTGTTATGACGACAGATACAGTAAGGATGTTCACGTGTATAGAGGCCCTGGTGCTGTCAACAAGTTTATCGGAAAGATGTTGGAAGAAGTGGAGTACTGTAAGGGTATTCGGAAAGAGCACTTCAACCAGGATATGATTCTGACTGATTCCGATAGGGCGGACTTCAGAGACGCTATAAAGTGTCACATCTGTGGGCGAGAGTATGTAGCAGAGGACGTTAGGGTCCGGGACCATTGTCATGTGACGGGAAGATATCGGGGATCGGCCCATCAGCTTTGTAACAGAAATCATAGATTAACTGATAAGATACCAGTCATCTTACACAACCTGAGGGGTTATGATAGTCATCTCATCATGGGGGAAATCGGAAAGTTCGGACAGGAGATTAACGTCATTCCGAATAATATGGAGAAGTACATGGCCTTCATGTTAGGTAAAAACCTTGTGTTTCTGGACAGTTTTCAGTTCATGAGTAGTTCATTGGAAAAATTGGTGGGAAATCTCCCGGGGGACGCCTTTAGATACACAGCCGAAGAATTTGGTCCCCGGTCGGACCTGATGAGGACGAAGGGTGTTTACCCCTATGACTACATGGACAACTTCAGTCGGTTTGGGGAAACGGGGTTACCACCAAAGAGTGAGTTTTATAGCGTACTAAACGATGAGGAAATATCAGACACCGATTACCAACACGCTCAGAAGGTTTGGGGGTCGTTTGGGATGAGAACGATGGGGGACTACCATGACGTGTATCTAAAATCAGATGTGTTGCTGTTAGCTGACGTCTTTGAGAACTTTAGGAAGACCTGTGTTCAGTACTATAAGCTGGACCCCTGTCACTACTTCACTTCACCTGGGTTGGCATGGGACGCTATGCTGAAGATGACTGGGATTGAGCTGGAGCTGATGACTGACATTGACATGTTCCAGTTCATTGAGAAAGGATTGAGAGGTGGTGTTAGTTACATAGCCAACAGATATGGGAAAGCCAACAACCCATATATGAAGGGGTATAGTGAGGACGAGAGTAGATGACCCCCCCCCCCCATATAGCGTATCAAAGGGATGCCGCCTCATTAAATATTCCGTGTGACGCCCGGTGGTGCGACGCCCGGTGACGCCCGGTGTGACGCCCGGTGTGACGCCCGGTGGTGTGACGCCCCCGTGTGACGCCTGGTGGTGTGACGCCCAGTTGTGTGACGCCCGGTGGTGTGACGCCCCCGTGTGACGCCTGGTGTGACGTCCGGAATTAATTATTCTGTGTTGCGATTATAAAAAAGGAGCGTAAACCTATAGTTCTCCTCACTTTAACTACAGTGTTTACACTTAGCTATCTCGGAGTTTGCGGTATATTGTTGGATAGAGACTTTTTTGGACATTCATTTTTGACAGAGAGAAGGTGAGATATATTGAGTTTATAGTTGTTTTATCAGAACGTTAATGTTTAAAGATTAAAGTTAATGCACAATGCACACATTGATACATTGATTTTTTCATTTCGTTCGCAGCAATGGATCTTGTTGATGTAATTAAAGGATGTACAACCATTGGGGAAATTGAGGCGCTTGAGTGGCTGTTTAATTTCGATGAAAGGCATAAGGAAGCGGCTTTCAACCAGCGCATTGTGATCTTGTCGAATGAATTGGAGCGAGATTTGGAGGTTGAGAGACATGGGATATGTCCTGATATGTTCACTGGTTGGTCGACTGAAGAACGCGCCTTGTTCAACGCCGACTGGAACGACGATTCCTTCATCGACGATCTACCATCAACGCCTGAAATCCTTCCTGAATGCTTCAACACCGAGTGGAATGATGACTCTTTCCTCGAACACCTACCACCTGAAGTAATGCCCAAGGCTACACAGAACGGAGAAGGAAGCCGTAAGCGACCCATACAAGACGACGATGGAGCATCAACAAGTAAGAAATCTAAAACTGTTCCGTTATTTACTGTTAAGTCTGTTAAGCAAGTAAGGGTGAAGAAATTTAAGACCACGGGCCTTGATTACCAAGTTCAATTCTATGATTTACAAGTGCGGGGTTTACCTGATGTCCTAAGACTTCTACATCAAGTGTTTGATAGTTTGTTAGATCGTGTGACCGACGGCGTTGCTATGCACGATCAAGTCCGATTCATTATGCATTCGCCTCAGCTAGAATACCCCATTTCGTTGCCATTTATGCCTCGTGAAAGATTGACTGCTGAAAGAATCTTGGCCGAAGTCGAAAGAGTCATTCAGTCGAACGATACTTTTACGCTAGATGATTCGATTACTGTTAACATTATCCATGTCGAGATGCCGAACGGGGGAACGGGAAAAAAGCGAACTATCGCCAATCTAGAGAAATACTTGACTAACAAAAGGGCTATCGTCCGGATTCAAAACAAAGATAACTTATGTCTAGCTCGAGCCATTGTTGTCGCGAAAGCCAAAGTCGACAATGATGAACGATACCGTAGTATAAATGATTCACGAGGACCGTTGCAAGGTGACTTAGCTCGTGAGTTACACGAAAAAGCCAACGTACCGTTAGGTCAGTGTGGTATCGAAGAAGTCAAGAAATTTCAAACGTATTTGACCGACTATCAAATAAACATTGTGTCCAAAGAACATTTGAATACTTTAATTTATTCTGGTCCTGAAGCATCCAAACATATCTATCTATACGCCCACGATAATCACTATGATGTGATCTCAAGCATGCCAGCGTTCATTTCTCGAAAGAAGTATTGCCACGTATGTAAGAAAGGTTACGATAAGATCGAAGACCATCTCTGCGGTGACACGTGTAAACTTTGTCATACACAAAACTGTCTGATCACGAGTTGGGTTCATTGCGAAGATTGTAACCGTTTCTTTAAAAGCCAAGAATGTTTTAATCGGCATAAAGCATTCGTGGGGGAAAAGCGATCGATTTGTGCATCTGCCGTGAAATGTAAACATTGTAATCATGTGGTGAAAAGAGCAAACGAACTCCCTCAGAACCATAACTGTGGCCTTGTTCGATGTACAGTATGTATGAAATACGTAGATGTTGAGGACCATCAATGTTATATTCAACCCGTAAAGCAAAGAAAAACTGATTCGGGAACTCAATCTGATACAAATTTATTCGATGATGAGGCGGCCGTAGGAGAAGAAGTTACTGAAAGTGACTACAACCAGTTATTATTCTTTGACTTTGAATGTACACAAGAGGGTGGCGATCACGTGCCAAATCTATGCGTTGTACACAATGAAAGCGGTCAAGAGTGGGTGTTCCGTGGTCCAAATACACGCGATGAATTTTGCGAATGGCTTTTCCAAGAGCAACACACCGGCAGTATAGTAATGGCTCATAATTTTCAAGGCTATGATGGCTATTTCATTTTACAATATCTACATAAGAATGGCTTGGTACCGGAAGTCATCATGCGTGGGGCGAAGATTTTAACACTTAACGTGCCAGTGTTAAATATTAAGTTCGTCGACTCATTATGTTTTATTCCGATGAGACTTGCAAGTTTCCCAAAAACATTCGGTCTAACTGAACTTGCCAAAGGTTATTTCCCACATCATTTTAACATCAACGCCAACCAGAATTATGTGGGCCCTATTCCCGCCGCAAAGTATTACGATCCAGGTGGCATGAGTCCTGATGATCGAAGCAAATTTTACGAATGGTATAACCGATTGAAAGCTAGCAATTATGTTTTCAACTTCCAAGAAGAAATCTTAAAGTATTGCCGTTCGGACGTCGATATCCTCCGACGTTGTTGCCTTGAGTTCCGTGAACTGTTTCGCTCGGTTACCGACATTGATCCATTCGAGAAATGTTTGACGATCGCTTCAGCATGCAATTTGGTGTTCCGTAAGAACTTTCTACGTGAGAATACGATTGCCGTGATCCCACCACATGGTTACAAACCTCAAGACAAACAATCAGTAATTGCCCTGAAATGGCTCGGGTACACGGCACAGTCCAACAACATTTCCATACGTCATGCGCGTAATTTTGGCGAACAACGCATCGGTAAATACCGTGTTGATGGTTATCACGTCGAAACCAAAACAGTCTACGAACTGCATGGCTGTTTCTGGCATGGTTGCATTAGATGCTATTCTAGAGACACCTTAAACCCTGTCAATCAGCAAACTATGCAAGACTTACACCAGCGCACCCTAGAGAAGACGCGCTACCTCAGAGCGCACGGTTATAATGTCGTTGAGATGTGGGAGTGTGATTTGAGACGTCAGATCGACGCCGATTCTGAAATGAAAGCATATTTCGATAATTTCGAAATCTCCGAGCCTCTCGAACCGAGACACGCCCTGTACGGGGGGCGCACGAATGCCTCCAAATTATTTCACGAGTGTCGAGAAAACGAGAAGATACACTATGTGGATTTCACCAGTCTTTATCCATGGACCAATAAGTATTGCACCTACCCCGTTGGTCATCCGGAGATCGTTACGGAGAACTTTGGAGACATTTCACAATACTATGGTATAGTGAAATGTACAATTCTACCACCACGTCGTCTCCTACACCCTGTACTTCCGTATAGAGCTCATGGAAAGCTCATGTTTTCGTTGTGCCGGACTTGCACAGACAATCTTCAACAAGAGCCATGCAATCACACCGACCAAGAACGCGCCTTTCAGGGTACCTGGGTAACACTGGAACTGCAGAAAGCATTAGAGAAGGGTTATCGTTTATTAAACATCCATGAGGTGTGGCATTTTCCCCAAACCAGTGATGAACTTTTTACTGACTACATTGATACATTTTTAAAGATTAAACAGGAATCTAGTGGTTTTCCAGAGGGGTGTGACACTGAGGAGAAGAAGCAGCATTACATCGATGAATACTTCCGAAAAGAGGGCATTCGTATGGATCAGAGCAAGATTGAGAAGAATCCTGGTCTACGTGCATTGTCGAAGCTCATGTTGAATTCCTTTTGGGGTGAGTATATTTATGTTAAAACGGCTGAAAAGAGGGAACAAAATTATTTATATTCTGTACGTTTTTATTAATTCTTGCAGGCAAGTTTGCCCAGAAGCCCAACATGACCAAGGTAAAGCTGGTTTCCAACCCAGAAGAATACTTTGACATGTTAACCTCGGATGAAATTGAAGTTACCGATGCATCATTTGTTAGCGACGACGTCGTGGAACTCCGCTACGAGAACACAGAGAACTTCGTGGAGAGCAACTCGAGAACTAACGTGGTGATTGCAGCCTTCACTACCGCTCATGCCCGTCTCAAGTTGTACAGTGTTTTGGAGGAGTTGGAAGAACGAGTGTTGTATTATGATACGGATTCTGTGATATACACGAGCAAGCCAGAGGAGTCAGACCCCGAGACAGGTGTCTACCTTGGAGAACTCACCGATGAACTTGATGGAGACTACATTACAACGTTCGTTTCTGGGGGACCGAAAAATTATGCGTACGAACTGAGTAGTGGTAAAACATGTTGCAAAATAAGAGGAATTACTTTAAATTATCAGACTTTAGAGAAATTGAATTTTAATGTTATGTGTGATATGGTGTATGTTAATGCCGTGTGTGATATAATAAGTCCATGTAAAGTTTCTATAGATATTCCTTTTAAAATTACGAGAGACACGAACACTAAGCAAGTGATTACTAAGCAACAAAGTAAAGATTATAGGGTAGTTTACAACAAACGCGTTATTGTAGATAGTTTTAATACAATTCCCTATGGATTTTAATTTAGGCTTTAAATTTAGTGTGATTGTAAATATACTAGTCAGGAAACATTTTGTGTGCTTGTAAGTAGGAAATTTAATAATATATCTTTTATTAACACTATCTGTTGTCTTATTTTGAAGAAAAATAATTGCCAGGTGTGGGATTCGAACCCACGTCTTCTGGGACTTTAAACCCAGCGCCTTAACCATTCGGCCACCCTCGCGCTTACATTCAAAGGTTCTATATTTTCTCTTTATAAAAAATTGGATCATGGGGTAACATAGGCTCCTGGGGGGATCAGAGAGGGCACATGTTGTATTATTCAAACGGGACAAATTATCAAATAAAAGTCCTTCCGGGACATATAAGTCCTTGAGAATCTAACGTAATTTAAGTTGTCGCTAAAAGTCTAAACGTTTAGTGTACATCATGCCTCGGAAGCGTAAGGACTGCCCCATCTGTGGAAAGAAAAGTTTACTCAAATTGTCCAACCATTTGGCTGACATCCATCAATTGTCCTCAAAAGATAGACAATCTCATTTGATTCGAGCTAAAGCTTCTCCTATAGATTTTGAAACTTTGTTAAAAGAATTACACAGACTTATCCGAAATACTAAGTACACAGAACAGGTACAATGTACGAAGCGGCCAAAATGGTATAAATAAGATTTCACAAACTCGGTCTGTTCAGTTTAATTATGTACTCCATACAGTTAACACATCCTTTCGGGCACGTGGTCTCTGGGGGGACCAAGACGGGGAAGACAACCTTTGTGAAACAATTGTTAGCCAACGCCCAAATCGTGATCGACCCTGCTCCAGAAAATATCATGTATTTCTATTCGGAATATCAAGATACATTTGCTGAAATAGAATTAGTCGTGCCTGGTATTCAGTTTGTCCAAGGTCTGCCCCAGTCGATGCTGGATAGTATTAATCCCAAAACACGAAATCTATTTATCATTGATGATATGATGGGAGAAAAAGATGCAGAAATTGCTAAACTTTTTACGAAGAAATCGCACCATGGGAATCTGAGTGTAATCTACATTGTACAGAATCTGTTTCACCAAAGTAAAGATCATCGGACCATTTCCCTTAACGCCAGTCTGACGAAAAACGTTCGAGATGCAAGTCAAGTGACTCATCTTGCTAAGCAACTGTATCCTAGCAACACCAAATTTTTTCAACAGGCCTATCAGATGGCGACTAAAGAGCCGTATTCCTACTTGTTTGTCGATCTTACCCCGACCTGTCCCGATGAAATCCGAGTAAGATCCGGGATCTTTCCGACTGACACCCACTACGTGTACCAGCCCAGAGTATAAAAGGGGCTGTTCAGTGACAATGCGATCATTTGACAATGTCTGCTTGTATAAGAAGGAACTGCGATGTTTTAAAAGTATTGGCAAAGTGTAATCCTCAACTGCGAAACGCAATTATAAAAGCTGCCGACGACGATATATTAGAAGCCATTAGACAGTGTCTTTTGAACGTGTGGTGTGAAACAATTAAGATTACTCCGAAAACGGCAAGGAAACTAGCCCCTTATAACGATCATATCAAGTTTGTTGCTGATAAACGTCATCCAGTAGCAAAAAGAAAGAAAGTCATTCTACAAGAAGGTGAAGGTTTTCTACCGTTTCTCCTAGCTCCTGTACTTGAACAGCTGGCGAGTTTTTTAACCAAATGATGGAACACGTCAGGAGATTGGTGTTAGTTCCAGAACATATGACAGATCGAAAGAAACCCATGGTCACTCCTTTAACAACGCAGGTGAATGAACTAGATTCAGAAATGCAAAATCTTCTTAAACGTCAAGATATAACACAAGACGAGAAAGTGAAAATGTACGATCAGTCGCTTCAACGTTATCTGAATTATTACGATAAACGAATGAGTAGACCCGTACGTGTAAACGTCGTATCGACGCCCATAGCTGACGACGATAAACCTGAAGAATCAGTGAATACAGAGGAGATTGCTGCACCCTCTGAGTTGCCTGAAGAGATAGAAACTGACATTTTAGAAAGTGTACCAGTAACAATGAAATCAAGAGCTCGACAGTTGGTTAAGAAACTTAAAGCGAATAAAGACCTCATAGGATGGACTGACCAAGGACAAATGGTATTTAAAGGAAGACCTATTCCGGGTACAAATGTTGTTGACTTGGTCAACGATTCTCTACGTCAACGAAAGAATTTCAACCCTGCTGGATGACAGCTTTTCGCAAAAGCATTAGGAAACATGAATGTTCCCGAAGGCATTATCAGAAATGAAAATCGTTTAAGCATGGTACGAGAATATAAGACTAAAGATATTTCAGACACCTCCCCGCCCCTGACGTCATCTCCCGCAACATCAAAAAGAACAAAGGAAAAACAGAAACGAAGAGACAAAAACTTACATCCATATAAATGGGTTAAATAAATTTATTCCTTGTAAAACTTTTGATATTACAATAAAGAATTGTTTACAACATTATTTGTCTTGTATTTATTACACACAATAATATTTACGCATAAAGTCACGAACTAGCATGTCATTCCATTCTTTATTATTAGTAAACATGCCAACAATTGTTGACATGGGTATATTTCTACATCGATGTAAAGCATAAAATAAACAATATTGTCCACACACGCGAGACCCTAATGACTGTAAAGTCTGTTCATTCCAGGTAAAACTGATAGTATGATCTCGTAAAAACGTTTCAAAAGTTTTGCTATAAAATCCGGGTCCTTGTCCGTACGAGTCCAAAAATTCCCCTTGTCCATCTGAAGTGAGATAAATTGCTACCCAATGCGTACCAGGTCCATTACTAGAATCCACATTCAGAATAAAACCTCTAGGTCTTTTCGGTATCTGACTTGGTAGACGATCCGATGGTAACACGTCTTTAAATACGGTCTTGGTAAATGGATCACCTTTCAGGACGTTTAGGATTTGTAGAGTGTTCATCTTAACTGCTAAAGTCGCACAGAACGTTGCGGTTGGCGTCAATTTCGATAAGACTTTGAAATTCTCCAAGCACCACGATATTTATAGCTGCTGTCAGAGCCGTTCCAAACTGACATTCTATCGATACGTTTCCATTTTTAATCGGTTGCATATGATCGCTGAAGCACAGATCAGCTGTCAGATCAAACACGAATAGAGTGTACCCATTGGCATACTCGTCTCGTGTAATACCATTGCCATCATTTTGAAATAACTTGTTAGTGCCAGCATACAAGGTTTGGAAAGCGGACACGTAGTTACTTCTTCTCGCAGCAGCAAATTTCAGTTGTAGGGGTTTTCCAGGCAAATGTTCTCCATTTACAGTTAGACCAAGAGAAGTGATGTCGTAGTTTTTGAAATTGAAAGGATTTTTGGTATAGGTACCATTATAAGCATCTGCATCTACCATTCCGATAACCACTCGATTAGGTATAGGGCCTTGAAATATATTTGGTTGATTGCCTGACATATTTCCTCTCGGTACAGAAACCACTTTACAACTGACACGATTGATAGGGTACTTGGCCGTGACACGTTGAAGGGCATGGGTATGAGCCAACATAACGGTAGAAGAGACGTTGACACGTCGAACGCGAAATACACATTCTTCCAAAACCACTTTAAAGTCAGGATGATCTGCTGACGACACTAAGGAAAATGGGTTTCTCGAACGCACTAGTTTGAGTTTGATTGGTACAGAACCAAGAATATAACGGTCTTGTGCAAACAGGTCGGAATGGATTCTGCCTTCCATAGCCACAGACTTGCTTTGGCTTGCATGATCATACCGCAGTTTCAAACCCTTGTTTGCATCGGCATCTCCTGCTACAGGGTTCACGACATCCATTCGACCAGCCTGATCTTTATAGAATAACGCTGAGGTTAGATGAGATGATTTTGCGTCTTTGCTAAAGTTCAGTACAGTCTCCATGTATGATCGGTAGGGATAAGCAGTGCTCGACGGTGTGACAAGTTTGTTGTTCAGATAAACTTCCACTTGAGAAAATAAAGCATGCATCCACAGATTTACAGGCCCGACTTGAACATCTTCATCGAGATCAGATCCGTCGTTGTTGGTTATTTTTGCTTTCACGTGTAGGTAACTGTTTGCTAAATCGGTATACACATCAGAATTTGCAGCACACAGAAACTCGATGGTGTCTGAAGCTCCAATACTCGATACTGGATCTATATCTTCCCAAAATCCTTTATTCATTTCTACTTGTGTACCAGGCATTACAAATAAATCTAATTCTGATTTTCCACACTCGCACGAATCTTTATGTAGGGTACTAAAAGCTTGACTCATGATTTACATTTCATAAACGGTCCAATCTTTGCTTCCGTAGGCACAGATGTTTTCTTCTTCACAGTTTGCGAACGACTGATGGTTTTACGTCTTGTGTTGCCTTTTATAGGAGAATTCACCCGTTTGCGTTTACGACCTGCTCCTGATTGGTTTGTAATCCGACGGACCCCTTTTTGAGCAAGATCGTTCACGGCTTCAGAACCACGCCCTTTTATCGCTTGCTTTACATTCTTCCCTGCCAGAACATCTTGACCAACGTCATTTACAGCTTGCAGAGCTCTTCTTCCAATAGCCTGAGCTCCTCGTTTTACCAGAGGTATTGCAAAGCGTGCAATACTTTTAAAAAAATTTCCAATGCCGTAACCTTTCTGAATACGTGCACCTCGGAAACCAGGTAGACTTCCGCCTTGTTGTTTTCTCAAATAATGTTGTTGAAACTGCTTTACGTCTGGAATAATTGTACCTGTATGTCTCATTTTTAAATGAAATACGAAGATCTCCGCTGTCTAAAGTGAAGTGTCACGATCGACTTCCCGAAGCCAAATGGTACGTTTTCGTTTTTGTCGTCCTTTATATTCACTTCAATCGATTCGAAGGACTTCACCTTGACAGGAATATATTGTGGGTTACGGAGACTGACGTTCACGTTTTCATCATAACTTCCTTGAGTATTGACAATTCTGAGTAGAGGCACTTTGACATCACCGACAAACTGTGCATCCACGATATCGGTATATATATACATGGCTGAAAATCCTCCGTTAACATCTGCTACGTAAGGGCTTAGGGTTTTCTTTTTAATTACGGTGTCTTGTTGAAACCCTAATGTCGCAGCAATATCACCAGATATCCACACCAGTCCACCTTTAGGCACATCAATCATGACTTTGTGTTTACTTGCAATGTAAGAAAATTTTATCTTGGTTCGTGCCTCTTTGTTCATGCTACGGTTTAAAGCCCCCACGAGATCAGCAATGGTGTTATAGTAGCCATCTGGGATAAGAGCCGTATCGTCATATTTTGTTCCAGCGTTATAGAGAAACGTTTGTTGATTACCTTTTCGAATCGTGCTCCATGTATGGGGATAATATAACTCTGACAAAGCTACTTCCCAATCACCTGTCAGTTGTATAGTTTCAGCAAGTTTCACTTTAAAATTAGCTACAGTATTATCGGGAAAATATTCCATAGAGCTATTACTTGGAAGCGTTAAATAAAACTGTGTTGCCATATCGAAGAACAATACACAAATGAACACAAATTGTAAGGTACACACACTTTTATTTCGTTAAATCTTTTACATTATCAGCTGATACCCAAGAATTAAAATCTTCAGGATAGCCTAACCATTTTACAAGATATTCTCTACGTTTACCATGCATGCGTGATGTAATTACTCTTTCTATTCTATAAAAGTCACTATCTGTCTTTGTAACTCTTTGCAATTCCTGTTCGTAAAATGTTCCTTGTAACTCTTCTCCGTGATAATCAGCAATCTTGTACACTGGCGGTCGTCTGGGTACTCGCTTCGTGATGGTGAACACCTCTTCGGTCCAGTTAGGTAAGTAGCCTTTCTTGAATGTACGTCTTGCTTTGCTAATCCGGACTTGGTCACCAATGTTAAATTTATATTTGATGGGTTTGCTGGACTCAACACCATACAGTTTTTGCCATACAATACTCTCGTTTTCTCGATTGACATCAGCCGGTCTCATCCCAATACTGCGGTGTCTCGAATGGTTGTAGGAATATACTAATTTTTGTAGTACATCGGTATATTTCAACGTATTCTTTGCTGTAAAATATTTCCACATTTTCCCCTTTAACGTTCGGTTAAATCGTTCAAAGATGGATGCCTTTGTATCGTTGTGTGTTGTAAAAAATCGAATATGTTTGTCCTTCAATAACTTTTGAAAGCGTTTATTGGTAAATTCAGTTCCTTTATCGGTATGAAGTGTTTCGGGCTTCCTTCCTTTCTTTAGTATCTTTTCAAAGGCTTTAACCAAACTCTCTGCAGTCTTTGTTTTTAATGGTTCCACCCACGCAAATTTGGACAGTACATCAATAACAGTCAAAACGTATTTATAACCATTATTTGTTTTACTAAGCGAATCCATAATTACTAGATCGGCCTCCCACTCCTCGTCCATCGCTCCAACAATAACACGATTTCGCTTAAAATTATGTCGTATGGGTTTATGCAAAGTATAGGTATCTTGCTGTCTAAGCCATGTTTTTATCTTGTTTCGGGATATCTGAAATTTACCATCACTTTTTACGACACGGTATAAGGCATCTACACCGCCAAAACTTGCCGGACTTTTTGGGTTGTAGTACAGGTCGTGAAGATACTGTTCCGCCATCTAATTCGGATGCCTGTATCACAATTTTTCCCCCACAGCACGCCGAGATGCAACGAATCTTTCGAAAATATTACGAAGGGCTATTTGTGGTAAACCGCCACAGCAAGTCATGTTCACACGATTAAGGTCGAAGATAAATGAATGAAAAAGGGCAAGGACGCAACATATATACACTCAGGCGATATATTCATATATTAATTTCAGGAACAGTTGACCAAGCAATCGTAACGACGAATTCTTACGCCTCTTGTAGTGTGATAAATCTACGTTGTGGAAATCGTTCACCGTTCGTCGAACGGCCTCTCGAACCGTTTGGTTATCGTAAGAATCGCTAACTCTGTACACGAAAGCGAGATAAGCGATTATTCTTCCAAAATTATTTAGATCCATTTCTTCATAGATGTGATGAAGGTTCACACGATCTAATTGATCGCTAAAACTATCAAACAGGTGTCGATGATCGTCAAGACATGTCTGAATATAAAATGATAACGTATCTTTATCAATATCAACGTTATGCTGTTTCAACTCATCAAAAATTGTATCCATAGCGTATGCGTATTGGTCTATAACAATTCGTGTTCACACGACAAAAGTTGGAGAGAAATGAATCACAAAAAAAGTCAGGTATAAACATATATTTATTAGATAAATAATTAGAATACAAAATTATACATGTTCAGTAAATGTTCAGTTTTTCCAAGTCTATAGTCAAGTCATCTACCGACTTTTGAAAAAGGTACTTTTCGTAGGCTTTCTTATGATCAGTTTCATGGCTCGTGAATGTCTCTCCAGTCTTTTTGACTGTATACCTGTAAGATGGTGGCATACTAAACAGAACAGTGGAGAATGGTTCAAGGGGATCTTCTTCCTGTTTCCATTCGAAAAAGTCACAGGAGTTTTCTCTCTCGTTGGGACACGAGTGAAACAGACGACCTTGGTTATCACCTTCTTTCTTGACTTTACACGTACGACACACCAACCCATGTTTACAAAATGGTTTGGGACTCTCAAAGATGTCTCCCCATTGCCAAAACGAACAGGGGTTTTCTCGCTCAGAGCAAACGAAATAAGGTCTTCCATAACTTTCTTTCATCTTATCTTTAACCATTCGCATCGTCGCCAATCTCTGATGGTTAGGGCACACTGGATGTATACAATTACTTGCTCGAAAAGAGTTCACAGCTTTCCCGAACATGTAACAGTCTTCTTCTGGGCAGAAGAACTCACAACTAGGTTTCTGTCCACAGAACCAAAAAGTACCATTCCTGGTTGTCGAGACAGACGCAGATTTACCATGTAAACATTCCATTGCAGCGATGTTGTACTTAACCAGAGAAAGACCAAATGAAAGTAAATGACTGTACGGCAACACTGAGTTTATATCACCCCCTCTATGTGCATTAATTACCTTCGG
Organism: Corallium rubrum; assembly: GCA_964035015.1. NCBI lineage: Eukaryota > Metazoa > Cnidaria > Anthozoa > Scleralcyonacea > Coralliidae > Corallium > Corallium rubrum. Next base: position 2,516,037 of record OZ036003.1, read on the forward strand.
GCGTCACACCGAACGTCGCACAACCGGGCGTCACACGGAATATTTAATGAGGCGGCATCCCTTTGATACGCTATATGGGGGGGGGGGGGGGGGGTCATCTACTGACGAGGCTGTAAAGTATATAATGTATCTGGACGCCAATAATCTGTATGGTTGGGCCATGAGTCAGTGCCTTCCGACTGGTGGATTTAAGTGGATGAGTGAGGGTAAGCTGAAAAACCTGGCTTGGGAACTTCCGGAAAATGACAGTCGGACTGGGATGATACTTGAGGTTGATCTTGAGTATCCTCCTGAACTCCACGATCTACACAACGACTACCCATTAGCTGCGGAAAAGATGGAAATACGGGAAGATATGTTGTCAAAGTATTGTTCTGAGATTAGGAGGAAGTTCGGTGTCAGTGTTGGTGGTGTCAGTAAGTTGGTAACCAACCTGATGGGAAAGGAAAGGTATGTCGTCCACTATAGAAACCTACAGCTGTACGTTAGGCTTGGAATAAGGGTGAAAAAAGTTCACCGGGTTTTGTTGTTCAATCAATCGGCTTGGTTAAAGCAGTACATCAACTTCAACACGGTGAAGAGAACTGCTGCCAGGAACGCCTTTGAAAAGGACTTCTTCAAGCTGATGAACAACAGCGTCTTCGGTAAAACAATGGAGAATTTGAGAAAGCGTGTGGATGTTCGGTTGGTCACCAGTGAGGAAAAGCTGTTGAGGTTGACTTCTAAACCAACCTTCGTGTCCGCCAAAATATTCAACGAAAACCTGGTTGCCGTTCATAAGATTAAGGAAGTCCTGACGTTAAACCGACCAGCATACGTTGGTATGTGTATTCTGGATCTATCGAAGGTACTAATGTACGATTTTCATTACAATTATGTGTTAGAGAAATATGGAAGTAGGGCTAAGTTGTTGTTTACAGACACGGACAGCCTGACATATGAGATTGAGGCGGAAGACGTTTACAAAGACTTCTGGGCTGACAAACACATTTTTGACAACTCAGACTATCCAGAGAGCTCAGTTTATCACAACAAGTCGAACAAAAAGGTTATTGGGAAGATGAAGGACGAGGCGGCTGGCGTTCCCATAACCGAATTCGTTGGTCTCAGAAGTAAGATGTATTCTTACCTGAAAGACGACGGAACAGGTGGCAAAACCGCGAAGGGAATTAAGAAGAGTGTCACTAAGAAACAGATCAAACATGAAAACTACAAAAACGTATTACTTGATAAGAAACAGGTATTTCAAAAAATGAAAACCATCCGAAGTGTAAAACATGAGTTGGGTAGTTATGAAATTAATAAGGTGTCACTCTCATGCTTTGATGATAAGAGATACCTGTTGGAAAATGGGGTCAGCTCCTACGCGTATGGACATAAGGATACTGACAACGGGGTAGCACAATGAGAAAAGTAATATAACCTATTATATTATGGAAGGAGTAGAATTTCATGAAATGGAAGACAGAACACCTGAGTCAAATGAGTTAGACGAAACTGAGGACCAAGACGAAACTGACTTCGGTGGGGGCCCAGCTGTCCGTTACACAGCCACCGGACCAGAGGGGCAGCCATCTGTAAATATAAACCTGAATAATAGGTTAAGACTTAGGGATGAGATGGTGTTGGAATCACATAGGAAATTGGAAGAACTTTTCACAGAAACTCTTAACCTTGAGCCACAATGTATAGACCCAACCTTCTTACGTTATCTGCTTGATAGGAGAATCTTTGTCCTAAGTAAGATTTATGACTTTGAAAACAAAGGTGAGTATTATGAGTTAGAGTACCTTGGTGGAGAGCTTAACCCTACTACAATCACAGATCAGAGTGTTGACAACCTAAGAACTAATATCCGGAAGTATTATGACGAATGGCAGAAAAGTCTCTCAGAAAAGGTTCTGAAGAGGGCGGGCATAGCAACTGCCGTTGGTCTATCGGTCATTGCAATAGTGACTGGGTTGTCGGTTGGACTGACACGAAAAGGATCAGATATCGTACACCAAGCCAAAAAGTGGGAGAAGCTACATCCGGCAGCAAAAGAATCTATCATACCATGGACGGCCATAGAAAAGGCAGGCGGTAAAACTATTATTCTCACAGGAGAGTATCTGGTTATTATCCTATCATGTGGTATCATTTACTACATATGGAAAAAGCACTGACCACTCACTATAGGGAAAGAGTGATGTTGTAGCCATGATCACACCGTATATACCATGCCTCGGACTGTTATCTGGTGGTATAACTGTGGGGAAACATGTGTACCAACACAAAACTAAAGTATCTGAAGAGAAATCGGGGAGTAAGTAAGGTGTGTTAAAACCACAACCCTGATCGCTTTGAGGTGTTTCATATCAAATCCAACAAAAGCGTCTGAAAAGGGTGGGTCGTTTTTTTCACTTTTTTGAAGTATAAGCAGACGAAAATGGGTTTTGGGAGGCGCGAAAATTATTTTCCCCTTTCAAACATCCTTTCTTGATGAATTCCAGAATTATTTTTTTTGGTTTGGGTCCCTTTTCGTCCCTTTTTCTTATACTTAAAAATTTTTTTAAAAAAGCTTACCGTTTCAAACAACCCTCCTTGCTAAATCTGATCATCTGGGGGCTGCCTTTGTTGGGAAAAAAAAAAGTGCGCCGGTACCCTCAAGTTCTATACTACTATGAATTAGTAATGAATTTCACAAATATATATATATATATATATATATATATATATGTATATATATGATCGTCTGATGATCGTCTAACGGCGTGAAACTCCGAGTAGCAACAGCTAACTTCACTAATAAATAAATTATTACGCTCTACCTAATGGTATCGAGCGCTCTCATATCTTTCGCCTATTTTATGTTTCATACATTATTTTATAAATAAGTTTTGTGGAAACACCACGTAAAATATTTCTTTGCTTTCTTTTCTAAGCAAAGAAATATTTTACGTGGTGTTTCCACAAAACTTATTTATATTACTTTATCGCAATGAAAACGTTCAAAGAATTAAATACATTATTTTGTTTATATATATATATATATATATATATATATATATATATATATATATATATATATATATATATATATATATATATATTTATATATACTGGCAGTTTGAGCACTCTGGCCCAATACCACCTCACGCTATCTAGATGTGCGCATGTCCAGTATTGTCCCACAAGCGGCTGTTACTGGCAGTTGCTGGGGGATAAATAAAATGGCGTTCTCACATCTAGATGGGTTCCAAGCTACACTGATGAGCTGTAGAACAGCGAAACACGTTTCTGTAGATTGAACTATATATGTACTATTTACAGAATGAGTGGCCGTTCTGTAACGGAGTATACAGACACGAGGCGAAGCCGAGTGTATCCCAATACAGAACGGACACGAATTCTGTAAATGACTTCTAAAACGATCCGGTTTGGTAAATTCATTGGCGTAGTAATTTTTCTAAAAAAAACGTTGTCTAAGTTGAGAAAATCAAAGCTAAAGTTTATGTAAATCAAGATGAATCTGTATCACAAATACAGACACTCATTAAACAAGGGATTTCTTTGTGTTTTCCTCATGAATTATTAATGAGTTTTAGAAATATATATATATATATATATATATATATATATATATCTATATATATATCTATATATATATCTATATATATATCTATATATATATATATATATATATATATATATATATATATATATATATATATATATATATATATACTACAGACGGTACCGTTTCGGCCTTTCGGGCCTCATCAGTGTAGTGCTGATGAGCAGGATGAAGGTAACTGCTTATGAGTCACCTTTGATGCCTCACAAAATGTGGGACATCAAAACCATGCCAACAGGGGTTCCAGACACTATATAGTTTGAGGTAACAGGGGTTCCAAACACCCCGTTCGTTCGTTCGTTCGTTCGTTCGTTCGTTCGTTCGTTCGTTCGTTCGTTCGTTCGTTCGTTCGTTCGTTCGTTCGTTCGTTCGTTCGTTCGTTCGTTCGTTCGTTCGTTCGTTCGTTCGTTCGTTCGTTCGTTCGTTCGTTCGTTCGTTCGTTCGTTCGTTCGTTCGTTCGTTCGTTCGTTCGTTCGTTCGTTCGTTCGTTCGTTCGTTCGTTCGTTCGTTCGTTCGTTCGTTCGTTCGTTCGTTCGTTCGTTCGTTCGTTCGTTCGTTCGTTCGTTCGTTCGTTCGTTCGTTCGTTCGTTCGTTCGTTCGTTCGTTCGTTCGTTCGTTCGTTCATGTGTAAGGTGTGTTTACATGAGGCCGGCCCGAACTCAAGCCGGACTGACTTTAGGTCGGTGGTATTATAATGTTTTTACTGAAGATTGTTTTCATAAATCCATACATGTCCAATATTACGGTATGATACGAAGCGTAAATATCGTTAACGATCTGTCATTGTTCTGTTCCCCAGACAATGGCTCCTTCTCTGTCTGCGATGCGAGTATCGTTTCTCGGTTGCTGTAAGAGCGCGGCAGCCATAGGCAATGATTTTGCTTCCGTTGATCCTTTGGCACATTGGGATAGGATTGCTGATAATCCTACGGGGCTTGCATCTACCAGGATGAGGGTTTCGTTGTTTGTGTCAAAGTAGCTCATCACAGGGCTGTTTATTAGGGCACTTTTCAGTTTCTGATATGCAGCTTCGTGCTCACTGGCCCATTTAAATTTACTGCCTTTGTGTGTAAGTTGTCGGAGTGGCTCTGTGATGGTCGCGAAATTGGGAATGAACTGGGCACTGTAATTTGCCATTCCTAGCAGGCTACAAACCTCACTTGCTGTCGTTGGAGTGGAACTGTTCGTAAAAGCTGACACTTTCTTTGGATCTGGGCTGACTCCATCTGTGCTGAACACTAAGCCGAAGAATTCGAGGTTATGCTTCAAAAACAGGCTTTTACCAAGATTCAGAGTTAGTCCATGTTCTTCCAATTGTTTAAGGCATCCTTCCAACGCTTCGTTGTGTGCTGCATAAGTGGGTCCAAACACCAAAATGTCATCAGCGATATTTCGGACACCTTTGGTACCTTGTAATACTAGTTGCAAGGTGTGTTGGAATGTCTCGGCGGCTGAGTTGGTGCAATAATTGAGACGTTTGTATCGATATAGCCCAGTATGAGTAGTGAAGGTTGTAATCTGTCTGCTATTCGAGGATAACTCCAGCTGATGGTATGCTTGTGATAACTCTAATTTAGAAAAGAACTTTGCACCGTTTAGTTCTAGCGAAATGTCCTTTACTCATGTGGGAATTGGATGTCGAATACGTTTAATAGCAGTGTTTGCGGCTCTCATGTCAACACACAGACGTATTTTGTTGTCTTTCTTGGGAACGATAACAATAGGTGAAATCCAATCTGTTTCTTCGGTGTCAGGAACCTTTTCGATTATGTCTTGTTGTTGCAACTGATTTAGTTCAACTTCAACTTTCTCTCGAAGTTGAAACGGTATTCTCCTTTGTTGTTGAGCCACAGGCTTGACATTTTTGTCAATAATTAGCTGAATTTCTTTGTTTTTCAGTTTTCCAAGTCCTTGGAAAACACTTGGATGTCGATGTACAATGTTTTGTACTCCCCTGTCCTTTACAGGGATCTTCTTGACTGCGTCATTGGCGGTTGATTGGGGAGTTGTAACTGTGTTCAGATGTAAACTAATAAGTCCCAATTCTTCGGCTGTAGTTGTGCTGAGAAGACATCCTCCATCCGCGGCTGTCACATAGATTGTTGTCACGGAGATCTTCTTGCGTGATTCGATTGTAGTTTGGAATTTTCCTTTCATTTTCACTGGGTTTGTACAGTTGAATTAGCCACTTCGGAAACTGCAGGGACTGGGTACGAATTAGCATCTCCCGCGGAATTGTGGGGCTGTTTTGGGGGACGCTTTGTTTTCTATTCGCTTCTTTAATATTTTGCCATGTTGTGGCATCGTTAAGTTTGTTATATTGTCAATTTGCTCGCGGATTTCATTCGTATTCGTAATAGTTAAAGTCGAATATGAGTTTGTGGTCTGCATTCGTAATATTTTAACCTAATTGTTTTAATTGGTATACGAATTTGCTCGTTTAGTTCGTTTATCTTTGGTATATGTATTAACTCGCTACATGTTTCTCCGTCCGCATGTCCTGTCGATTGACTATTCGAAATTCGCTACCTGGTTATATTTTACTATTTTGATTCGCTACAGATTTCGCCGTTTGTACGTATTAGTCATCTTTTCAACTCACTACATCGTATTCCTCCATTTGCCATGTGGACTTGTGCTTAGATTCGCAGTATGTCACTTACTATAAGTTATTACAATATTTTGCCACTTGTATCTGTAATATTTTCAGCTGGCCATGAATTTCTGTTTTCCTAGATATTTTCGTGTATATTCTTTGTTTTTTTCTCCCTATATACGTCTACATATTTCGCCGTTGTATTTGCTATGATTCCAATTCGCTACGAATTTCACTCTTTGACTTTGTATTCGAAATATTTGATGAATCTTGTCATTTATATTTGAACTGTGTTAACTCGCTATGATTTCTGTAGGCTACAAACGGCTGGAATATTGAAAATATTATAAGAAACACTAACACAACATTCGCACCAAGACTCAAGTCGAAATATTAGGCCAGTTTTAGACGGCGTGCTTTTCATGTGCCGAATCTAATAGTAATTTGGGACGACCCAAGTCTATTTAGCACGGCAGTCAATTTATACGGCGAACCAAATGGGTCGCACCAAATACCATTTCGTATTCCTGTGAACCTAATATAGAAAACATATTTTAATAATTTATGCATTAGATACGGTACATGGAAGTTCGCCGTCTAAAATGATCTAAACCAACGTCGCACCAAATGCATTAAGTACGACCAATTCAGTCGAACTTAATCAAATGGTCGAACCAAATAAAAATTGCCGTACCTATATGATTTAGACGCCGTGCTTATCATGTACCTAATCTCTCCTATTTGGTTCGGCACATGAAAAGCACGCCGTCTAAACAGGCCTTAGTGATACAAACGGCGAAATTCGCAATCAGTCGGCTAAGAATATTACAAGTATGCTGAATGACAAAATACCTAGAGACTGCAATATTTGGAAAACCGGCGACGCAGTTCCCACCAAGTTGAAAAATAGCAAATAAAAACAGCAAATTCCGTAGCGAGTTATATAGCAAAGTCAAAGGCAAACTGCAACAGAGTCTCAAATTTGTAGCGACCCGAAAAGATTACAACATAAATAACGAGTTGAAATACATTGCGAGTTGATAATACACCAAATACATGTTCGACAAAATTTGTAGCGATCTGAACTGTTTCGAACTCAAACCGGCCAAATTCGTACCGGTTATAAATTACAGGTTGCGAGTACAAACGGACAAATTGTAGCATGTTAAAGACGACACAATTCGTATTGGAGTTGAATTATTACGAACAAGAGTGAAATTCACAATCAATTTGAAAATATTACAAATTTAAACCGGCCAAATGGCAAAATCAGTAGCGAGATCAATATAAAGCGTCCCCCAAAACAGTCCCATAATTCCACGCGAGCTGCTAATTTGTTCCCAGTCCCTGCAGTTTCTGAAGTGGCTAATGGGTAGGCCTTGATGCGTGTCTTGGTAAGGTCGATTTGTCCGAGTTGATTGAACGTATTCTGGTCGACAATGTTGATAGTTGATCCAGTATCGATGGTAAATTCCACATGATGTTTGTTGATCTTAACCTTGGTGACCGGTTTCTTGTTACCCTTCGTTTTATCCTTCATTTGGGCGGTATAATAATAGCTCGAATTACTTGAATCGCTTGATTCGCTTGCGCTGTCTGAAATGTCAACAACAGGGCGGATGTTATCTCTGCTTTTGTAACTGCGCTCCGTTTCCGGTCAATCTGGTTTTGAAGAGCGGCAGTGTTTAGCAAAGTGGTTTAACTTTCCACAGTTACGACACTCTTTGCCTTTCGTGGGACAGTTTACATTGCCGTGTGGCCACTTTCCACCACAATTTCGGCATGTCGATCTAGGCGTGTTTCTCGGTTGTTGGACGTTAATTGTTTCGGAGTGTGTTAATCTCGGACTCTGATGTGATTATTTTCTTAGCTTCGATGTCGGCCACTTGTAAATCGCACATCTCCAATTGCCCACCCGCCACAAGTAAATCTGTAAGCGTCATCTTGGTGTCGCGTAAGGCTTGCTTTCGTAATCTTCTCGACGATCCGTGAAGAACAATTTGTAGCGTGATTTCAAAATCAGCATCGGCGAATTCGCATCTCTGCGACAAACTGCGTAACCGAGTGTAATATTTGTCAATGGATTCATTGTTCTCTTGCATGGTTTTACGAAACTTATAGACTTATACAGGCGAAGTTTCTGAGGCTGGAAATACCCGTTTAACTTTGTTACAGCAGTTTCAAAGTCATCTTCGTCACCGTTGTCAGGACCTGAATCTGGCGAAAAATCTCGCGAATGTGAGGGACAGCTTGGTATAAGAGCAAAGCACGTTGTCGTTTCTTGTCAGTTATTCCATTGGCAAACAGATATGTCTGGAAAGCCTCGAGCCATATCTTTCATCTCGGAGCTAAATTCAGTGTGCCGATTTCCGCGTCGGGATCAAAACTCGGCATTGGCTGTACCATCGGAGTGGCCATTCTCGTCGCCCATGTTGTGTTTTAGGGTTCTTTAGTAAAGTGGTTCATACTACATTTTACTGAAGTCCTCTTCCTCGTGGTTCTCTAACTATCTACCCCATGGGGACTGCTCACTAGTGACGTAATCACTATACACACAATGACATGTTATCTTAATTTACCCCCCATCGCTTATCTCATTAATTATTCAACTCAGCTGTGCATATCACTCATCGGGCTTGCCACATTTTTATACCATCCGTACGTTTCGTACCAATCGTACGGATTGTAAGTAGGAAACGAAGAATATCCGTCAGATGAATAAATTACTCATCAGTGACATGGATGTCGACAAAATTTTGACAGATTCTCATTCAAAGTCCACGATACGACACACCAAGTGGGTTATCCAACTCTTTGAAGGTGAGAGAAATTACATTTCTAATATGTATTTGTTGTTTTTGAATAAAGTTAATAAACTTAAAATTAACATTGCAGACTGGCGACAAGAGCGAAAAATGGCAACACCTTTGATGGAAATGTCGGACAACGACTTAGACTCGGCTTTAGTAAAGTTCTATCTTGAAGCGAGAACCAGCAAAGGAGAGCAATACAGCCGTTCAGCCCTTCTAGGATTTCGAAACTCAATTGCACGACACCTTAACAACAACGGCAAACCTGTAAAGATAAGCAAAAATCCTCCCTTTATCAAAGTAACAAGATGCTTGACGCAAAGCTAAGAATAAATCGCCGCGGGGGGAAAGAAAACGTAAAACACAAACCAGCAATAGAATCGACTGACCTGGTAAAAATTGAGTCCTCTAACTTTATGAACATGGATACCCCAAACGGTCTACTTAGGAAAGTGTGGTTTTACACCTCTTTGTATTGGTGTCTTCGCGGACGTGAAGGTCCCATGAAGAGTGCACAAAGAACTACCAAGGCGGAGAAAACAGTAAAGTAAACCTTCCAGTGGAAAAGAGACCAGGCTGTACATGGCAGCAGTTCTGATGCATTTTCCTATCTTAAACGTTACACTGAGAAGCTAAACCCCTCGTCTAATGCGTTATTTCAGCGGCCCAGATTAAATAACAAGTTCGAAGATGACGAAAACAAACCTTTGGGAGTCAACTATCTCTCAAAAATGATGAAGTGCATATCAAGTGCATGGCTGTGACCTGTCCTAGGATTACACGAATCACTCAGTCAGAGCGACACCATCAACTTGTCGTCCGATGCAGACATTCCCGATCGACATATTACCTTCGTCTCCGGGCACAGCAACGAGCAAAGCCTGGCACACTACAGCAGAACGCCATCTGCCCCACATCTTCACTTACAAAATTTTGAAGGGCCTGCCTTATGCCAACACTAACCCTTCACGGATCGTAATATCATTTCACGATCCGCAAACGCAATTTACCATTCGTACCATCCTACGGATCGCAAAATTTGGAAGGGCCTGCCTTATGCCAACACTAACCCTTCACGGATCGTAATATCGTTTTCACGATCCGCAAACGCAATTTACCATTCGTACGGATCGACAAAATTCTGAAGGGCCTTCTTTATGCCAACACTGACCCTTACTTCACGGATCTTAATATCATTTTTACCATCCGTAAACGCAACTTACCATCCGTACCATTCACACTCCTCTCCTTTTCTACTCTTAATACAAAATACTAAAATAGTATTTATAATAATGCTACATTATAATGCACACAAGCACGCGGCGCTATTTTTTTTAAATAAATAATTAATGTTTAGTCCCCGAGCCGGGCGTAGGGCCGAAGGCCCGGTGCCCGGTGAGGGTGCTAATCTCGCCGTGCGTGGAGTCCATTTTACACGCGTTTAGAAAAAGCGAGGGAGACGAAATCTGGGAAATAGTTATTTATTTATTTGTTTGTATATATATATATATATATATATATATATATATATATATATATATATATATATATATATATATATATATATAACAATCGAAATACAGTAAGGTTAGATATACTGCCGAAACAGAGAACGTAGGAGTCTAACGTTTCGAGCGAAGGCCCTTCGTCAGAGAGAAACGTAAAGAGTGTAAACAAACAACGAGCTTATATACGAAAGGTAATCATGTGACCAAAAATAAGCCAATCAGATAAAAATGACAATAACAAACTGATAATGAGATGTGAAAAATTAGCCAATCAAATCAAAATAACAATAACAAATCGATAATGAGATGCGAAAGACTTTTGCTATTCATACCGCCGATGAGCAAGAAGGAGGGGGTGTAAAAAGAATAAGCTGAGAGTAAAAATAAATAAATAAATATATAAAGTGAAAACACCGTTTGTGTCCGTCCTTGCTAAACAGAAACAATGTCTTCAGAGGTGTTAAATAAAAGAAAAACGTTCGTTGAGTCCGTGAGGATGAATGGTACCAATTTTGAAAATGAGACGCTTTTCTAGTCTTTTGCGGCTGACATTACCGCCGGAAATGGGTGAGATGACACAAACTTGCATGTCCGAAATGCAATGGTTGGTACTATTAAAATGTCGGGCGACAGGCTTGTCAACATCATTGTTCCTCACAGAACGAAGATGTTCAGCAAACCTGTCAGATAAACGTCTGTCAGTTTCACCGATGTTAAGCATGCAACATTTATTGCAAGAAATACAGTAAATGATGTTGGAAGAGATGCAAGTAAAATTATGCTGAATAACAAAATTAGATTTTGGTCCCGAAATACATGTATGTATATATATATATATATATATATATATATATATATATATATATATATATATATATATATATATATATATGTTTGGTACGGTGTCACGCGGTAATAATAGTTGGACACTGGTGACTAGCGACGCAGAAAACTATTAAATCTGTGTCAGTATTTTGCTTTCGTTTAACGAAATGGAGCCTTCGATGGAGCCTGTTCTACTTATATAATAAAAGAGAACAACGAAGAAAAGGATACAAACAGCCGGTTTAATATATCTTGAAGCGAAGCCAGAGAATCTGAAGAAACTAAATGCCGTATGGTAAACAAAATTCGATCTGAATTGCAGAGGTTATGGTCACTCAGTGGTCACTCAGTGTTAAAATATAAACGGTAGGTTTCTTGTTGTCTTAATAACCTAAGCAATATACAGCTTCACGTTTTCGTGCTTTCCCTTTGCTTGTCCAAACCATAAGTCAGCTTAACTAAAGCTAACTGTTATTCATTGACTTTGCATGGGCTTTGGCGATTTTTTTTGCTGTATTTCTAAATTTTCGACTGAAACGTGGTCTGTTTAATACTTGTTTCTGGGATCCGATTCTACTGAATTGTTTTTATCTCAGACTCTATTATAAATGTAATTTTGAGCTTTTAACTTTTAATTCTGCCTTTGCAAACATGTATACATGTCACGTAGGGAAGCCGTAAGCCATTTAAGTGCTTGCTAAAAATAATTATCCCTTTTGAATCCTGCAATAAAAACAATATATTTTTTACAACCAGATCTAAGTTTTGCTTTGATATGTTCAACCTTCATTAAATCAGTTAATCATCCTATCGAAAAATTCTATAATTATCTCTAGGATTATATCATTTGTTTTAAAATCTGTTTGTTTTTATATTGGTTGTATATCAGGAGTGCTTATTTTAAATCAGGGTGGGTGGGTGGGGGTGCTTCAAAAAACCCATTTAATAAAAGCGGGCGAGGGGTTGTTGCATTAATGTATTCTAGTTTAAACTATTCTTTCTACGGATCGTGCATCAAAAATTCACGAAATAACGATCCGTCTGAGTTCGTAGTATTGGACAAACCTCCATAAATCCGGCCTGAGGTTCTGTTCACGCCGGCCTATTCTCTGGTCGCCCGCTAGACCGAACTGAAGTACTTTCACTTCTCAAACCCAATACGTTGTGTTAAAGTGGCACTACGATGAAAAATCGTCAGTCTTTTTTTGATCTTATCATAAAGTACATTTAAAAGGAGGATGAACGGCGTTTGTGGTTTGTCAATATTTCATCTCGTTCAAGAGATATTCACATTTTTAAAATACGCAAATTAAATGGCTGATGACGTCATTTACTCGAAACGTGCGAAATGAAAATCGTAAAATTAGGAATATCTCTTGAAATAACAATAGAAAATGCTCAAATTTTGCATGCTTATAATACGTTTCACTGTGGAACTTTAGTTGTTTTCGTGGAAACTGCTGGTTCCTGGCCTCCTGCAATGAAAAAATTAAATTTGCTTATTTATCAGCAATCAAGTGGCGTTTACTCCAGCGAATAAATGTGAAGATTAGAGCTTATGTAGGCATTGTAATTCAAACGCTTAAATATTTCTATTTTTAAACAATGAGGCAAAAATGATAATTCCCTTTTTAAGGTTTAGAGTAGCCTGAGAGCATGCGCTTGCCATGCCATTCACAAAGGTTCCACAGAGAAGTGCATTTTATTGGATACAACTAGAAATACATGAACGCAACAACCCCTCGCCCGCTTTATATGCATTTTTTAACCCCACTCTCCCCTCCCCTAATTTCTGTTTTTTATTGTATTAATGGAACACAGATCAAAAAAACATCCAGAAAATTAGTTAGCAAGGTTCATCTTACTTGATCCAAGTCTTGGTTCATCTGTAGTCATGTATTGACACACCGAAAGGACATGCAATGTCAACGAGATGAACCAAATGACAAATTTTCATTCAAAAATATATATAAACAGTGGCCAAGAAAAGACACAATGTCAACGTGCTAGCGTTGAAAGACAATTCTAGACAATATGTTATTTATATTAATTTTCATTTTCATTTTCAAGATTTCTTCCGTTTTAACTCAGCTAAACTGGTAAATACGAATCTCCTACCGTTAAACTTTCTTCTGCTTTTGTCACCACAAACACTGCCAATTCAGTCTAGTTTTTTCGGATTGTTTTTCTCGTTCGCGGTTTCTTACTTTTTTCGTTGTTGACACATTAAAATATGACAAGGCATCATTCAGTTCTCTTCATGATCTAAAAATCCGTTTGTTTCAAAATTTCTTCATCGTTCCCTCTCGAGTTATGTAGAATACACCAGAGCAAAAATCTTTACCGGCTTTGAACAGTTTCAGCCAGGACACATCCTTCTTCTTTCAGTAATATTTCGGTCGGCATCGTTTTCGGTCTTTATCGTATTAATTTTTAGGCTTTTTCCAGTGGTTTTAAGTCGTATTTATTGTTGTCTTTTTCTCGCTGCCACATCTCTTGTTAGCCTTCTTTCTTTGGTCTTTTTCCATAGTAATATTAATGTACATTTTAGCTTAAACCATTTTTTCTGGCAAAGATTTCTTTCGTCATGATCGTTGAAAAACTATTTCGTAATCCAACCGAACTTATAAATTATAATTTGCTGACGTAAATTTAAATAATTTGAATAATTTAACAGGTTAGTTACCAGTACCCTGCTATTCGAACTGCGCAAGTTGTGGATTTGATAACATATATATATACAAACAGGTTTCAGAATTGCTTTCAGCTTTTCATCTCGCGTGTAAAGTGGACTCCACGCACGTCGAGATTAGCACCCTCACCGGGCTCCGTGCCTTCGGCCCTCCGCCCGGGCTCGGGGATAAGCGTACAAAGTTTAAGCACGTTCTATTGTTTATTTCTAGAGATATTCTTTATTTTACGATTTTCATTTCGCTCGTATGGAGTAAATGACGTCATCAGGCATATAATTTGCATATTTCCAGAACGTGAATATCTCTTGAACGAGAGGAGATATTGACAAACCCCAAACGCCGTTCATCCTTAAATGAGATTGGTGTCAAAATCTAATTGGTTTCTATCCTTTCGTTTCCGCCATTATCGCGTAGTCGGTTTGTGTTCTTGGGAAGACTGGGGAGAGGTTAGAAACGAGAAGGCCTAGCAAAATTCGCAAAAATGTCTTGCCCAGAATCGTTTTGGCTCTTCGAGTGTTCTTGGGATCTAGTACATCTACCGTAAGGAACACTGAGCGACAGTATAAAAGCATAAGGATGTCTGCGAAGATTTTACCAAAGATCTCGGCGATCGAAAGAAGGAAATTATGGAATATATTCCAATTGGAGCTCGGAATGAAAGTTTTCAACTTTGGCGGTTGCAGAAGGAAAGCCAGTGATAAGAAAGCTACAATCCTGGCAAAAATTATGTGGACAGTCCACTCTAGACAAGCAAATTCATGTTCATACATATTCTTTCCCCCCGCATTCCGCCCCCCGGCCCCCCTTTTCAATGGTGCATCTCACAATACATTTTTATCAAATTTATCAACATTGAAAGGGGGGAGGGGGGGGGGGGGGGGGTGCAAAGGGCCTATTTTTGCAAGAAAACATGGGAAATGCCAGACACAGAGATTTATGCACGCGCTGTCCACACTAATTTTTGCCAGGATTGTCTGAAAATATGACAGAGTAGAAAATACCAAATTTAAGGTGTTTAGTGGGCCTGAGACGGTGCACAATAGGGTTGTTTGTTTAATATGAACTATGCTTCTCTGGTGGTCACAAGCTGGATGACGAAGCAAGTCTATCTATAATCTCGAGGCCGGCCTCATGTAAACAAAAACCAAAATGCGAAATTCAGTCCGGCCGGAGTTCGTGCATAGTCAGTAGAGATATGGTCTGGAAACTCGGAAAACTTCAAAGCGCCTATAATGAGCTGTGAGTTTACGTTTAACCGTACCTTACACCGTGCACATCCTTTGTTTTATGTTTATTAATACTTTAATAGCATGTCTGAGTGATTGAACTGAAACGTTGCTATTGCATGCATGATAAAAATACAATGGGTTTATTGACCGCGCACCGTGCACAAACATGCATAAAGGCGAACAAAAAGATAGAACAAAGACTTTAGCTGAGTTTCCAGACCATATTTTGAATGACTATGCCTTATGTAGACACCCCTTCAGTCTTGAGCAGTTGAGTGAACTAGCCTTGTTAGCGTGATGGCCCATTTTTAAACATCTCTAATAACCCGCTGGCGGACGTATATTCCGTTTCTGAATGTCCTCTTGTACTATATATGATATAATTATTTTTATAATTATTAGTTATGAAGTGTAATTTACATTGTTCCTTAGAAAACGACGATAAAAGAACTTCAAATAGCCTTAAAAGAAAGAAACCAGTTGCTATGGAAAGTGATCGGTTTAGTACACCAAAAAGACGGTCAGCTAGGGTATGCTTATTTGATTATTATCTAGTGATTTATCTTGTCAATTTGCTGGCCATGTTGTTAGGTTGTAAATAAACGGTTTTAAGCGCCAGATGGGAATTGAGCCTGTAATCTTTGGAACACTAACTGGACACGCTACCTTTGATTTATATTAAGACCCATATGCATGACAGGCGTTTTGCATGTTGAGAAAAAAATGAGAGGCGTGAGGGAACGCTTGCCTGCATCTCTTGTTGTTTTGAAGAACTTTCATGAAATGTCGTTGATTAGTTTGATGGATGAACAAGTCAAAAATAATTCAATCCGATCTTACAAGACGTATTAATCAAACTTTGCCGTAAGTAAAGAATGACTAACACTTAACCGAAAGTGGAGTTTTACTGCATGATACCCGCATCCGTTCTGATTCTTCTCTACTTGAGACCGAGTTTAATATTCTTAGTTTGCACTTGACGTGATGACGGCCATGTTGGATGAACTTTAACAAAAGAATCTCATTAGTGACTATTGTATTTGGAGTATGTTTTCCTCCAACATGGCCGCCGTTTCTTTGACTTTTAAATCTTAAGGATTGATTGCAAACCACCAGGGAACGCGGGATTAGACCATGCACTCAGTTTCTGACAGTGTGACAATTGTCCAATGTTATTATGGCTGATTTAATAGGTTAGCAAAAGCAAAAAGAAGCAAGAAGAGATCAACTATCTTGAAATCTTACAAGAGTTTCTTCCAAAATCGTTGAGGTGAGTTACATATTTTAGAGCTTGATCAAATGTTGGTCATGAATCTTTTGTTTATTTATGCGTTGTAGCATATTGCTGGCTTACACGTAACGTCATGGCGGCCATGTTGGTTGGTAGGTACTAAAGAATATTATATTCGATGCTAGTGTTCCTTCCAACCAATATGACCGCTGTGTCTTTGTCCTCATTTATTTGTTAGAAGCTGGTACCCCCACAGATACTTAGTGTAGACTATAATCAAAGTGTTTAGGGAGGTTACCGCGTGAGATTTTAAATTTAAATGCAAAAATTTGAAGGTTTTTTTACGGCCTCTGAGCAGTCAAAGAGTTCGATAAAATGTTCAGTACGGGTTTCCCCCTTGGGTTGCTAACGTTTAAACGTAAGCGATTTTGATTAACTGATACAAAGCTTTTGACCAATGAGAGCGCGATAATCAAAACAAAACATGCAAACTGACGTCACTTCCTTAGTAACAACTGTGAATTCAGGTAGAAAAGATCTGTGTTGTTATCAAGAGCAAAATATCAAGCAAAGGGGAAAAAGATTAGCATATTTGACAGTATAATTTTAAAGTTAACCTTATTTATAATTTAAATAGTTTATTCCGTAGAATATTTTAAAGATTTACTTTAAAGTGTTTTTACAGTGTTTTCACTGCTCTGATCTTTGATTTCGGAATCGAGTCATATTTATATTGGTGACTTTGACAAGGAGGAGGTGGTGTCTTTTTAAAAAAAAAGATTTGAGGAAAGTCAAGAAACAAAGTTTTTATAGTTCAAGTTGTTTGAAAGTTCAGATTTTTCTGATTACCAGTACGTTTTATTGTCTAATATATTATAAGATAATACATAATTGGTACATGAATATGGATTCGTCAAGTTCAAAAAGAAAAAGTGAGAATATTTCTCCAGTGGCTGTTTTGAATCAGCATCAAAATCCAATGTTTGTCTGTTCTGTGGAAACGATGACGACCTTCGCTGCCCTCATGAAGAAGAAAAAAACTGTGTCATTGAAGCTGCAAGAGAAAGAAGAAGACTTAATGATGAAACGCAAATCGAAATACAGTAAGGTTTGAATACTGCAGAGATTATTGAACGTAGTTTTCTAATGTTTCGAGCGAAGGCCCCCCGTCATAGAGAAACGACGTTTGGAGCGAAGGCCCTTCGTCATAGAGACGTTTCTCGCTGACGAAGGGCCTTCGCTCGAAACATTAGAAAACTATGTAGCTGCATGGTCATATACAATAGGAATGGATACAATCAGACGAACAGACACCACAATTGCGGATGATATTTTGACTAGATGTGAAATGAATGGAAATATGTATGTTCCCTACGAGCTTGTACCATACTCTGGTCATGTTGTTCTTGCTTCCTGTGATAATATTGATGTTCTAGAAGAGACTATTGATGAGAAAAATACCTTTCACTGCACTCAGATGATGTTATGGCAACGAGGACCAAGGAATCAACGACCAAATCAAGACAGTAAATTTGGTAGAGCCAAACCCTTGTGCAGGACAGGCTATAGAGAAGTTACACAAACTGGATCATGCGCACCTACCAAGTGAAAGACTTTCACCAGTATTTCACCAAGATCTACAAATAGAAGATGATACTTGGTTCGAGGAAAGTGGTGATCATCAGGTACATGTAAAATTAAAGAATACAGCTTGGATATTGGCACGTAAGTATGACTCACACCAAATAGTACTGATTCAACAAAGCGGTTAATAACAATTGTCCAGGTATGGTTGTCATCTTCTGGAGATTGAAGTAGAGGAAGCATACCAGTAGTGGGGACTGGGGGGTTTAATGAACTGATTGCTTCATTGAAAGCTGTCCAATCTTCATTGGACAGCTTTCAATGAAGCAATCAGTTCATTAAACCCCCCAGTCCCCACTACTGGTATGCTTCCTCTACTTCAATCTCCAGAAGATGACAACCATACCTGGACAATTGTTATTAACCGCTTTGTTGAATCAGTAAAAAACTTGGTCAACCATACACAGTCATAACTGTCGATCAACCCTTGTACTAGAAATATGTGAACACAAAAACCCCTCGCCTTCCTTTACACGAATTTTTGTAAAATTTATGTCCTTCGGATAACCCTCTGATTAGAAAAGCACCTTCGCGCTCTTTTTCATTGGGAGCCTGGAAATAGCCGTTGGAACAATTCAAAATATAGTTTAAACTTTAAACTTGTTTAACTCTAATTTTTAAAGAAAAAGGTAATAAATAACAAAGAAAATTTTCTGAAAATAACAAAGACAATATTCAGAAAAAAAATTGTGTTGAAGAAAAATGCAGGTCGCATCCACGGTTTGAACTCGACTATTTTGCGTGCGAATTGACGATGTTACCACCACGCTACTGAAGCAAGTGTCAAAATATCAGCGAAATATTAGGGTTATATTTTACAGTTCTTTTTTTCCATGTTGAATGTTTTCAAATTCATTTAGAATCGCAAAAACAAATTTCGTCGTGCTAAAACTGTTTTCACGTGAAAGAATTGTTTTCATGCAGTCTTTGATATCTGTAATATTTCAACATGCAGCACTCGGCAGCATTTATATGTTTAACAGACGAAGAATTGCTTCTTCACCGATTTTTGTACCAACTTATAAACAAGCTACGCTAAGTTTTACAAGTGGTTTTATCAAAGGGAAATATTTAAAAGGAGATAAGACGGAAGCCAACAACGGGCAGGCGAAAACATAACGGATACGTTTAAAATTCTTTAAGACACACGAAATGAAAAACAAAATTATTGTTACTAAATGTTCGTGGGTTAATACTGAAAGTGGCAGCTCTATATTTTTACCGTAAGCTTAACCTTTTCAACCTTTTTCTTCGTTGTTTTTTTTCCTCTTTCGAGTTTCGGTGTGACAGGTTTTCTTCTACCAAGGATGTTCTGCTTTATACGTAGCCGTTGATTTGTTTCTGTTCTTTCAAAAGTGATATACGTTTCCCAAAAGCTCCTTTCTCAAGTCTTTTTGTGTCAAGAATAAATTATGTTGTTAGTTCAAGTCTTTTTGTCAAGAACTATATATTTCCCCAGTGCCCCACAATCTTTACCGCGCAGGTCCGTCCACCCATATATACAAATAAATATTCAGATCAGAGATATTGGCATTGTCTGCTTTTCTACACGCGTGTAAAATGGACTCCATGCGTGTCGAGATTAGCACCCTCATCGGGCTCCCGGCCTTCGGCCCTACGCCCGTGCTCGGGGACAACAGAGGGAAGGGACTAATCTGGACAAATGAAGAAAAGTATAGGAATGTTGTTTTGATTATGGGTCACTTGCACATTCTTTTCAACTTCTTGAAGGCCATAGGACAACACATGGAAAATACTGGACTTGTAGATGTTTGGGTGGAGTCTGGAACATTTGCCGAAAACAGCACTGATGCTATGATGGAAGACAAGGCTTACTACAGAGCAGTACGTGAACATACCTTGGCGTAGGCAGCTTTATGACAAATTTATTGGCACCTATTTTCAACATGTCTCAGGGAAAGTGGAAGAGAGCTAGATATACTTTCAAAAGTAGATTTCATTGTACAGAGTTTTCACCAACACGGGCCAGGGAACAATGCACAGGATGGAGTCAGTAATCTTATTGATGCTCTTAAAGAAAACAAAATCGTAGATCTTACTACCATATTTTGTTCTGTCTATATTTAGACTGTCTATTCACATAGATCTATAGACGGCATTTCAATATGCAGATGATACGACCTTTATTAAGCACTGTGCCCCTAAGTTTTCATTTCATCCAAAGACTTCAACCTTGATGCTACCGTTGGGGAATTGAATCGCACCATGCAAATTCTCGAGGACTGGTCGAATAATTCCAATTTACTACTTAATACGAAAAAGGCCAAGCAAATGCTGATCACCACAGACCAAATGTCAAAAGTGCATAAATTAGAAGATCGTTTGCCCCAGATAAGCGTAAATAATGGAGTCCTAGAAAGAACAACTTCTCACAAGTTTCTCGGAACGTGGATACAGGAAAATCTTAAATGGACTGATCATGTGACCAAGATTGTATCATCATGCTTTGCAACTTTATCAACAATTAAGAAGATCAAAAGCATCGTGCCCACAGCAATAAAGAAACAATTGGTTAGCGCATTAGTACTATCGAAACTGGATTACAATGACATTGTAATGTACCCACTACCACAATATCTAGAAGCGAAGTTACAACGAGTTCAAAAATGTGCCGCAAGTTTTGTTACCAATCGTTATACAAAAAGGGCTGACGCATTAAAGTTAGGATGGCTCCCCGTAAAGAACGGAATTCCATCTATTAAGGACAATCCATAAAGCCCTGTATGACACTCGTTGGCCGAGCTATTTAACCCTGCAGAGACGTCACATCACCAGGAATCTTCGCTCAAGTACTACACCGCAACTGGTTGTGCCTCTTCAAACAGGAACATTTCAGGACTCACCCTCTAAGTTATTTAATAATCTGCCTGATGACATTAAACTTGAGGCTGATCTAAAACTATTTGTAGGAAAAGTATTCAAGTTTTTGAAAGCTAAAGCCAAACTTAGATTAGATTGCTAATTATGTATGTATGTCTATATAGATTCTTAGTTATAGTACATAATTAATCATTTATTTTTGATTTATTTATTATTAATATTATGTGTATGCATATATAGTAATGTATATTTAACAATTGGACAACGAGCCCGAGTTTTCTATGAGCGAATAGTCAACGAGGCGAAGCCGAGTTGACTATCGCTCATAGAAAACGAGGGCGAGTTGTCTAATTGTTTTAGTATAAATTTACCAACAAGAGTTAAATAAATTCTCGACCATAACATATACTT
This sequence comes from Corallium rubrum, assembly GCA_964035015.1. NCBI lineage: Eukaryota > Metazoa > Cnidaria > Anthozoa > Scleralcyonacea > Coralliidae > Corallium > Corallium rubrum. The sequence continues at coordinate 2,537,441 of OZ036003.1, forward strand.
TGAGGCTCGTTTAATACATTTTTTTTACCGCCAACAACTAATTTGCAACAGTCATTTCGGACATTTCCTTGGCCCGTGCGGTAACTGATGGAAAAGTAAAGTTTTCTTGCATAATTCAGCATGGATTTTCATGTACAATATTGAAACAATATATATCCACTCATTTGATTTGTAAAAGTGACAAAAAATTGAAAGAAACATTAAAATTAGCATATAGTGTACACCACGAAATCTTGTCAACAGCAAGCGAAATTTTGAAATGTGTTTTGTTTGCAATTATTTCGTTTTAAACGAATACAGATAAACAATTTAACGATCTTACCATTAATAATTTCCATTCTAACCATTTTGTAGCCGTTTTTGCTTTCTGTAGACCGTATTGCTTCGCCTAAATGTTCAATTTCTTTCATTTGCACACTCCGGTTATAATTCCGGCGCCATTGTTGCTTAACAAAACAACCGCTGGCTCTAATGATCATTGTTCGTGCTATACTACGCATTTTGTCATTGGTCAATTTTTTTAAAAGAATGACTTTCATTGGTTTATCCCAGAGGTTTATATCACCAATTATAAACTCCTGCAATAGCCAATGAAATTCGAGAATTTGCATTATAAACTTGTAAATTTATACTAATAGTTGTTAGTTCATGATGAATGTAGAGCTACTCTGTAGATAAGTCATCATTAAACCGTTATTATTATTATTATTATTATTATTATTATTATTATTATTATTATTATTATTATTATTATTATTATTATTATTATTATTATTATTATTATTATAATAAGTAAGTACTAAGTACTATATATCCAACGCGTAACAAATTTGGTCGAAGTATCTATCCTCCATCAGTAAAATTTATTCAATGCCAAGCTGTTCTACCCAAAGCCTTAAAATATTCTCCAAATGAAGCAATTAACGAACTGTGGAAATCCACTAATAATCATACTAATATTCAATACGACGTCTATAACTCTACTAAAGAAGTTCTCAAAGATTTCCGTTCTGGGCATGAAGATAAACTTCGAAACGACTTGACTTGTCAGGGATCCTTTTTCTCTAACGTTACAAAGTTCTCCTTATCACAGCTTAACAAGGTGTGGTCAACTGCTCAATCAAAACTGCCAAAAAACATTTATAACTTTACTATACGTTATGTGAACAATTCTACTCCGACACGCAAAAACCTTCACAGATGGGGAATATCTTCAAGTCCAGAATGCTCCTTTGGCTGAGCCCAGAAACACTACTACACGTTGTTGCTGGTTGTCAATCGTATCTTGAACGTTTTACATGGCGGCACAATGCAATTGTTAACTTTCTTGCAACTACCTTACAAACTGTTAACGGTGCAAACCTCTTTGTCGATCTACCTGGATTCAAAAGCCCATCTCTCCTAACTGGTGACACGTATCGTCCAGATTTGCTATTGCATTGTTCAAACGGCCGTCTTTATGTTCTCGAACTTACTGTTGGTTTTGAATCAAACCTTCAAAACAACGTCAAACGGAAAGAAGATAAATATAGTGAACTAGTAAAACAGCAAAGTGAACATTTTAATGATGTAAAATTTATAAATCTCTCCATGAGTTCCCGAGGTGTTTTTGCGAATGAGTGTTCTACTTTTTTAGATATGCTAGATAAGGTTGGTCTTGATAACAAGCACCAACTGTACTGCGTAAGGAAAATGATGACTATAGCTATCAGAACTACATATTACATTTTCTGCTGCCGAAATAAGGAATGGGGAAATCCCGAATTATTAGCTTTTTGAAATATTTGTATATAAATTTGCATGTTTTATTATATAGTCATTAGTTGTTATTATATATTATTAGTTGTGATTCAAGTAGCCAATTGTAAATTACCTTAATAAGCGAGATTTATAATTGTATATGTAGAAAAGAAAAACATTTAATAAAGTTTCCATTATTATTATTATTATTATTATTATTATTATTATTATTATTATTATTATTATTATTGTTATTATTATTATGATCAATTATTATTATGATCAACCAGCATCTAACACGACACCTATAGTTAACGAGGAAGATGCTCCTACTTTAAAATCTGGTATAAGACTTCCTAAAAGTAATTCTGAATGGTCAACGGCTAACGAATATTTTAAATTTGCTCTTCAAGCAAATGAGCCAATCACATCACAAGATTTAAATTCAAATATTAAGCTACTAAATGACATTATATACAAATATTTTGGTCAGAACTTTGGTTATGCTGAATCAGTACCCGACAGTTCTCTGGTAAATAAGTATAAGGAATATACAGTCAAAGATTTAAAGAAAGCTCTAAAAACTCTCAAATCATCAACTAATGCTGAACCCAACGAAATCAAATATGTGTCACATGCATTGCGTGATAAGCTCCGTGCGAATAACAACAGCCAGTCGAGTGAGCCAAGTCTAGACAACAGCCAATCGTTCAATCATGACAAATACATTGGCAAGAATTTCTGGGGTTACGTTAAAAACATATTAAACAAGAAGGACGCTGTACTTCCATCTTTCAACATGACCGAATGCCTCTCTTACTTCACTAAAACCCTTGCTGCAATTCATCCTAACAAACTGTTTAACATTCCCAGCTGGATTCCTAGGTTATCTGAGCCAGAAATTCAATTTGACCTTGACCCACCATCATATCAACAAGTCACGAATATAATACGTAAAATGAAAGCATCTGGTTTCCCGTGTCCCCTTGATCAGCTCTCCATTATCTGTTTTAAACGTTGTCCTTTTCTTAGAACTTATTTAACTGACCTTATACGTGCTGTCTAGTTGTCCGGGAGCATCCCCTCCGAGTGGAAGAAAGCTTGCACAATATTAATCCATAAGAAGGGCGAAGCTGAACCATCCAATTTCCGACCCATTACACTCGAAAGCATTCCCTTAAAAGTGTTTACTTCATGTCTACGCAACGCAATGTACTCATTCCTTACCGCCAATAACTTTATAGAACATAACATACAAAAAGGCTTCACACCTAATATGTCTGGCACCTTAGAACACACAGCTCAAATGGCCAACATTATCAACAAAGCACGGATTAAGCAACGCTCTGTTGTCATCACCCTACTTGACCTCAAGAATGCTTTTGGCGAAGTTCACCACAACCTAATCCAATCCGTTCTCGAGTACCACCACATCCCTGACCACATAAAATTAGTTATAGAGAGTTTGTATAAAGATTTTAAGACCTCAATAATCACACCTGAATTCCGTACTCCGTCCATAACTGTTGGCCGTGGTGTATTGCAAGGCGATTGTCTCAGTCCTCTTCTATTTAATATGTGTTTTAACACCTTTATTCAACATATCAAAGATGAGAAGTATCGTCAATTTGGTTTCTCCTTCCAATTTATAAATCCCATCCACTGGTTTCAGTTTGCCGATGACGCTGCCGTAATAACTAGTCAAGAAAAAGAAAACCAACATCTTTTGAACCGTTTCGCTATTTGGTGCAAATGGTCCAGCATGATTATCCGGGTTGATAAATGTAGTTCCTTTGGCATTAAAAAAGCTGTAACAAAATCTATCCAATACCTACCTAAACTCCTTATTGGCAACCAGCTAATTCCAGCTACCAAAATTGGAGAATGTTTTCGATATCTTGGGAGATATTTTGATTTTAAGATGACAGATCAGCAACATAAATCTGAACTTCCACGCTCATTGACGAACTAATGACTGATATTGACTCGAAGCCACTCCACCCAAAAAATAAAATCCTACTGTACACCCGCTTTGTTTTATCCAAAATCGCTTGGCATTTCACCGTTACTTCTCTGTCAAAAACTTGGATATCAGAAAATATCGACTCCGTAGTGAACAGTTACATTCGGAAGAGGCTTGAAATACCAATATCGGGAACATTAAGTACCGTTTTCTTAACCCGAAACAAATTCGGCCTTAGTATTTGTCCGCCATCAGTCAAATTCACCCAATGCCAAACAGTACTTCGAACAGCTCTTAAAACATCTCCCAACAAACAGATCAATGAACTATGGAAGTCAACCAGCAACAGCTCAAACATCCAGTATGACGTCTATACCTCTACCAAGCAAGTTCTTAAAGATTTTCGCTCTGAGCACGAGGATAGACTTCATAACCATCTAATCTGTCAAGGCTCGTTTTTCACTAACATCACAAAGTTCTCCTTCTCTCAATTAACGAAGTTATGGTGCGCGGCTCAGTCTAAACTACCTAAGAATATCTTCAATTTTACGATACGTTACATGAATAACTCTCTACCAACAAGCCAAAACCTTGCAAGATGGGGTATATCACCAACACCGGATTGTTCCCTTTGTCTAGGACCAGAAACTCTACTCGACGTCGTAGCAGGTTGCCAATCGTATCTCGAAAGGTTTACGTGGAGACATGATTCAATTTTGAACTTCCTTGCGTCAAACCTAAGGACGGTCAGCGGTTCAAATCTCTATGTCGATCTTCCGGGATACAAAAGTCCATCCATATTAACCGGCGACTCATACCGTCCAGACTTGCTCCTGACAACAACTAGTGGATGCTTATACATTGTTGAACTAACCGCTGGTTTTGAATCTAATCTTCAAAAGAATGTGGAACGTAAAAAAACTAAATATTTAGAATTAATTAGAGAACAAAGGAAATTATTTATATCCGTAAAATTTATAAATTTATCAATTAGCTCTCTTGGTGTCTTTGCGAAAGAATGTTCAACATTTCTAAAAATGCTAAATGATCTTCATTTTGACAAAGTTCACCAAAACTATTGTGTGAAACGAATGACGACAATTGCCACCAGAACTACATATTATATATTCTGTTGCCGAAATAAGGAATGGACAAACCCAGATTTATTAACTTTTTAATGTTGTATTGTATAAGTTTGTTATGTGTTTTTATAGTTATATATTACAGTATACCATCGATTCAAGTAGCCGGTTGTAAATTACCTTAATAAGTGAGATTTACAATTGTATATGTAAGAACTAAATTTAATCAATAAAGTTTCCATTATTATTATTATTATTATTATTATTATTATTGTTATTAAATTATGCATTTTACCGTTAACAGCATGACAAGTCTTTTGTACTTTTTCAAGCTATTTATCTCAATATATTGAAAAGAACCTCCATCCCAAGCGTGTCATTAATGAAACATAAATAGTATTATACTATTGGCTAGGAGAGAATTTATTAAAGTGAAATTATCTCATCTTATGAAATGAAATACCATGTGGATGTTTTCCACCAATCACCAGTTACATAGTCAGAAATTTTAACAGAGGTGATAAATTTATCTCCTTTTAATTCAAACCGCAAATGTTCAGAAACGTTTCATCGCCACAGTCGTAGATATATTTTCGTCGATATATTGGAGATTCTCTCTCAATATAGTGAGGAAGGTGACCATCTATTGCAGTGTTTAAGGGAAGAATATGAAACGCCCATTTCGAAGCCAACTTTATCCGTTAACTATTAAGAAAGTGTTATTTCCTTGACCCCAAATGATTAGGATCTTCCTATATTAAACTTCCGGACGGAAATGCTGTCTACGCAGCCGCGGACTCTCGGAGGTGGTATACTCCCGCAAAGGAGTATTAGAATGCTTCGCATTTCCTCACATTCCACGAAAAAAATGTAGAAATTTACTAGAAAATATTACTTTCTTGGTTCATCACTGCCGTATTACAAGAAATAGTTATGTGATGAAAATTAGTGAAATTTGGGTCTTAGACAATCTTGGACAAAAGTAGTTGTAACAGTGAACCGCCTGCCCCTCGATTCAATGTTGTTATTTTAAACTTTCGTCAACATTGATTTTGGGAGAAAGGACGTTACAACATTGATTTGGGGTGGGGGTGGGGGGTGTTAGTGGGGTGGGGGTGTTACAACATTATTGTCCAATATTGTAGCTTCACGTTGGCGTTTATTTCATTGTATTAAATATTTACATCATTCATAACTTAGATGTAAAACTTGGCAGAAAAGTGCAGCATTTGTGTCATTAGCCCCACAAAGTTTGTTTTCTCATGTTTTTTGAATATGTTCTTCGAGTTTCAGTCCTTTTCATCTATCTAGCTGAGAAGACTGAGAATTTGCTTCCTTGTTCGGCTTTTCAGCTAGTTTGTTGTTATAGACTAGATCGTTTTTATGAAATCATCACCAGAAATTTTGGTCATTTGTGCCGCTGCTCTCTGTCGCCTAATAATATAATTATGTATTCTAATGTGTTTGATTCTATTGTATGCTAGTGTATTTCATTATTCAGGTCATTGAGTTCTTTAGAATTTGCCTAAAGGCGGTTTTCCACTAGGCGCATTTGTCGACCGACTCGACATTTTTCTTTTGTCTTGGCTAATTAGTTCCACCCGAGAGCTTGCGAGACAAAAGAAAATGTCGCTTCGCACGACATTTGTCGCCTAGTGGAAAACCGCCTTTAATCGTGCATGTATGTATGTGTAAACAACCTGTAAACGGCTATTAGAACTGTGAAATCAAGCAAGTTCAAACGCTTTTGGAAGTACTATGCTATGGACAAATCAGGATCTTTATGAGCTCAGGAAGTAGACTGACTCATGCCGAATGCATCGCGATCTGGAGACTTCGCATCGCCCGTAACGTTGTTGGTCAATTTGGCCAATTTCTAGCACCTGTTTACAAAGATTATTATGGCTAACACTATGGATAGTGGCGCTTTTAGTGCAAAAATAAGACGAGCTAGGGAAGTACTTTGTCGTCGAGCGAAGAAAAAGTTTTTAGTTACAACTGTTGCTTAGTCCATGCTGAAGTCAGGTGGATCTGCAGAAAGAAGAAATATATCACCGTTTAAGAAAAATTTTAATTATTGTGTGCTCTCCCTATTATTTACTATTGAGAATCCATTATCCCCGAGCCCGGGTGAGGGTGCTAATCTCGACACGCGTGGAGTACACGAGAAATTACACGCAAGTGGGAAAGAAATTCTGCGAGATGTTTATATATATATATATATATATATATATATATATATATATGTTATCAAATCCACAACTTGCGCAGTTCGAATAGCAGGGTACTGGTAACTAACTTGTTAAATTATTCAAATTATTTAAATTTACGTCAGCAAATTATAATGTATAAGTTCGGTTGGATTACGAAATAGTTTTTCAACGATCATGACGAAAGAAATCTTTGCCAGAAAAAATGGTTTCAGCTAAAATGTACATTAATATTACTATGAAAAAAGACCGAAGAAAGAAGGCTAACAAGAGAGGTGGCAGCGAGAAAAAGACAACAATAAATACAACTTAAAACCACTGGAAAAAGCCTAAAAATTAATGCGATAAAGACCGAAAACGATGCCGACCGAAATGTAACTGAAAGAAGAAGGATGTGTCCTGAAACTGTTCAAAGCCGGTAAAGAATTTTTCTCTGGTGTATTCTACATAACTCGAGAGGAAACGATGAAGAAATTTTGAAACAAATGGCTTTTTAGATCATGAAGAGAACTGAATGATGCCTTGTCATATTTATGTGTCAACAACGAAAAAAGTAAGAAACCGCGAACGAGAAAAACAATCCGAAAAGAGTAGACTGAATTGGCAGTGTTTGTGGTCACAAAAGCAGAAGAAAGTTTAACGGTAGGGGAGATTCGTATTTAACAGTTTAGCTGAGTTAAAAAGGAAGAAATCTTGAAAATGAAAATTAACATAAACAAGACACCTGGGTCAGGTGTGCACTCGGGCTACTGGAAAGTGCAGAGGTCTTTATAACACACCAGCAAAGAGATGGGAGTGGGCCGAGGAAGATCAAATTGAAGGCTGAATGTGGTACAGGACTATCCTAAATTGTCGATTTAAAGTGTCTAGAATTCAGGATTATCCTGAAGCCTAGGGGAATCTCTGTCCCACATGTGGGATGTTAAACTAAAGAGCATATAACAAAAAAAACCCCAGTAGGGGTGTTGTGCTTAGATTTAGGGTTACAGGGGGTTGTCGTTAGGTTTAGGGTCAGGTTTAGAAGTGGGGGTCAGGGTTGGGTTTCATTTTCTTTAATATTCAGGATTATCTGGAATTTTAGACCATTTCACAATTCAGGATAATCACATAAAAAATACAATAAATATAAGTGATTAAGGTCAGTAGCAGGTTGGGATGAAGAACATTTTAAACATTGATTTCCAAAAAAAGTTATTGACGTCGTAAGCATTAGCTAATAATTACAGCATTAATGTAGTGATTAGAGAGTTGAGTTTTAAACTGATTAACTGAGGTAGAATCTGGTGTTGAGCAATAACTACCAACATCTAGTTCTGAACTGTTTCTAATGATTCTGACTGAATTATTGAGTTGCACAAAACTATTAATAGGAATATTATAGTGACCTGTTTAACGTTTAAAATAGATAAGATCTTTCAAGTCATAGTAGATTAACTGTTTTCAGATGATTATTCAGGTTGTATCATTGATAAATTATTTAGTCATCTAGTCTTTCAACCTTACTGATTTTAGTTATTGTCTGAGGTGCCGAAACTTCACATGTGTAGGCCAGGTGGATGCACTAGCAAATATGCAATAGGTGACTAGTAAAATATACCCACACCCTACATCTATGCAATATCTTTATACAACATGAATCCTGATTCCATGTTTTTGCTTTAGAGCATGTTGGGAAGGCTCTTCAACTCTTTAGTGCTAGTACTGTAGTTGAATGTCTATACATTTTGGTACCATCCGCATAGCACACGCACTTGGCTGCTATCCGCATATAACACACACTTGGCTGCTGATGTTATAATGGTCAATATGTCATTAAAGTATCACTGTATGAGGAACATGACTGGTTCAAAGTTGTTTCTATGATGAATATCTTAATGCAATCTATGCATCAATTTATATCAAAATGAACATCAAGATATGGATAACATACTTGTGACAAAATTACATACTCAAAGGTTCACAGCACTTACGACATTGGATCAGTAAGACTAAGCAACAGTCAGTAAAAACACAAATGGTAGATAGAACATACTCAGCATAACAAATATAAAACTCGTTTAGTAATAAAGCACATAAATAATATGCAAAAATATACAGATACTGTCGTGATCAATGTCAACAAACAAGAGAAAGCCGTTCCTAGGTAAACAGTACGTATCTTTGATATACTGTGGCCCTTTCAGTTTCTTGCAGCCTCGTCCCCAGGCGCTTTGTTTGCTACGCTCTTGCGTGAGGCGCGCGTGGAATTGGCAGTCGAGAGCACAACGCCTCACGCAACGGCGTAGCAAACAAAGCGCCTGGGGACGAGGCTGAGTTTCTTGTCTCTATAGTCCTCAGTCACACTTCCTAGGTACTGATGTCTCATGTCAACACGCCATTTTTTCGCGTCTGTAATAAATTCGTATATTCTGTCTTGGTGGACAAACCTTGTCAGCAACATTACTGATTAACTACTCATGAATTCACCAATACCGTCGGAAAACACCTCAACCCAACTCGATCAAACTCATCAAAGGCAAAAGAACTAGAACAAACGGGCAGGTAACATGCTTTTACAGTTTCGCAAGGCTTGACGGGATGATGCAATAATGCAATTTTGTGTGGCGAAAAAAAAATAACAAACGGAGCCGAAACCTAGCCCGAGTAATAATATATTGTCTAGAATTGTCTTTCAACGCTAGGACGTTGACATTGTGTGATTTGTGTCTTTTCTTGGCCACTGTTTGTATAAATTTTTGAATGAAAATTTGTTATTTGGTTCATCTCGTTGTTTTTTAATATTGACATTGCATGTTCTTTCGGTGTGTCAATACACGACTACAGATGAATGTTTCTGGATGTTTTCTGATCGGTGTTCATTAATTATAATACAACAAAAAAACAGAAATTAGGGGAGGGGTGTTAAAAATGCATATAAAGCGGGCGAGCGGTTGTTGCGTTCATGTATTTCTAGTTATGGTCGTTAATACGCACGCGCGCCACCATCTTGTCCCAAATTTCTGACCTTGTCGAGTGATCGGTTGCCCCATTGGGGTGGTAAAACAGTACGAAATGCTTGAATAAGTATAGAGCTAAACTCCTGTAGGATAAAGATGATATAACAATATAGCCGCCATTTCATTGTTTTGGAACGTCAACGTGGCCGCCGTGAGTCAGATGAAAACGGTCTATAGCTATGCGGGGAGCTGTGGACACCATTGGTGGCGTATGCTGTTAGCGCGGTGCATCTTACGGGGTTAGTACTTGGACGGGTGACCGCTTGGGAACGACCCTTTTGTCGAGCTTGGAACTCTTGTGAGTAGAATTGTAGTTGATCTCTTCTGTGCTTCGAGGGTTTTCGCTGGGTTCACCGGTTTTCGTCCTTCGGTAAAATGAACACACACATCTTAGCTGAGATTATAATTACTCGAGCTACCTGTGGTAGGCCGAGTCTAGGTTTCGGCTCTGTTTTCTGTTTCTTCCTTTTGGGTCACGAAAGTGCAATTATTGCGCAATACTTCCCATATATGGAGCCTACGCTTCGGGTCTTAGATCACTTCGAAAATTGGTCGATAAAGTCATGCCTATTCTAGTATTCTGTTGTTGTGTCAAGCACATCACTGATGAACCATATATTAAGCAACTTACTTGGAAAATCTACCAACACTTTGGCCAAAGGCATAGCTGGTTTAAAAGAAAGAACTCGCAAAATCAAACACGAACATCAACAGCTTAAAGCCTACAAAGTCTTTTAAGAAAGATGCCTCGTTGGCCGAAGTGATTTCGGAACCAGGGTTGTTGTGTCAATGAATCGCAGTGCAACGTTTACCTAACAAGACCTCCAAATTTGCAAAATATGGATAGCAAACAGAAAGAAAGTTTGTTCACGAAGAGAGAATGGACGAGTTGCGAAAGACACGGGAGTTGATGTGTTCAAACATCATTTACATCAGTGGATTTTATATAAATACATATTATAAAAGCAGACTGAAAGGAAGCTTGACCTGAAGAGATACAAGAAGCAAACGCCACAGTACATCAAAAAAACGTATATATACTATTTACCATAAATAACAGCTTGCTGCTTATAGTCCAACAATATGAATGTGTTGTCGTGTTGAACTGTTTGTATGCCTAGATTTCATGTAGGCGTCGTATTACATTTGCCAACGCTTTGGAAACGTGTTTCAAAAGTTTTTATAAATCTTTTCTGTTTGCTCGATATAAATAAATTCTACATCGAAATTATTGACTGAATGTGCCTAATCCTGCACTGTGGTTTTTAGTGCAAAGTTTCACAGAAACTTTTCAGTATTGTGATGAGTGGCGAAAATTCACACGATAGATAGTGTAAACTTTCCGGGGGGTAAACTTACGAGGTTTAACGACATGCATACTTGTCGAAGTTAAAACCAGTGAAAATATGAAACACTAGTATCAGTCTTTCATAGACCACAAATATTTATGTCACTTAAAGCTCGTATAAGCCCTAAAGAGCGATAACAGACAGGTTTGTACCTTATCTATGGATATTTGTTGAAAGACGTGTATATCTTAATATACCAAGAATGAAAGAAGTTTCCCCCCGGAATATATTAGAATACCATTGCGCACGCGTAGTTTTGTTTGCGACTGGCGAATACAACAATGGTGGAGAAACGCAAAGGAGCGATCAATTTTCTTCTCGAAACAACGAATTTCTAGGCTTAACTGCATGGCTAATTTAAATATGGTCTGGGCGAAAGGATGTATTGTCTGCCTAGCGGAAGGTTCGAATAATTATTAAAAGCTTTATATTTAACTTTAATATGGTCTGGCATGTTGGCGATGTTGTGAAGTCGATTTGTAGGGTGTTGTTGGTTCGTGTCTGTTATATTTTACACGAGTGGCGCTCGAGCAGTTTTGCACGTCAGCTCAGTAACAAATTCTGTATACTGGAGATTGTAGACTGTCTTTGTATTTTGATTTGGCGTTCAATAAGCAACTGTACGAAGAACCCTGGCCATATACTATAGTGAACATGAATGTTTAAAGTTCTGTGATTGGGCAGACGATTCGCAAGGCTATATAACGTGAACCTAGCAACATAATCATCAGACGATCGTAATTTGTAAAAGTGGCAAATTTTAGTCAATTTTGATCTGGATTGACTGGACGTCACACGATAACGTATTAATTAGTATCGGAATTCTTGTGATGCGCCAAGCTTTTCGAGGAGCTCAAAAGGATCCTGATGTTATTAAACAGACCGGAAAACAATAGCGAAGGGCACAAAGACGTCAGTGTTCATGCTTGTCGGAGTTTATAATTTTTTTTTGCGTTCTTGACAAGAGAGAATGACTCTTTAAGAATCCCTCGAGATTCTATTTTGGGTGGTTTGTCTGAGTTTTGGCCACTTTTGGCTTGTATTAAATTGGGCTTGGGCTTTTTTTGGGCTTTGCTCGAGAAAATGGGCTGGCAGGTTGCGGGGCTGGCAGCTCTGTCCGTACACGTGGCAAATATTGTTATTATCTTTGACTAGAAACTTTGCACTATCCTTGGGATCTAGTTGTCTATCGCCGTTGTTATTCGGGAAAACGGACTTGTTTACATGCATCAGCGAACGCTTTAATATGCACCGCTTCATATAAAGACAACATATCGACATCGTTCGATTTGCCGTATCGACATCGTTCGATTTGTCATTTAATACTTCCAAGTTGAAAATTAAAAGTACCTCTATTAACAGTACAATCAAAATAGCTTTCAGAGTCGCAGTGCGGTTCAACATTGCATAACTACATTGCGTCCAAAAGTTACATCATTAGCAAACGCTTATGCGCGCTGTTCTGTGCATGGTTATGCAA